>VWZW01005251.1:241778-342604 GCA_013397115.1 Edolisoma coerulescens | reverse complement strand
TCCATCTATATATACATAATATAGATAAAAGTAAGATAATTTATCTAACAAATACAGCCATTTGCATTTTGCTAGCTTAATGTTAAGTGATTGAAGGCACTATTTTAAAATTCTAAATCTTTTGCCACTACTGTTGATAGACTACTTTTTGGGCCATACCCAAAAAGGCAGTGTTACTTCTTTCACTTTTGTGGTTTCCNATTGCCTGCCATCCTGTCATTGTCCGTGAAGTGAAACAATGGGTTCTATCTGAACGTGAGGAAATATGTTTTTTAGTATGAGTATGACTGACCACTTAGGCAGCCTGGCCATGGACATCGTCCTGGGCAATCTCTCCTAGGTGGCTCTGCTGGATCAGGAGTTTTGGACCAAATGACTTCCAGAGGTCCCTTCCAACTTCAACCGTTTCGTGATTCTGTGGTTCATTTTACAGTTAAAATGTATAGTTGATAACATCAAACATGATTTGGCTACCTTTTCTCAGTCTCCTACAACCAACAAAAGTAGTAGTAAACACGAGTGATTAGTAAAATCAGGCTTTTTGCAGGCAGTCTGGGTAAGTTCATCAATCAAGTAGTAAATAACGTGCTCTTGCCCTTCTTATATTCATCGTGTGATAGATCAATTGAGGTAAGTAAGTGCTCTCAGATCTACTTCAAATCAGCATCAATAAGGACTGTGGCAGCTTATGCTGCAGGATAACAGAAAAGGAAAGAGTTTCATAGCAATATTATGTTTTCAGTGAACCATAGTGGGGTGGCTGTTTGAAAATTGACGATTGCAGTATTCTGTATTAGCTAATATTATACTTGGTCTGCTTTGTTTGGGGCTAACTTCTTAAATTTTCAAATTTTCGATTTTTTTTTTGCCACGCATGTGTAAAGATGACGTACTTAAAGTGAGATATTGAGCTTGCCTACTTGACTCCAAGAGCTGGACATTGTAAAGAGAAACTGAACATTGCAAGATTTAAATGGCTAAGAGTAAGTTAGCACAATGTCAGAAACAAGTATTTCTAAAGCCACAGGATACATAGTCTCTAATAAGTGAAAAGTACAGTACTTCCTACAAAAAAAATCCAAGTACATGAATTCATTTGTGTCTTCCATTCTCAGATGACAGACAGGTATAAAGCCTATGGCTGAGAAGATGGGAAGAATCACATCCCTTTACCACCTGGCAGCATTCCTCCTAATGCAGCCCAGGGTAGTGCTAGCCTGCTTTACCATTAGGGTAAACAATCAGGAATGTTAATACCAGAATTACCTTGGNAAATCTTTTGCCACTACTGTTGATAGACTACTTTTTGGGCCATACCCAAAAAGGCAGTGTTACTTCTTTCACTTTTGTGGTTTCCTGCTTGGTTTTGGGGGTTTTTTTCAGGTTTCCTTCTTTTATTCTCTGAAACTCATGATTTTGATGAATGATCATTATTCTGCTCCTTTTGTTTGCAGTAGGTGTTCTAAGAGTTCTTTAGCCAACTGCTGGAGTCTGTTTGCAGTCAAGGATTGTCCCTTTCTTAGCAGAGGGGTACCTAGCAGGGTGCAGCATGTGTGTACAAAATTCCAGTCATTACAGAGGTTCTCTCCTGGTGTCCTGTAATTTGAAACTTGATACAGATCTGACCTGAAACTCATGGTTAGTCTGTGCATGCAGTCTGCAGAAAATTAATATTCTTCTATTGATAAAAGAAAACAGGCAGCTTGGAAAAGACAATTAATGAATATTACTGCACTAACATTCACTACATGGATGACCATTATGAAGAGCTTGACATATGTGTAGAAGGCACAGCCTTTCCAGCAGGCCGAATTAGTCCCTAATCCTTTATTTCTCCACATCTCTCTAATGGCATGTTGTAAAAATTAGTATAAAATTAATCAGGGAGAGAGAAATACTTCTGAAGGAAATACTTCTCAAATTTGTTATATATAAGGGCAGTTTTAATATAACTTTGTCAAATAGACAGGAAATGGTAAAATGGCAGAGGGTAAATGAGCATAGGAGGACACAGCATCCTAGCCTGAATTTTGCACTTGCTAGGTCACTCCACTGAGATACTCTCACTAGGCATTGTTTAGTAAGTTTACTGAACTGCTGATTAAGAAAATCAAACAGCGCAGACCTTAAAAGAAACCTTGCCGTAGTCATGTACAGCAAGAGCAACAGAGAAGAGAATTGGTGTTAGGACATATTTACATTTAAGAAATTTGTTGTAACAGTTTTCAGAATCTAGTGAGAGAGGTTTGGTTTGTATTGGGTTGTTACCCAGTTAAAAATAACCTTTCCAGGTCATGTCATTTTGTTTGCCGCAGTGAAATAAGTTTATTTCAGCAGAATGAGGCCGTTATTAGCTTGGCAGAGTCCACTTGTCAGAATTTTATGGAGCAGAACACCGTTTGGCTTGGAAATTCAATAAATACTGTAATGTGAGAGGAGTTAAACTCCAAGGGCTGAAGGGGCACAGTCTTGGGAATTTGTCACTAATGCATTGTTTGACACTTCTGTTGAGAAAGTATTAGGACATATGAAGAATGATAATTAAAAATCAGGCAGACATCTCTCTCATGATACTAGGTGATTTTAAATATATGGACTGAATATAATTTTTCAATATTGAAGCAAAATAGCAGTAATGTCAAAAGTGAAAATAAATGCTTTGCGCTTCTGTTTTTACCTACTTTATTTCTCCTACATGCAGTTCTCCTAACATTGGGATTAGTAAAGGGATGGTTTAGCATGGTTAGAGGAGATCTACAATTAAATGCAACTGAACTATTATTGTTTAAATTGGCATGGGAAAAATTTGCTCTGTGACGTGTATTTATCTGAAGTGTGGGAGGCTGATTTTCTGTCTCCAGTGGGAGAGGAGTAGGAAAACTAATTGCTCTCCCTGCAAGGTGAAACTATGCAATTCAGTCATGTAATAATTTTAGAGGCAGGGATGAGGTAGTCTGCAAAAATGGTTGGGGTGCCCTCAAGCTATCCAGACTTTCTGCTTGTACTTGGAACACTATCATTTGAAACAACTCTTTTAAAGTATTGCCTGTTTGAACAAAAAGATTATTTCCAGATGGAGAAATTTTGGGTTTCCAGTCCTATACAGTAGCATTTATAGACAATGAGCTAATTAACCATTGAATATATGGTGGAATATTGATTATGAAATGTCATTCTGTCAAGACTGGATGTTTTTATTAAAGAAATGTACATCTGACATAGGAGTTACTGTCTGGATACTGCAGTGCTAGTTGGAATGCTATGCTTTGTACTATGTACAAATCAGGTGAAGCTATTTTAATAATTCTGCCAAGTGTTAATACCAAGTAATTTCTAGAAGGTGAAGGATTCCCATGAGGAAGTCAAGTGTTGCACCACAGCAAGAAACAGTTGTTAACATATTTTAAATTATGTTACTGTCTTTTCTTGAATTTATTATTTTTCACCTGTTCAATCTGTTTTATTTTGTCATCTACAAATATAATTTTGGAGACAGTTAAAATTAAGTTACCTGTATCAATTCATAGCATTTCCTCCCTTTGTAATGTGACCAAGTCTAAAGAATATACTGTTGTTCATTTGATCAAAGTAGTACTACCTTCAGTATTACTTGGATAAAGCTAACATGCTCCTTGGTATCATTATGCAAGTGGCAGATGAGAACAATACAGTGTTTCAATATTTGTGCCTTATTTTTTAATTTTATTTTATTTTTTCCTTTAGTATGTTTGTATTTGTTTTCGGTTTTTTTTTCCTAAACCGTTGTGATCTGCATCTTCTTTTCAGTCTGAATAGAATTCTCTTCACTGCTCTTACTTGTGTGATGCAGAAATAGGTGTGTTGTGGTTGATACATCTGCATGTACTATTCAGACAACTATCCTGGAGATTACAGTGAGTTGTAAATCTAGGTCCAGACAAGCACTGGAGAATAGTCTCTGAACTTTATCTCACTAGGATAGGATACATCTCTTTCCTTTGCAAGTAGGTGTTCTCACATTTACTTTCAAAATACGAGTATGCCTTGAAGTTACTTATTCATTTAATTATACTAGAGTTTCACTAGTCCTAAAATGTGTGTCTAAATGTTGAGACTGCTGATTCATATGTTTTAATTAAACCTTTTTATGTGAATAAAATAGTTTTGCAAATGGCTTGCCATGTACTCAAACCCCTTTAAAATTACATGAAATTATTTCATAAAATAAAAAGCAAACGCATTATGATGTCCAGATTAATTGCATTTGGTTAGTAGATATAACTCTAGTTGGACAGAGAAGAGATCATTCACAATTAGTAATTCCCAGAAGGCGTTTTAGCTGGGTAAGATGTGTACACTTATGGTATATGGATACAGCTTACCAAAAGTATCTGTTCAGTGATATCCTGAAGCAGCAATAAACAAACATAGCAGAATAATTGACACAGTTTACTGGCATTTCACAGTTTATATGCTGTCACATCTAGATTAGTTTCTGGCAGCTGTGCGTACTGGTGACTAAAGATACCTTTTTTTCTGTTCATTCAATTAGTGCACTTAGTGTTGTCTTGATGTTTTCTGGGTTTTTTGATTATTACTAAAATTAGAACTTTAAATCATAATTTTTAAAATCATATTACTGCAGAAATTTTAATAAAGAAGGTTAACCAGAGAAAGGTTTTATAAAGAAAGCATGACTTATATACACCAGAGAATTAAGAAATGATGACATTACATGCTGCTGGGCTTTATTGCTATTTACAGAATACTTTCTCTTGGATTTAGAATGAATTTTTCTTTGATCATTTTACTCTTTCAAGCTTCTTCAGCACTAGCAGATACTGTACTTAGATCCAAAGGGCAGACAGAGGTTTATGTTTTTATTTACTTGATCCCTTGATGCCTTGGCTACACATACTACAGTTTGGGGTGGTTTTTTTGGTTTTGTGGTTTTTTGGGATATTTTTTTCTTCCTTTCTTTTATTTTTTTTGTGTGTGTGTGCAGGGTGGGGGTTGGTTGGTTTTTTTTGTTGTTGTTGCTGGGTTTTTGTGTGTTTGGATTTGTTTGCTGGTTTTGGTTTTGGTTTCGTTTGGTTTTTTTGTTTATTTTTAAAGTATATTTCAGCTCTCCAGGGGAAAAAAAAATGCTTGCTATCCTAAGCACCTGAACCAACTGCATCCTGAAATGATCTGAATATTTTATCCAGACTGTATTGAATTTGTACTCATTATCAGTATTATAATAGATTTATGCTTTTAGAAAGAAAATAATTTTTTTTTTAAATACTGATGTTTCTAGTTGTTGTTTACAGTATTCTTACTGGGCATTCTGCGATTTTTAGCTGTATCTAAGTGGATGGGCATTAGGTGAGGGTCCTCCTTATGTTTATGGCTGCAACAGCCACCTGCTTGATTTATTTGCTGCTAACAGAGAACTCTTTGGCGTGTGGTCATCTTGATGCCTCTGTTTTGTCTGGAACTGGAAGAAGGGTGGTGTTTGAAGAGGAATATTTCTAATACTTCTGAGACCTTACGTTTTCGTTTTTTCAGCCCTCATAAGCATTTCTTTTTCTCAGACGGTGGCCAAGTGTAGAAGTGGATCCCACTGTAGCAGTAGTTTAAAGGAATACTAGGAGTATGGATGTTGGAATTTGACTTCATTTGTAGGCAGCACAGTAGTAGATGCAGTGCTCTGAAGCTGACTGACGGATGTTATGAAACGTTTGCATGTGGTTCATTGTTCATGGCAACCTTCTGTGTATGGGCTGAAATAGAGGTATGCTGGAAGAGCTTCTGTTCCTGAGGCTGTGTGATATTAAAGGAACTACTGCAATTCTTATTATGCACTCCCAATGCATTCCGGAGTGACTTATGGTCTTCCATACTTACATTGTATCAGATATAAGCAGCTAGGAATTCATATGTTTTTATGCCTTAAACACTCATTTATTAGCCACATACAACAGTAAAAACTCTGCCATTAGTTATAGCGAAATATTTCAGGTATTTCAACAATTGCTCTTTGACTTTAGATTCTGTGCATTTTTGATATGCTGTTGCGTGTACTGACATAGCCTCTGAATAAGTTGATTTGTTGTTTGACTTTTTTTTTTTTTAATAATTAGTTATTTTTATTTCTCTTTCCTGGACTCCGTTTTCCTACAGCTTTTCTGCTGTAGTTGAGGAAGAACTCTTATTTCTTGTATGCAGAGTCAATCATCTGATGTCACTTAAGTTTCAGATAGTTAGTCATTAAAGCATAATATAATCTGAAGAAGCAAATGTTTAGGAACCACTTGATATACTTTTATTTTACAAGGCTTGTAGGTGTGTATATATATAAAAAATGTGTCCATACATATATAGATAGGAGTGTGTATGTACTTAAAAATCTCAGCTGTTTGAATCTGAGAGTGGTAACATACGTGATTGTCCATGGTTATGCTTTTTTTTCTAAACTGCTTTCAGAAGATTATCGTTGAGTCTTAGGACCACCACGAGGCATTGCTACAGTGGTTTGAAAATGCTCTCCCTAGCCAGAAGAACCAGTTGTTTGGAGTGAGGAGTAAAGTGAGTAAGAGCGAATCCATCTATACTATGACTCTCTTAAGACGGGACCATTGTTGCTAACTGGGCGCAGCTGCAGAGGCCGCTCCTCCTCACGGTCCCGCCGGATGCCCTGCGTAGGGTAATTGAGCCGACCTCTGCCCCAGTGTGGGAGTTCGGGCTGCTCCCGCCCTATCGTGTGGGTTCACCACCCACACGGTAGTTAAAAACCTTGGTGAAACAAACTCATGCAACTCACTGCACCTTTGCCAGTGGCGTGTGAGACATGAGCCGTTTGGCCCCATGCCCACGGGGTGGTAGAGTTGGGTAGGGTCTGGCAGTTGCTTGGAGGGTAGTACTGCCATGACTTCTGGGACCCTCCACTTTGGAGCGTGGTATCAACCCTCGCATGTCAGGGCCAGCTTGTTTGACCTCTGTGTTGTGAGGGGGACATACGTCACTCAGGCAACTGTGCGGCAGGGCCCAAGTGGCAGTCATGCCGTACAGGGCCACGTCACTGGCAGGGCAGGGCTTACCCCAATCCCCGACAAGGACTGCGACTCCATACCGACGTGGGAATCTCATCCTCGCACGCCGCGTGGTGTTGCATACTCATGACTACGTCGCAGATTTACCGGACATGACTCAGGTGGACGGGCCACCTTTACTTAACCCGGAAAAGGTGCACATGTGTATGTGCTCGAAAACTAGACAGAAGCTAGTCTTTTTCACTGACAATAAATAAAAAGTCATTCTCACGGTTCATGTAAATCTCACCTTTATCATCCTTTTAGCTCATTCTATGAGCTAGCAACAGTTATCCACCATTCTGTCTACCAGCAACTTACTGCTTATCTCTGCAAACATAGTGTGCAGAGTTTAGCTTTACATCTCTGAAAAGACATTAATTTTCTGTGTCCTTGTTTACCTACTGCTAAATTTAGTGAAAGTTTAAGGAAGGCAGATTCTGAATGAGGAATTAAAGAATTTTATATGGGTTGTAAGACTAATGACATTGGTTAGGACAAGTACCTTTGAGCTTTGTGTTCTGTCAGTGCATACTTTGATATAAATGCTCCAAAGGATGTCTAAACAATTGCAACAGAAATGGGAATGAGAAGTGCGAACTTCAGGGTGTGAAACATGCAGACTGAAAGCATACATGAGAAGCACACATGCTTTTCAAATATGACAAGATGCAGAAGAAAAGGTCTATGATTTTAGAACCTTATGAAATGGTACTAGCATTAACAACATTAAAATAAATAATATTAATAAATAATAAATACAATAATTAGAATAAAGAATATTTTGCTTAGGAAAGGAAGACCAAGTTTCATGTTTCTAAATCTACTGAAACACTTCTCTCATATTTGGTTCTCTGAAAGATTTTTAGGTGCTGTAACACCTAAGGCAGTATTGTGTTGAAGAACCAGGGTTATATTTGTAGAATATATGCCTATTTGTGTATATTTGTGGGTCATCCTTTTAAACCATTAATGCATATACAAAAGACTCCCTTGGTTAGACTGGTATAACGCTGATAAGGGAAAAAAAAGTTTTGATACATGCTTAACTTTATGGTGTCAAAACTTTTCCTAAAATTAGTGGGAATACTCTTGCTTTTAAATTTCGGTAGGAGATGTGTTAGATTGTGTCTGAAATAGTTTAGCTGTTTTGCAATCAAAAGGAATCTTTAATTAGCTTAAGATCCTCAATTTGTGTTTCCAAATCCAGACTCTGCCTGTGTGTATGTTCTCAGAAATTCACAATGGGAGAGGTAAAGAACACTTGAAAACACTTAAAACTGTCTGGGATATCAAATACGGCAGTGTTATATGCAGGTTGTGACTGAAGTTGTGATTAGCAGTAGGACCATTAGTGAAACATCTTGATTTTGCTCTTTCGCCATTAGGTCATGATTTGCAACTTCTCATTGCGTCATTTCATGTATTACTTTCATTGTATTATTTTATGTTTCTTGGCCTTGTAAATGAAATCTAATAGACATAATACTGTAGTGTCGCTGATCTTAAAAGAGATATTATCAAGGTCTGCAGATCATTATTCTTCTTCCCATATGAAATATGTAAACTCCATCATAGAAAATACTGTTTTGGAAATAGAATTTGTATTGCTGCATAAAGTTTTGGAATATATCTCAAAAGGGAGAGTATGTCCTCAAAAGGACAGCCACATGTAGTAGTAACTTTGAGAAGTCTGGGTCCCTTGTATCTTACTGAGGACCCCCCAGATTTTATTACCCAAAGAAAGATTCAGTAATACTTGTGTTCGTGTTTGTGTGTTGTGTTTGGTTGCTGATCGTAAGTTTGTATTCCTCCCCCAGCCCTCAGAAGATTACTAGAGTTAGTATGATTATTTCTGTAAGGGATCCTGGAACTGCTTGACTGGCTTTCTATAGCCTCATGATTTGAAACTAGTGAGGTGATTCTGAAATACCTGTTTTGGACTCAGCCTTCCATTTGCTGTAATTTTGAGAAACTTTCAATAGTCTGTGGAGAAAATCTCTTGACCTGTGTGTAGTTTCCTGATCAAAAAATCGAGACATTACCCTGTTTTCTAGCTCACTGTATTCTACTCATTGAGTCTTACTGGATTTTTTTTTTAAGTGCATGGGTTTTGCATTTTGATTTGTGGGGTTTTTTGGTTGGTTGGTTTTTTTTGTGGTTTGTTTTGCATTCACTTCTGTTGGGTTTTTGTGTCTGTGTACAATGTATTTAGAAACCAGTATAATGCTTTTTTTACTATGTGGACTTGCTTTTGAAGCAGTTTATTTCTGCCAAACGGGGTAGCTGAAGTCATGCACACTTCAGGTGAGAAGAAACACCAGTTGACACCACTGACTATTTAAGTTTTATTTTCTTTATTACTTTAGCTTTCTAACTTTAAATAAAGTTTTGGACTTGGTAAATAAAGACTGAGAAAACTAATTAAGAAAATGTCGATGTAAAACTTCTTCATTTTTTGAAAACAGTACTGATACTAAATTCTTCCAGTTAAGACTAACAGTGACATTAAATTGTTAGCTTTATACTTAATATAAACTGAAAAAAGCCTTTTAAGTTTGCAAGGACAGCACTGTTCTATTCTGTTCTACAGAGCCAGGAGAGAATCAAAGAAACTAGCTATTTATCAGGCTAAAATACTGACTTTAAACTAAGCAAATAATTTTGAACTTTTAGCATTTATAAATGATCATGTGTATGGTAAAAATACATATATGAAAGACCTCTCTGTTTCCTCTTAGACTATGTGAACCATCTCAAAAGACTGCACTGTGATTGGGTGGCAAAATACAAGAATACTTAGCACATTTTACTCTCAGCCTTGTTTTTTGTGATTGATTGATAGGTTGACATACGGTGTTTCAGACCACTTTCTTCCTAGTTTTCCAGCAAAATTAAGACTTGGATTTGATTTTTACTTCTGTTCAAGTAGACTACCATTGAGACTGTTCTGGTGTTGAGATGTTTAATCTGAGATTTTGAAAGAAGCGTGTACTGTTCACGAGGTAGTCGGCAATCCTTCATGGCAAACGCTGTTAAAATCACTTGGAGAAGACTATTGTAGTCATATAATTCACCTTTTGTCAGTTTTAGTGTGGTCACATTTCTACTTTTATGGAAGAGCTTCATGTTTGTGGTTAGTGCTTGCTGCTATGAGCAAAACCTGCTAGTCCAGGTTTTGACAGTAGTGTATGGGTTGACTGTTTCTTCTCTGAGATAACGAAATAGAAAACAGCTTATTAAGAATCTGTTTTCTGCTTGTGAAAGAAGTTGGCAACAATAGATAAACAATCAAATCTTCAATGAGTGCAAACAAATGGCATGAATTGAAAATTCAGTTCTATAATTATAATGAATTTTTTATAATTTACTATCAACTTAATATGAAAGCATGATTTAAAAATTGTTTATACTGAAAATTAATTTGTTTTCTGGCACCTATTAGGAGATTCTTTTAAAATATCTGTTCTAAAATAGTGTGGCTTTAACAGTATCAAAGAGTAGGGGTAATACATATGGGCTGAAAGACTGCATTGTACTAGGGTTTTGGGGAGCATGTTTTTTGTTAGTTGCAGGACAAGTAATGGAAATTTTCCAGCCAGGTGAATTCCATGCTTTCATTTTAGAGCATAGCCTTATTCAATGGACTTTGCATTCAGAATTTTTCTACCTGTATTCTTTAGAATATAGATAAGATCTTGGATTTTAGAGAACAAGGATGGTATTTTAATCTTTTGGCTTTTTATGCCAGTGTAATCAAAGCAAGATTAAAAGTAACTCTTAAATCAAGAGAATGTCTTTCTTTTGGTTCTCTGATTTGCGATTCTAAGTGATTCTATGTTCTTCACAGTCCAGTTTGTTTCCAAGGCGTTGAAATTTACTCCAGGTAATTTTTGCTGCAATGTTATTGCCTTAGCAAGTAACAAAGTCAGGGAAATGCCCAAATGTATTAAAATTTGTCTATCTGTTCTAATAAAGATATGCTGAGATCCATAAAAATATTTTAATATTTTTTGAATAAATTATTATAACTATTAATAACTGTTATTAATTTGATATTATTTTAGAATGTATCAGTAAAACATAATTTAACGAAGTTGAATGAGCAGTCTTTGAAATTTTACAGATAATGGTTTTGCTTCATGCTCTGTATATTCATACAACCTTTTCAAAATTTAGAAATACTTTGCAATTTTAGGTTGCTTTATTTTTATGCCAGTTTAGAACTAAGAATGAATTTCTACTTCTTACAGACCTGCAATGTCCAAGTCCCATGATCTGAATAATGACCTATATAGAATGAAATAGAAGTGTAGAGTTTTCTTGCAATTCCGGACATTTCAAATTAGACTTTTCTCTCACTTTTTTACAAGGGATAGTGATACCTATTTCTTACAAAAGCTCGAATTGATAAAGTTAAACTTAAGCAAGTTTTTATTCTTTCCAGGTAGAAAAAGAATATTTCCATGACCTTGGGTAACTTGTGTGGTTTGGAGTCTTTTCCTGGCTTTGTGGCAAAGAGAATATTTATTAAGAAAAGGAACATGTCCAAGCAGTTTTTTTCACTGACTAGATAACCTATGTACTTTTACACTCACGTGTAGGAAGAAGTAGACAAAACAGTTCAGAAGGATCATAAGCATTAAATAAACTGGGATTAGAGCTATTATTAAGTGGAGGTCTCTCAGAAGTTCTAAGCAACATATTTATTAATTATCCTAAAAATATATTTATCTATTATATAAAAAATAATTTCTTGCATATCCATCTTATAGTTTTACAATAAGATTTTTGGAATAATTGTTATATATATAGTAAACAACATATAGATTTATATACACATCATTTAAATTTTTGGTGTATCCCATCTGTTGTCATGTCACTTTCTGCTGATAAAAAATCAACTGACTGTTCAGGTTCTTTGAAATGAGAATAGTGGAAACACTCTGGAGAATACTCCAGAAAGAAGTGCTAACAAAAGCAGGCGCGCTGGGTAAGAAGCAGTATTTACCAGATTCAGTCCACTGCAATTTTCCTTGTTTGAAAGACATGTAATATGTCTTTTAAATTTAGCTTTATATCTGCTTTTTATCATTATGTCACGCTTGGGAAGTGAATATTGTGAACTGCAAATAGCTTCCCTGAGACAAGGGCAAGCTCTGTCAGCAGAGCAAGCGGCATCATGGTCTGTCATTCACACTTCAAGTAACTGAATAATAAAACAGTGATTTTACTCTGACTGTTGATGTAAAAGGTTTTGACTCTAATACAAGTGTCTTCCTTGTAGCTTTTTTTCTTCTTTTTAATTTTAGTCTGATTTATGGATGTATAAGTAAATATGTCTACATGTCTGTAGAAATACACCTATGCAGCTAGATATGTCTGTGTGCAGATTCACTGCATACATACTCCAGGCATTACAAAAATTTTTATTTAGTGTGTGACTCAAAAGAGACATGCTGAAATCACCTTAAGGAGAAAATAAAATGTCCTTTTTAGTTCACAGTTTATTAGAAGAGTGATTGAATTGGTGTGCTTGCACTGTAACAGGAGAAAGTCTTGCTAATAGATGTGGGTTTTTGCCTAATAAAAGGTCTTCAGGAGTGTCAGGGAAGAAAAATTGGTTACCCGTTGGAAGAGGTTTAGAAAAAACCAGGAGAATATTTGTTTGAAATCATTTGAGTAAGATTTGCATTTCAGTTGGCATTTATCTGTTGCTGGATACCAAATTCAATGCCAAATCAGATGACTGCTTTGTGTAGACGTGCTTGTTCAAGATCTCAACTGCAGAAGTAAAGGCAACTTTGTTGATAAAAATAAAAAAAATTGATGGTACAATATAGGACCAAATGGATTAAACTAGCACATTCTAGTATATTCCCGAATCCACAGATAAGATGTAAAGCGAACTCTATGTCGATAAATTCAAGCCATTCTCCAAAATTAATTGTAACTTTTGGTACTTGAATAAATAAGCGTACATCTTTGTCCTAGATCCCAAGTAGTCTCTTCTGACACAAAGACTGGTGGAAGTTTGGTCTGGAAATTTGGATCTTCCCTTATACCATTTCAAATAAATTTGTTTGATATGGAAGTGTCCGTATGGTAGTGCAGTAGTTGTAGCATGACTAAATTTATGTATCTGGGCTGCTTATTTTCTGGCCTAAAGANAAAAAAAAAAAAAAGGTACAGTGGTTAAAATGTAAAAATTGCATTTCACATTTATTTGATATTTAATGGAGCTGACTTGCAAAAAATAAAATTAATTCTTGAAGCGAATTACTTTATTTTTGGTTCCAGAGTCTTTAAAAAAGGAGAATGCAATAATGACATAATTCATGGAAGTAGTCCTGGTTTCCACAGTGCTAATGACTGGGGAATAATTGTGAAGTAAATTTTACAAAGAGTAAGGTAACAGTCTGCATACTGTGGACTTCAAAAGACTTGATAGACTCAACTACAGATACCTGAACAAGAGCATCTTTATGGGTTTTATATTTTGTTTAAGGCATAAAAAAACCTCCTATTTTCTTCCTCCCCTTGTCCTTTAACCTGTGACCTGCCTGTTTCTGTTTAAACAAGCATTGTTAATGTTGTGCTGGCAGCAGTGGAGGATCTGCTGTATGCAGAGATTAGGACTAAGGAATTCTGGTTCTGGCTATCAAGGGGTTAGAGATTGCTTGGGATACACTCCGCATTTTCTCACTTAATCCAGTTGTTTCTGTTATTGTAATTGATAAATAATAAATAAATAAAATCATAATTCTCCTGTATCTTCTAGCACCTGCGGTGAGCAAGCCATTCAAGCTAACACATCAGTTTGACGGCTGAGTAAGTTTCTTCAGCAGAAAACCTCTTTTAAAATTGAGGGCTTGCTGCAGTATGCAGAGCACTAAGGAAAGGAAATACTCTTAATTTTTTCTCCTGACTTCTAACCCTTGAAATCAAAAGCATTTTCCCTACTCACTCATTTGCTGTTAAACCTCAGGAAAAATGAGTCGCTTTTCTTGTTAGAAGGTGGTTTTAACAATATTGTGATATACCTAAGAGAGAGTCTGAAACATATGCCCGAACTTGGCCACGCCACCAACATATTTTTGGCCTTTTTGCATACACTGCTTAAGTTACAGAGAACATCCATAATGTGTGGCTTTCTTTACAGCTTTTTTCTTTTACACTGAGGAAGTAGGATTGGACAATGTTTTGAAAAATGTTTCTGTTTACTAGCAACAAGGTCCCAAAGTCATTCACATCTGTATACTTCAAATGAGGCTTTTCAGGCTATTGAAAAATTGGTTACAGCTGGCTGCACACCCTGACAGTTGAAAATAAAACTCCCATACCAGTCATAACTAGCAATTCAATTTAACTTATGCACAGTGAGAGCAACAAAATGTAGTTTCTTTCCAAAGAGGCAACAGTGCAGTCAGAACTTCTACAGCTGCCTTTCATGCACCGATAATTAAAAAAAATCAAAACAAAATCCCTAACTGGAAAATACACCCTCCCTTTATAATTATCTATTTCAAAGCTGTAATCGAGCATTTCATTATAAAGATGCTAATCAATCCAGAACAATACTCCTGGGACAGCACACACACCCAGGGACATAACAGTTATAATAGAAATGCTGCAGAAACTTTACCGGCTTTATAATAGTTGCTCAAGCATTTCTATTGTGAAAGATTGAACTCCCACAAGTGCCTTGCAGTGTTACGACTAGAACGTCAGGCTCGTCTTCTAGCTGTTAGATGTGTTGAAAAAATAGTACTTTTTTATCAGTATAAATAAGCAGAATGCACTCATCCTAATTTAGAGAGAAAAAAAAAGTTTTCATCCATCTAGCCAGGTTCTTAGTTAAAACTAATGATTATGAGTAAATGAAGCCAAAACTGGAATTGTCTTTCTAGGTTGTGTTTTAGATTTTGTTTTTAAATTATTTAACATACCATTATTTGCATCACCCTCCAAATTTTCTTATATAGATTTTATCTCTATGAGATAGTGCTAACACTCCAGAGGAAAGTTTGAACCTTGAGTTACTGCTGCCAGTTACAGCCCTCATTCATATTTTAATGTGTACAGTCTCGGTATTTCTACAAAAGACTGACAGTCACAACCTTGTGTTTCATGTGGAATTTGAGTATCTGTGTCACATGGGTGACATTTTTCTGGGGAAGGGAGGACATTAACCTTTTTCTGTCTGTGTTTGGGAAACAATGTTGTGGTAGCATGGGTGCTAATGGTGCAAATATACAGTCAATAAGATTATATGGCATGTTTCCTCCAGGTATTATAAATAGTTTTGTTTCATGTTCTGGAAAGAGAATTAATGTAAGCTGAGTCTTTTAAAGTCTTGAAATATTTTAATGTGACTGTCTGAAGGCTTAAAGTTACTGTGTACTTCTGTAATGTCAGTCTATGGTATTTTGCTCAGAACACAAAAATAAAATTATGAACTGGTTTTTGATAGCCACCCATATGAACTTTTTAATATTTCATTAGACTCAATATTTTCTCTGTTGGATTAGTAATGAAACTAGTTCTCTACTTTCATTAGTTCATTAGTTTAATTTCATCATGGCTATATAAAAACTATTGTGTAGCTGAAGGTTGAACTCTTAATTTAGTTTGATTCTTGTAGCAGAATGTTTCCTGATTACTAGTTTCCATTTAGAAATTCTGGAAATGAAAAAGCTGAAAGCAGAAGGAAAATGCAGAAGTCCTGGAAGTCTTTGTGTATGAAGCACATGTCTGAAAGGCAGAGAGGTTATCTCTTCTTCTTCTTTTCATACAAATTTGAACTCTGCAAATCAGTCCTTTCTGTAATGGTGTGTGCGCAAATGTGTATCTTTGTATGTTCTTAAACGTTTGCTTTACTGGCTGTTAAGTGTATTGTTTTATGATACATCTGTGGTTTTTTATTCCTTCTGATACTGAGATTACGAATGATACTCAAAATCTGAATAACAGGGACCTGTAATCTAAGACCCCATCTTCTGTGTTTTCTCATCTATGTATTTTTTATGAAAGGTGACAAACATAACTAAGATAATAACCTTCCTTTCGTGTCATATCATCAGTCCATTTCTTTTTTATGACTTTTGACTGTTCACTTAGAAGACAAACTATGAGTAGTGCCTGCAGTTGGTTATTTCACCAATTTAATCTTCTGTAATATTTCTTTCTCTGATTTGTCTTGCTCATTTATGAAGGAAGATACAACAGATTGCCTGTTTCAGAAACTGTGTCATGTTCATAAGCAGTGAGAGAGATAATTGAGCATATATATGAACCAATAGTATGCAGGAAGTTCTTTAGCAGGATGAAACTGCTCCAGTATATGGGTAAAAATTTTTTTTTTGCTAAATATGGCGTCAATCCATAACATTGTGGTGGACATGCATGCCCTATCCTTGTCACAATGTACTGTTGGTAAATATGGTATATAACTTGCAGAGATATTTCCACAGCTGTATGCAGTAGAGTTCAGATTTATTTTTTCTCATACCCTTTATGAAAATAATGTTCATTTGGGTGGGTAGCACATATTCTCACTTTCTTACTGAGAACTGACAAAAAGAGGCTGCAAAGGAAGATGAAGGTTACACAATGTCAGTATGCATTAGGTTAGAAATTACCAGCTTGTTGCTAAGGCCAGCATATTTGTAAGAATAAACTCACAGTTAGTTTTTCTTTAATATCGTCAGCCCAAAAAAGATGAGTGCTTGGGAAGCTGTTGCAGGACTAAGATTTGAAAAATTCTTGCTGAAATGTTTCCTGAGAAGAACATAAACCCAGTGAAGAATAAAAGGAAAATACATAATGCATTTTAATCTATTCTAGTACTCTGTAACAGAGTTGTAAGAGGGTGAACCACAGGCCTAACAGGGATTTTTTTATTATCATACTCTTGTGGCAAAGACAGATGAGTGCCAAGTTGCCTGGGCAAAACAGTGTGAATGACAGCTCTGGGTATGGGAGCTGCACCACTTCAAAGTGCAGTCAAAAATGAGAAAGGAGTGCATGTGTACTGGTTAATGCTTTATACAGTCTCCGATTGTTGGGTTGTTTAATGTTTAGTAATAGGTTTCACAATGGAAATCTTTTGTTGATCTCAGTTGGATTTCAGCAGATCAAATACAAGGTCTGTGGGGATATAAACTTTCTGCTTCTCACTTCCCGTTTGAAGGGGATTGAGGGAGAGGTTCTATGAAGCACCTGAAATGCCACTTCAAGTGGCCCTACTAAGCCACTCATTTCTTCTAATTATACATGAATCTATAGTAGTTAAGGAAGTCTGTAAAGAAAAACATGCTATGAACCATGCTGTCTGGATGATGATTTTATGATTTTATTTGGTATCAAACTGGCTTGTCAATATTATGACATTAGTTTGGTGCCTAAAAGTGTACCAATTGATACTTTCCTTAATAAGGAAATTTCAACAATAAAATATCTGTAGGTTGTTGTTGCCTTTTAACTCTTTTTTTCAGAATTTATAACATTACTTTTACTTGTTCCCTGAGTGAGTAAAACGTGTAGTATATTACAAAGATACTTTTAGTTCTCATCTGTTTTCCAAAGGAAGACCTGTGGACAACCATGCATGCTAGTGCCGTATTTTAGTATGGGAAATGCATAGTGCTTCTGTTGCTTCAGGAAGTTTTTGTCTTTTATTACCAAGTAATTTTATAATGCCAACTACTTTTGAAAAATAACCATTTCAGCTCTTCTTCTCTTCCTCTAATACAATTGTATTGCCATCAGCAACATTATAATAAAGTGCAGTCAGGCTAAACTAGATGCAGCTGGATTACTGTCCTGTGTGTACTGCAGATTCACTGTCTCAGTCAGTCATGCTTCAATCTGATCAGCCAACAAGTATATTGGATAGTTTTGAAACAAAACTATTAAGTGAAAAGGAAAAAGAAAAGCCGTACAAGAAGAAATTACAGGGAATTGAGAAAAAATGCATTGTAATACTGAATTTGACCTGTTAGCTCCAAACTGGCAAATATATATCTAGTTTTATTTTAGTATTTGTGATACCTGGTATACTTCAACCATGCCTGATCCTAAAGGTGAGGAATAACCTGAATTTTCCACCATTTCTCTGCTGAAAAAGATACAGAAAGGGTGAAATTCTTCTGAAAATAAGATGGCTCTTTAGATAGAAGCAATGTTAACATGTCTGTGTCATGTGCATAGCAGTGGAGCTGCAGAATCATTCTTGTTGCTAGGTCATCCACATACCTAGCTCTGTGAGGGAGCAAGCCAGAAACAGATGCCACCTCTGTCAGTAACTGTGTTCTCAAAACTCACCTGCTTATGGTAGTCTAGCTGCTCTTGGTAGTTGTGCTTTTTTGTAAGATTGCTGGGAGCATCTGCTTGAAAGCTGGTTTTGGAGACCCTTTTCCTGGGAGTGTCTGATGAGTATGTGGTATATGGCACAGTGGCTGTATGAATGTTTTTGTATGTGGCTCACATGCACATAGATTTAGCCTCTTCTAAGAGGTGGTAGCCGCGCAGCTCCAGTGTTGTTCAAGTAATGTGATAGAGAGCTAAAGAAGACTAACAAACTGCATATGGCAAATACCCTACTGCTAATGATTTGTTCTTTCACTTTTTGTTATTTTGAGGCAAACAACTAAGACAAAAATCAGTCTGTAAATGTTTTTGCATAGACAGAGTCATTGTATTGTTCTTAAACTAGATTTCAGAGGAAACAATGAATGGAGTCATAGAATGTAGAACAATTTATGTTGGAAAAGACCTTTAAGATTGAGTCCAACTGTTAATGAAGCAACAAGTCCACCAGTAAACCATGTCGGCATGTCTTTTAAATATCTCCTGGGCTGGCAATTCAACCAGCTTCCCAAGGAAGACTGTTCCAATGCTTGGCCACTTGTTCAGTGAAGAAATTTTTCCTAATATCCATTCTAAACCTCCCCTGGCACAACTCAAGGCAGTTTACTCTTGTTCTGTTGAGAAGAGCCTGATGCCCCACCTGGCTACGGCCTCCTTTCAGGCAGTTGTAGGGAGCGATAAGGTCTCCCCTGAGCCTCCTTTTCTCCAGGCTGAACAACCCCAGCCCCCTCAGCTGCTTCTCACAGCACATGTGCACCAGACCCTTTATCAGCTCCATTGCTCTTCTCTGGTCTCACTCTACCACCTCAATGTCCTTCTTGCAGTAAGGGGCCCAGAACTGAACACAGGATTTGAGGGGTGGCCTCACCAGTGCTGAGTACAGAGGAACAATCCCTGCCCTGGTCCTGCTGGCCACTGGCTGGTACAGGCCAGGATGCCACTGGCCTTCTTGGCCACCTGGGCACACCCTGGCTCATGTTCAGCTGCTGTCACCAGCACCCCCAGGTCCTTTTCCTGTGGGCAGCTTTGCAGCCACTCTGCCCCAGCCTGTGGCGCTGCCTGGGGCTGTTGTGACCCAAGGGCAGGACCCAGCACTGGGCCTTGTTGAACCTCACACCACTGGCCTTGGCCCGTGATCCAGCCTGTCCAGATCCCTCTGCAGAGCCTTCCTACCCTCCAGAGGATCAACAGTCAACAATCGCATCTTACTTGGTGTTGTTTGTGAATTTACTAAGGGTGCATTCGACCCCTTCATCCAAATCATCAGTAAAGATGCAGGTCTTGGCCAATATTGATCCCTGGAGGACACCACCAGTGAGTGACCTGTTGATTCTAGACCCCTTACTAGGGATTTCACCTTGTTTCTCTTCTGTGGCTGAAGAAACAGTAAAATAACAGAGTAGCCAAGATGGTACTTCAGCTCCTTTTTTTTTTGAAGCTGCTGCTCTTTTTCCCCCCTTTCTGTCTCTCTGTCTATCTTTCTGTCTTCTTGGGCATTTGTTTTGTTTTGTTTTGTTTCTTTTATTTATTTCTTCCTTTCTTTTTTGTTCACTTGGTTTGGTTTGGGGGTTTTTGTGTGTGTTTGTTTGGGGGTTTTTTTTGTAGGTTTGCTGATTTTTATTTTAGCAAGTGTCAGAATAGAGTTTGCTTTCTTTAATTTCTCATATGGGCAAAGTCAGAGCAGGACTATTTCAGGGTTACTGTATGTAAGTAATTTACAGGAGTCAGGATTGGGGTATTGGCAGAGTTTGTGTTTGTTCAGGCAAGAAGTCAGTCTTAGTGGAAGATGTTTCATTTGTCTGCACAATATCTGCCACTTTGTGACATGGTTTAAATTGTTTCCATAGATTCTCAACAATATATAGCTTTAATATCCATATGCTTTTCCTATCTAGCAAGACTATTTCCAGCTCAGCACTTCAGCCACTGCCAGCACAAAGTTTGTTTCTTGAGCCATTATTTGAAGGCACAAAGTTAAGAAGTTAGGCAATGTTCTAATGAATTGTTTCTGCATCATGGATAAGAAAAGTTCTTAGGACCTGCAGAACTGACTAAGATGGCAGAAGTTTGTAAGCATTGAGACACCTGTCAGCTTACAATTGGTATTTTAATTCATGATTTAAAATGGAATTGAAGCTGTATTAAGATCTGGCTAGGCAAGGTTTTCTGTGTATGGTTTAAGATTCCATATGAACATAAGTATTTTTGTAAGTAAAAAACCAGGAACCTTTAAACAACTTTCTATATGAGAAAAACATCCCAGTGATGTGATTTCAGGGTACTTTGCTGCCATTGAGTTGATTTATTCACTAGACAATTTAATGTATTTCTTCAGTTGCCAAAAATCCACTCTGTTTTTCATGGTAACAGAGGAATCCTTGTTGAAGTCTAACATAGAATTACTATGTAGAATCAGATTGATATATAAATTGTTTTATATAGGCAGAATTCCACCTATCACTGCAACACATTTGTGTTTTTATAGTGATGTAGTTCAAATGCTTACATGACATCAGAAACCCAGTGTTACGGATGGGTGCTCACTCATCTTGGAATAACTGTAACAGAGAAATTCAGGAATGATACAGACAAGCATTAGGGTGCATTGTTATCCAGAGACTGATAAGGCTAAACTTTTGAACACTCAGCACAGCTGTTCTTTAAATTTCCTTAATCATGTGTTTGCATTTTGGATTTTTTAAGAATAAAAGCGTAATGAAACATGGAACTTTTCCAGCAGGTCAACTATGAAAACATTTATCATGTTTAATCAATAAAAGAGCAAGCAAAATGTGGAACTTCTGTTTCTGCCAGTTGCCCTCATTGCTTTGGAAAATACATTTAATTCTCTTAAAAAGACATTGTTTTACCCAGAGGTATTTCTGAATTGATTTTGATTAAAGAGCTTATGAGTATTAATTTTATGCATTATTTTCTATTCTTTCTAGTAATGATTCAGCTGTCAGTTAGATTTTTGCAGCCAAGATTTGTCCATGAAATTTGTTTATTTTCTTTTTTATGGAGGGATCATGGTTGATATGCAAATATAGGAAGTACTTGCACTGTAGTTCTAGTAATATTTTTTTAAATTTGTTTTTTGTATTTCTTCTCTTTCATTTGCATGGTATTAGAAGTCTGTGGCTTGGAAATGGATGTAATTCAGGATTGTGGATGTGATGAATGAAGTGTAGAAACAGAATTTCAGCACTGTCTTCTGTTTTAATATTTGCTGCCTTGTATTCTTGGAGAAACACCATTGTTTGTTTGTTTGGTTTTTAATATATGGTGTATCCAGTTACCTTCGTATGGGGAGGTATGGAGGGTTTCTATGGGAAGTCCTTGAGACAAACCAGAGATGACCGTGAACTAAAATCCTATCTTTGAACAATTTAAAACTTCGGAAAAGTTGAATCAGAAATCCTGTTTGTGGCACAAATGAACTCTTATACCTTCATAATCCCTTTCTTCCAAAATTTTGTAAGTTACTGTTTGCTTCGTTATTTTTCTTAATGTGGCTCCCTGCAGCTGTTATGAGTTCTTTTTGTCTGTGTTCAAGTCTTTTCTGACAACTCTTCCCTGCTGAGCTGAATTTCTGTGTTAGCAAGCATTTAAATGCACATTCAGGCATGGAAAAACAAGCAGATAAAAAAAAAATTGTGTTTACTTTTTTTTTTTTTTTTTTTTTTGGTTCCTAAAATGTGCCCCCAGGTATGCATTTCCTCTAACTGTCTTGGAGCAGGAACCATCTTGTGAATACCGTGATAGCACCTAAAAGATTATTTTTGCTACTAAAGTAAACAGACTGCAGGGAAGCATTTCGGTGCTCAGATGTTTCATTCACCCAGTTGATCCTTTTGAGGATAATTGGTGCACGTGCCCATGCCCTGGTACTATCATCTGCTATGCTCCTGCTGAGGAGAATTCTCTTTTGTCTCTGCATTGAGCACTCTGGAGAGCTGCACATCTGCACTTTCACTGATCCTATTAATAGATACCACTAATCAGGGAAGATCTATCCTCTTACTTACTTACGTGTTATTGTTAGATGCATTACCTGGTTTCATAGATAGCTTATTTAGTGGTATTGGAAGAGTCATTTTTGATTATTTAATACAGCAGTTATGCAGCACTTAACCTAAAATAAGAGCAGCTTTTATTAAGGCTTCATAAAGAGAGATTTTTTCATGAAGAACTGTTTACCTGTGTGTAGCTGTTGTGATCTTCTGCCTAAGAGAAGCCCCACCTTTCTGCCCTGGTGCAGTGTGAATGTTGTAATAGGGGCTGCTAAAAGAGTACCTCACTCAGGGTTAATTCTGCAAGGTAAGTATTGGTCCTCTGATGACAAGTCTAGTGTAACCTGGTGCTGCAAATTCTGTATGTGTTTTCCCTGTCATTGGTACCGCACTCTGCATGTAAGGAACCATTGTCAGGAGGAAGTAGAAAAGGAAAGGAACAACATCATTTAAGAATTAACAATGCTTTAGATGAGCCTTTCACTTTGGAACTACTAAGGTAGCTTGATGTAGAAGCTGATAGTTGTCTTGATAATTTCATTTAGTCCTTTTAAGGAATTGCATCTTCATGTTAGTTTTCACAAATAAGCCAAATACAGACCTACATACCACATAATATGATCTCAGTGTTGGTACAGTCGTCAGTAGCAGGGTCTGAAGGTTTGTTTTCCTTGTGGGTAAAGCTAAGGCAAACTTTTCTGGAGAACCTTGCTAGCACCTGACTATCTCTTGGCTTTCTTCTCTCTATGTCACCAGCCCATCACCTGCACGCCTGGAAGCCTTGGTGTGTTTATGAGGTTAGCTAAAGCCGTGACTCTCAGAAACATCAAACAAAGGGAATACTGAGGGCTTTCATTTTATGATCTGAGTGATAATGAATATTACCTTCAAAGCAGAGAAGCAGAGACAATGAGTGCAGTATTCCCAAGTGGTTGTATGAGCATTTAGAATGAGAGAATGGAATGAGGTTTTNAAAAAAAAGGAAGAAAAAAGCTCTTTTTTCTTCTCAGCCTTTTCTTTGCCAGGTTTTGTGATACATTCCTTCATAGCAGACAGTAATATTTTTCCTGTTAGCCACCATATTTAATATTTTGATGGGAGTGCTTGAAATGTATGAAAATAATCTCCAGTGCCCCATTAAAAAATTGTTGTGTAAAACAAGTACCTTAGTGGTCACCATTTTTTCCCCTTCTCTGCTCCCCTTATTAATATTGTTTCCTCTCTGCTTCCTCCCCTGAAAGGAGTAGGAGAGTACTTACTACCCACCATATTTCTCTGTTCACCTTCAAACATCAGGTAATTTTGTTGTGTGCTAATGAAAAGATAGTTTTGTTCTTAAGTGAGCTGCCTTTAGAGATAGTTCAGGGCTCCCCTTCTGCATTCCAGAAGAAGCAAAATAAAAATCACCTCTTCCTTGAAAGTACATTTCATACATCTCCATCTCCATCTTTGTGATAGCATTGGAATCATTACACAGCAGTTGGCTCTGATACGCTTGCACAGACACAAATTGAGTCCGACAGGACTGGTGTCTCATGGACTTTGCTGTCATTTGAAATGCTGGCATGAAGATGGTAGCGATGAAAGGGGAGAGCTGGTGCCTTTAGCATTTTGCCTATGAAGGTTTCTTAGGCTTGTACTTTTTGATAGCAGTTGCTGATTCAAAAGATAGTTGTACAAAAGAGATAACACAGCATAGATTTCTACCAGCTGCTCATGTCTTTTCTTCCTTGAGTAAATTCTTTTGAGTGTTTCCCTGTACTGAAAATGGGCTCTTTATGCCACCCACAAAACTGTAAGATCTATTTAGTGGAATGAGAATTAGTATATTTTTTTCTCTGCCCTCTTGGTTTTCATCTTTACTGCATGGAAACCACATGTGTGGTAGTGAAGAAGGTAGTATCAAACTTAATAAAGCTTATATGTTGCAGATCATTCAGAAAGTATAACTGCATTTCACGTTATTTTAGTGACATCAGGCTGCTTAGGGATATCTCTAATATTTCATGTCTGAGGGGGAAAATATTTTTATATTCCTCAATTTCTGTTAGTGTGTCATATTTGGGCAATGATAAGACCCTCTTTTTTCAGTCAGATACTTGAGCTCTAGTTCTACCAGTGCATCATATTCAATTATGCATTGTAATAAATGAGACAGATTGAATTGGGATCTCAGCCCTTTGTTCAATGCCAGGTTTCTGTTTTTCTATTAGGCATAATTCAGATATGTACAGGAAATCATGACAGGAATTTTAACCTTTGAAAGTTGCTGAACTATGCAATATGTTAATAACATGTTCTGAAGTAGATTTTGTGGTGTTATTCTTACCAGATGCCAGGGCATCAACTCCCTGTTTGCATGTGGATTTATTATGGATATTACCTTCTTGCAACATGATTTCCAGCGATATCTTAAACTTCATCAACAATACTAGTTTCTTTGGTTCAGATGATGCTGTTGAATAGAACTAAAGATTCAGGATGTGACAGTTGCTTGATTGTGTGGTGAAGTACACTAAGAAATGTGTTGTAACAGTGCTGACATGTACTGTGTCTTGGATCTTCTTGTATATAACAGTAGCCTGAAATTAATGATGTTTCTTTTCCTTTCTGCCTTACCCTTTTGTCTTCTAAAATTGTTTTGCCTCAAATTGTGAATGCGTTAAAAAAAAAAAAAAAAAAAAGAAAAACTTGGCCTATATTTGCTAATTGTATTTTTATCTTTTCACAGGCTCTGAAAATACTTCATCTGAAATTTCAGACTGGACAGACTCGCAGTAGCTTCTAAGCCAGTGAGAAAAAGGCTGCCAAAGCATGCTGGTGCCAAGCTGTCGGATGATGCACGTAGTCAGGCCAATGGTGGTGCTCCTGTGCTTGCTACTCTATGCTGATGCTGAAAGTAAGCTTATTATTCATTTATGCTTAGTTCTTGGCCATCATGAATAGTTTTGTTTTCAGCTGGTGGTTACTAAGAGTTTCAGAAAGAAACTCAGAATGAGTTTCCTTTTGAGTGATTCTTAAAAAAACTGCGACGTCCTCTCTAGATCACAACCAGTATTTGAAAAGGATTGTTTCTGCAACTTCCTTATTGTTCTTCTTCTTAATGCCCCTTTTCTCAAGCATGGAGCAGTTCATGCTAAGATGGTGGAGACCACTACCACAAAGTTACACAATCAAAACAAACGCAAACTTTGCTTACCAGACATTGGTCAAATACCTTAAAGACATCTGTCATTCTTTGAATATTTCTGTCTTAACTTTGATTAAAAAAAAAAAAAGACATCCCCCTCCCAATTAATATCCAGTCCAATTAAAATTCCAGTCCCTTTGTAACTGCTGCAACAGCTGTTCTAATGTATTATTTCCGACAGCTGTTGCAGAGTACAGTATCCAAACAAATCAAGCAGAACTGACATCTTAGTGGCTGGCCTAAACATGTGACAATTCAGTGAGGAAAGGCACCTATGTTTACTTATACTGAGGGGAAACTGTTGGAGTTTGGTCAATTAGTTTATCTATTAATGGGAAGATAATATCTTCTTTTTAATTAGGAAATCATTAGGTCTGCCTTGTTTACATGTGTTCCCTCTCCCAGCTGTCCTGTGGCTTCTTGCAGAAGTAATGTGCAAATGAGGAAAGCCATTTGCTTTCCACCTGTTGATCTGCAGGTTTACTGCAAGCTGACTGTTCAGATCGGCTGCAAGCTGACTGCTAACATTCATTTCATTGAGGGATATTTTCCTACCTTTCTACTATGTCCAGGCTCTAGGCAGATACATGACTAATCGTTAACTTTGTTTCAGCTCTGTGTTTAGAAGACTTCTCTGTTTTTTCACACATCTGTTAAATTAAGTAGGAGCACCGAGTAATAGAATCAGCTTTAGTAGGGCTGGATGAATCAGTTCTCAATAAACGCATACAGAAGAGTTCCTGATCACTCCACTTATCACCTGCACTCAGGTATACTGAGTCACAGCAATAAAAGAGATACAAAATTTTTTCAGTTTCATGCATAATTAGCTTTCCTACTTTTAAGTGTAGCTATATGAAAGTGAAGTAAATGGAGGAAAAAAAGGACAAAACATACATGTTTGTTGTGTACTGACAGCTGAGATTCTTTGGCCCCTTTCCAGTTAGATAATGACCAGCTGGGATGATTGTGTCTAAGGTGAAGCCAAGGACGTTTTAACACTTTAGCCAGCAAATAATTAATTGGGAAGTGGGCCCATATGTTGGACAGTTTTGCAGTTGTAGTATTCCGCCTATTTTAAAAGTTGTAAGAAGCCCAAAGATCAGCTTATTGTGACAGCTTCCCTCAGAAAGAGATTATGATTCTTAAGAATTTAATATGCACCAGATTTGAAGTTGCTTAAATAATTGTATACATGTATACAAATGGTATACATTATGCAGTATTAATAAAATTGTGTGTCATATATATGTTTATGTGACTCTACATAATACTGCATTTATACTGTGAGTGGTAAATGAATGTTCTATTTTACCAGTTTCTTTGAGGGTCACAGTATAGTCACATTTTAATCTTACACACAGTACTTCATTTAGGAGACACACTGAATCTCCACAGAGAGAGTTATTTTGTGGCCTGGGTGAGAGACAGGGCAGCATCCGTGAGCCTTCTGTATGTAGGCACACAGAAGGATGTGTCTTCTTCCACAGTTAGCCCTTCTCACTTGAAGACAAGTTCCCGCTGTGCTGGAGTTGCTCTGCCCTCTGCTCTTGTAGATACTCTTGCTCCTGTTTTGTCTTGTGCTTTCTAGAAGGGTCTGAGGCCCTACTTTTACCTAGTGCTTTTCTTGAAATTCTTCACAAAGAGTGGCAGGACCACGTTACTTCATTTTAATGGGGAGAGGACACAGAAGGTGAGGCAAAGGGAACAAAAAATTTTGTTCTTTTTTTCTCTGTCACCCTGTAAAGGCCGTGCCTTCCTTTTTTTGCCATTATTTTTCTGTTGCTAACGTCAAGGCACTGCAGAAGAGAAGGTATATCTAAACATTGAGTCTGCATTGTACACTTTCTAGAGTAATTTCAAGCGGGTAAGGAACTCATCATGCTCTTCCATTCTCACTGTCAAATCACTGTGAGTGGGATCCAAGTAGCAAGCCAGCTTAACGCTACTGAAGAAGTTTCCAGTGGTAGTCCTTAGTACTTTTCGGCTTCCATTCAACCTTCACAGCTGAGGGAGGGAGTGACATACCTTTGTTTCTCTCCATCATTGTGAAAGACCCCAAACACTGAAACGTGTTGTCATTGGCTGATAAATGTACTGGGCCAACAAGTATGTGTGCAAACTAGATTTGATTCTTACTCTTAATCCAGCAACTAAATTTATGCTTGACTGAGAAAAGTAAGCAAAATTGAAAGGCGGCAAAACTACTTTTGCTTTTTCAACTTTTGTTGTTAGTAACATGATGTGATACTTGTAAATACAAGAAGTGAAAAATCTCAAGAATTGTGAGTCTTGTTTTAGATGTTTTCTTTTATGTTTGGTATTTGTAGCTTCAGCGCACACTAAGAAAGAGTAAAGCAACTTACACTGAGGAAGGAAAATACTTTCCCGTTAGTCTTTATTGGGCAGCAGCAATCTGCTAGTTTACAGTGTTTTTCATTGGGTGGGTTGTTCTCAGTGGTGTAGATGGCAATGCTTCACCACATCTGCTGAGATATTAGTAATATAGCTTTGTTTGTCATAAGAAAGGTACTGGGTTTTTTCATGTTTTTTTAAATGAACTGACAGAACAGTAACTATCTAGAAGCTTTATGCAGGTTCATCTCTTTGATAACAAGAAGCATATATGTTTCAGAGACTCATACATAACTATCAAATATGGTACATTATTATCTGTTTCTGATCTTGCCAAGGGTCACTGAGCTCAAAGAAATACAGGAAATACGAAATTCTTCTAAAAGTGTTATTCCTGGTCTTCCCTAGTATTCCAGTTTTTGAAAAATAAGAGTTTAATTTGTATTAATAGAATCAAATATTTTTCTGCAGATAGTCTCCATTCTGCTTTTTAGTAATTTAGTTGATTCTTGTGTGTCCTGTTCCTTTTCTACCCTGAGAATGGCCTGATCACCAGCATTTCAAAATTCTCTGCTGCATTCCAGTAATTTTCTCTATTTAGTGCTTTTCCTTCATTCTTGGTTACATAGCTTCTGCTCTGTCATTTTTCTTTTGTTACTTCTTTGGAGATGCTGCTTTAGAAGAGAAGCAACAATTCTCTCTTCCTTCATCAGAAGTGTTTGCAGCTGACTGTAAAAGGCGAACAGAAATACTAACTAAAAACAATGCATTTGTTGTATATTGCTTCTATTCCCAATTGTTTGAAACGTGAATAATGCTTAGTTTGTTCCCTGGCTTCTAATGCATATTGTGACAGTTACCATCATGCAGGTAACCACTGTACCATCATACCATCATCTCTAGGCCAGGATCAGCTCTGACAGGACCATGATTACTTATAACAGATGCTGGGGTAATTGAGACAAATTCTTATTTAATAGGATGTAAAGACAGAAATTTAGTATTGGTGAAACCAGTTTTTCCTCTATATTTTTTCTTTTTTCACTTTTTTTTTCGTTTTGCATTTTAGGGAACATGTGTTTGTCCCTGCTAATACCACTCTTTCTCTTTAAGAACTTTATATGTTCTTCAACTAGCCGAAACATATTCATGCAGTCCGTATTGAATTTTTTCTCTCTAAGCACTTGTCTGTAACACTAAACTACCCAACAGATCTTTCAAAGTAATTAATTTACACAAATCAGTTATAGTAAGTCTTACAAGTCCACATACATGGTTTATAGTAAAAATCCCCACTGTCCCAGAATAAGTTCATAAACCTTATATACAGTGAAGCCCAATATGGAAATTATTTACTTTTTTTGTACATGAACCTTTGATAATTAGGACTGAATTTTTTTTCAGAGTAAATTAGATTTACATTCAAACTCCAAGATCTTTGAACAGGTAATTTCAATTATTGCTTTCAAGTATGGGCAGTGACAAGAAAAACTTAAAGATAAAATCTTTCTGTTCTTTATTGGTAATTTTTTACAGCATCATCTGTCTTTATCTTAGTGCTGATAGCATGCATTCTGTGTAAGATACAGACCTTTGCTTACATTGCTCTTTTTTTTAACAATGGTGATGTATGCAAGAGAGTTGAAGTATCAATTGGGTTTTGTGGGGGGGAAAAACGCTTCCAATTTTTTTTTTATATTATTTTTTTTTTTCAGGAATTTCGATATGCTCTCTTCAGTTCAATCCTAGGACATTTTTCAGTTGATTTGATGAAAATTGGTATATACTGTTGGAAGAGTAATTTTATATTGCACTTGTTAAATATGATATTAACATATGTCAAGTAAATCACCCATCAGTTAAAGTTTTAGTTTTAGGGGAAAGTGGGATGGCTAGACATACCAAACCATTCTAGATGCATTCATTTTGCTTTGCAGCAAAGTGAAGGCTTTGGAATAAATGTGATAGTTGAGATTAAGAGTCAGGGAAAATGAAAACATTATGCAATCATTCCAAACATACTGACTTAGCTGCAGAAACTACAGGTAATACAGCTCTTTGCATGAGCCAGGGTTTATCCAGCCCTCATTTTTCAAATCCTTACATTGAAGCAAATTTGAATAATTTAGTTCCTGGAGCAGCAGTAACTACCACCATATCTGTTTAACCTGGTGTAAATTACCAAGTATTAACAGCAAAATTGTGAGCTGCTTGAGGAATAAAATTTTTCAGTTTAAATAATTTTTAAGAATGTGTTTTGGTTATCTCTAAATAAAGAAACATTTTGAAATGTAATATGAACAAAAGATTTGTGTGTATTTTGTAAAGTGTAGGTTCAGAATTAAATCAACAGGGTTTTAAACTTCAGAACAAATTGAAAAAAACTGCAGAATGGTTCTTCTGAACATTTTTCTGTCTACATCTCTGCAGCTCTGAAGATTGCTGCTGAGTATCTTTCAGAGCTGTTGTTAGTTCAGATAGTTGTAAGCTCCTACCTCCCAAAAGCAGAGCACTGAACAGAGCTGAGTTGCGAGCTTGGGAGTCTGAGAAGCCTTTAAGCCCTTGTGACTTCGCCTAGTCCGACTGTAGAGGCAGTGAAGTTCCTCCAAGAAAATCCAGGGTCTCCAGTCTTCCCAGACACCCAAAAATCTCGATAAGGGACATGCATTTTAATGGCCTTACAGAGTTGGACAAACCCACATTATTTAGATTAATGTTATCTGTCAACAGCAAGTGTTTTTGGAGCAACTGCGGTATGGGTAGTTATCTCACTGTGTGTAATTCCCTGCAGCATCAGTAATGACCACTGGCAGATAAAGGAATGTGAGTCATTAATATTCCTTTGTCAGAATTGGCAGTGAATTCCAGTGTGTCTGCTAGATTGGTTAAGAACATGTCTGCATACTTCAAAAATTTACTAGAAGTACATATCGTAATCTCAATATAGGAAAGCTCTTACGGAAAAAGGAAGAAGAAACAATGGCACAAAAATTTTAGAATTTTTTTTAGTTTATATTCACACAGCACAACAACTGCTGTGGTGTTTTATGGTATTTTTACCCCATCTGAAGCTTGGCTCTCACTGGCTGAGAGGGAGATAAAATGTGGAGTAGCAGCATCTGTTTCAGTAGTGAATTTCTGACAACATCTTTAGAAAATTATAAATATCTGAATGTGTATAGGAAGGTCACCATTCACTTTTGTCCACCCTATCTTTCAGTAAACCCCCTCCCCCAAAATAACTTATGTATAGGATGTTTCTGGGTTAAGCAGTGTCTGCTTGAAGCCATATTTGTTCAAAATAGTGAGGCAAATAATTTTTTATTTAATACTTTCAAATTCTTGTGAATATGCACAATATTTTAAACGACTTTTTTTTGGTACAAGTTAATTTGAAAATTGCTAATTTATTTTGACTGCTTCCTTCTAAAGGTAGCTATGTGGAGAATAAAGTTACATCTTGACTTTAAATTGCTATAGAATAGGTTTAAACATAAAGTTGTGTACAAATTGCAACTGTGTCTTTCACTGAATTACACAAAATTGTAAGGTACATGTTATGAAAAAATTGATCGTAGAATTTTGTCCATTGATTACAAAGTTCATGTTATATAATTGAGGATAATATATTGATAAAAGATGTTTAAAATGCGAAATTACTCATAAACATGAAAATTAAAATGTGTGGCATATGGTCATTTCAGTTTACAAGAAATTATGGGACATGACTGTAAACACTTTGAACATGGTCTTGCTGTGCAAAGTAGTGGCAAAGAACAGAATCTCACAATGCATACCACATTCTCAAATTCCTACAAAACATGAATTTTGAGAGCCTTTTCCCAACAAGGCTGTTGTCAGGAAGAGAATTCAGCAGAAGTTTAAAATTTGTTCTGTTGGGATATAAATTCTTCACCTATATGTCTCTGTGAAATCTGAGTGGGTAGAGTTTTGTTCTAGTTACTACTAAAGAACTGATTTTTAATTTACTTTGTAAAGCTTTCTGTGTTTCTACTTCAGGACCAGTATATGGATGGAAGAGATTTTCCACTGCTGTTGATTTTATTTTAATATGTGCAATTTTGAAGAAGGAGGCAGAAACAATAAGGGAGAGTGATAAGAAATTTATTTGGCCGTGAGCATTAATTAGGTATAGGCATTTCCAGGAAAGTTCTACTTGTGTAATTTTTTTCATCCAAGAATGTCACATACACTTCAAAAATGTGTAAAATAATTGTAGATAATATGGGCAGGTGATGCCTGGACTGAAAAAAGAAATAGTCAGTTGGTCTTCTGTTCTAGTAAAAAAGCACACATTTTGCCAGCAACGAAGAGTGCACAGTATCTCTAAATGTAATTTAGATTTTGAAAATTTTGTTGTGAAAAATTCTTTGTGTTAAGATGAGGTTGTAGGGTCTAACATTTTTTGATTGAAAAGCAAAGGTAGAATGAATGTGAATAAAAAGGCAAATTAACCCTGCAGATAAGGGCATAGTGAGGGCAATAATGCCTTGAAGTTTGTCAGTGGTTGCTGACAAACTGGAGAAAAGGTAAGGAAGAGAAGAACATAGGTTCAGGACTAGGAAAAAGTCTGTATCATCTTTGGTGATAAGTTTTTTTTAAAACTGGAGGCTTGTTTCAGCTGATGGATACATACTTTCTTCTGAGAATATAGCAATTGTACTAGAGATCTTTGCTCAATAAATTTGAGTTTAATGGTAATTAGTGGCTAATTGTGGTCAATTATATTTTAACTATTGAAACAGTTTACTTAAGTGTCAATTTGCTACTATGTATCTGAATATTCTGAGATTCAGATTTGATGCATTTTAGAGACAGTAAACAAGGTTCTAGGCTCATTAAACAAGTGACAAAGAGAATCCACTTGTTTCTTTTTTTTTTAATGTAAAAAACCCTAGTTTAAAACCTATGAGTAATTCTACCTGAGGAATTAAGGAAGAAGAGGAAATCATTGGAAATGGTATAAACCTTAGTGCACCTGTATCTTGCATACTAGAATACAGTCTGATATACCTATCTCAAGAAAACACAACTGAGTTAGATAAAATGCTTTCAGTGACAGCTAAAATGGTCCAGAGAATGGGACAGCTGCCATGTGAGAAGAGAGTAAGGAGGCTGAGACTCTTTCAGTTTCAAGGAGAGTTGGCAGAAGTGGGTTGGGGGGGATTATGGCTAAGGTCTGCAAAATTTTGGAGGCAGAGAAGAGAATGAAAACAGAATGGATATCCACCTATTCCATACTAATGGAATTGTGGAGTTCGGGGATTTTAGTAGAAGATTGATTAAAAGCAGGTAAAAGATTTAAATTATTGTTCATTTTTGTGGAGGCAGACAGTATTTATAGTTGTAAAGAACTTAAAAAATCCATGTCCAGGAGGTCCATAAATGATTACTAAAAGAAAAAACAGGAATGCCATCTTTAATGTACTTATGCATATGAAGTGAGTGAACCTCAAAAATTGCCCAGGCTAATGTGCCCATATATAGCATGTTCTCTTGACACTGCTGGAGACATGATAGCAGACCACAAAGACTTAGTGTGTCCTAATAAGGCATTGGCTGTAGTCTTACACTCAGAAATACATATGGTTTCAACAGGCATTGTGCACTGTGTTCATTGACACTAACCTTTCCAGAAAATCCGATTTGGAGATTCATGTATCACACTGTATCACAATTATACCACAATTTGATGTAATTGAAAACTAGGAAGTGAAATTAGAGGCCATGGCAAGCATTTAAGCAAATGCAGTTTATAATTTTGGAAAATTACAATATTACTGTTACTGATAGCAGAGCTGATGTACATGCCAGCTCTGTGTTTTTGTGTGTGTGTATGTTGCTGTGGGGCAGGACACGCAAGGATTAGTTATTTTATGGGATGTCTTATGAAGCTTTACAATGCACAGGTGAAGGACATTAGTGGAAAATCCTAGTCACCTTTTCTCTCTTTTATAAACTTTCATCCTCAGACATGTTCTTAATGTGAAGAAGTGTAACACGTTCACTGACGTTTTTCAATATCTGTGGTCTGATGAAAGTGGCTTAAAGGTTGTAGCATCTGAAGATGTATGCATTCCAAAAAACGGAGGTAAACTGCAACTCAGAGAGGTCGACAACATCTTAGGAAAATGACATTGTATCTGCTCTTTAGTCCAGCTTTTGAAATCAAATGGATATAGATTCCATTGAAAATATTAACAATACATAGTTCCTTTTAAAATTAAATGTCTCATAAGGAATTAATTTAGATTCCCTTAAAATAATTTGGCAATGCACTAATTAAAGATAAATTTGTTACTAAAGACATTTGTTAAAATTCTAGGTTAACTAAACATAATTCTCTTGGATTGACTGTTTGCATTCTACTTAGCAGCTCAGTGTTGGTTTTTATCAAGAATTATAGACTTCTAAAAACACTACAGTGAAATGAAGTGCTTTGGAGACTCATAAGTATAATGGTGTGGATAACGTGAGTATATTAAAAATAGCTTTTAGATTTACATGAAAAATGTGAGGGATTTTCCCAGGGCAGAAAGTCTCTAGAAAACTTTTCTCAGCTGTACACCATTTGACAGCAGCTCAGTACCCACACAGAGCAGGAGCTCATTTGGTGTCTTGAGAACCTTGTGACAGTTCATGATTGATCTCAATTTAGATAACTGGTAGGTTATGTATAAACAGTTTTGAGAAACCTGATCCTTAATCTTTCTGGATGTTTTGTGCATCAAGTGTAGGATATGGAAAAAAAAAAGGAGCATTTCTTGTCAAAGCTGTATAACTTAGAGTTATTGCTAAATACTAATAAATGCATTTCCAGTACTCTTTCAATTTTCTGCTTTTTTTTTCCTTCTGAATAAATGTGAATGTGTGAATGGAGGCTAGACAGGATTTTTAGCTACACTTGGCTGTGAATTTGCTTATTTGATTTTGAAATGCAGAATTTGGATAGAATTTGTGGATTTTATTTATATGAAAATATTAGAACTTCTTAGCCAGATTTTTCTCAGATCCCCAAGCACAGCAAGATTTGTTTACCTTTTCCATAGCCAGAAAAATCCACCTTTTGTCTAGAATGCCCCAAACATTGTTTTCTCTTCAGTATGGTAGAGACTGGTATTTTTATATGGGATCCTCTCTAACATGTGCACTTAAGTGAGAATTTGTAGATGCCTTTGTTAATAAATACTCATTTCTGCCACTGAGCAGATCTTCCAAGTTTTAGCATCTGATTTTTTTTGTGTGTGTGCATTTTTTTTCTTATCTATGAGTGCATGGCTCGGTGTCATATTGCAAAATACACTTTAACCTTGGGGGAAAAGACACACTACTCTCAGAGCCTGAAGATCAGGAGTTTGTATTTCTTTGATGTTAATAGATCTGTCATGTCTTTTCGTTTTACAAAGAAAGCATTTTAAAGGATCAGTAAGAATAAAAAGGGCTCTCTAATGTAGGAGGACCAAATCTACACCTCTCAGTTTTTAGTGTGTCAGTGTGTGGCCCTTGCAATCTTTCTTATATCAAGACAATTTTTTCTAATTCCCTGTTAGTATTTTCTTATTTGGTGTATTACTGTTTACTTCTTAGATGGTGGACAGAACATAAAACTGCAACTGCAAATCATCAGAACTCTTCTTCTTGAGCTATAGATATCTTGAAACAATAAGGACTATTTTCTCCTGTGCATAGATCAGTTTCAAAAATCATACTTGTTAGACATCTGACTAGGCAAGAGAGGGGTCTATACTGAGGCTGTCAGATTTAAAAGAATATCGTGTCTTAAAAGTTTTTTCACCAGAATCACCCAGGTACCCTATCCAAAACTGACTTTCTGGAGGTAAATTAATAATCCTTATTTGTAGTGCCCAATCAAGTATATTCAGACATTGCAGGTAAATTTAAATAACTTTTCAGATTTTTTTTTTAAATTTTTTTTTTTTAGGAAAAAGAAGTTACAAAGGTAGTCAAGCACTCCTTGCCATTTGGGAGAGTATTGCTAGGAACGTGCAGGGCAGGTAATGCACAATTTCAAGAAAAGCTGATGTCTTTGTCCATATAATATTGCTACAGGCATTGGGATCTCAATGGTATCCCTAAGACTGATTCTTTTAGAAGGCTACTGAAATTTGTTTCCAAGAACTGATTCAGAAAAATAAGAAGGTAATGTTTCATACAATATTCTGGTTCATTTGTACTCAAATATTTTGACATTGAAGTTTTAGAAAAGATCTTAAGCGCTGTGAAATATATTTCATTGATATTAATTTGTGACTGCAACACTAATGTTTTCTTTAAGATAAATAAATTATGCTGCTATTCATTCTGGAGGGGAATTTGTATTCCTTTAATAATTTCTTTTCTCTTTAGAATGCAGACATGGTCCAGAAAAGACATTTAGCATAGAAATGATTTAAAGGTGAATAAGAAATGAAATCACAAATACCATTTAACTGTAAATTGGATTTTAGTGTAATATAAATCTCACCACTGGAGTATTTATCTCTAAATGCTCCTAATTTAAAAGCTTTTAAAGGAGTGTGAAAGATTTCTGATGGTTAATGCATTTTCCTTTTTCTGCCAAAATACCGTAAGTTGCACAAAGTCAGCAGAATCTGTGGTCTAAAAATAGTGTTTATTCTCCAGTAGTCTTCTTTTGTTTATCACAGTCTGAGAACCCAGCTCCAAATCCTGCCCAACCTTTAGGGCAACAGTTGTCCTTACACCTGCTCTGCTGGGTGAGTCACCTCTTGCAGACTGTGGCCCAGTTTTCTTCAGGCAAAGCTGGAGTGCATTCTGACTGGAGTTGAGGGGGATGTTTTCTGCTTTGAGAAAGCATGCTTTTTGCTATGAGGAAGTACTCTTTTGCTGTTCTGGGTGGAATGCAGAAGGATTGCTGTGTACCTGCAAAGACCAGCAGCATGCCAGGTCTGAACTTCACACTCTATGTACTTTGGCACCAGAGGGTGATCCTGATTTTTCAGCTGTGCTGTGAATCTCCTTGGGCCTCACCCTCTTAGTGAAACAATTCATATTTCCTTTGTTCTTCATTTACCATTTGTGTCTCTTCCTATGCATCCGTTTTCCCTTTCAGCTCTCTTTATTGTTTCTCACGTTAACTTCCCCACTCCTCTCTTAATGTCAAAAATATGCACCAGTTTTCATAAGTGTCCTTGGAATCTGGTCCAGAAATGTTGTCAGTCGTGCATCACTAAGTAGAAACAAAGCAGGAGCACCCATGTGGAAATAATAGACTGAAAAATTCATCAAAGAAATTTCATGTAAGTTTCAGAAACTCATTAGAGGTCAGTGAAGTAGCATTACAACCTAAGGTTTAAACAGCAGCAACTTTACTTTTCTCATACTCAAATGGACCAGCTTTCTCACTTTATTTCTGATTTTCAGTATTTTACTTGACCAAACTGTTTCCAAAAATCACAAAGATCCTTTCAATGGTATCTGTGTTGTACAATCAGACAAGCAGTCAGACAGACAAGACTTATTATCTGCTGATCTTTCAGTACTTCCAGTGAAGAAAAGGTAACCTCTAATTAATGACATAAAAAGAAGCCAAACTCTAATTTTTTATCTGTCTAGACTATACAGACCTTCTCAAATGGACTGTAATTGTGCACAGGTATTCTGTGTTTTAAAAAATGACATTCCATCTCTGCAAAGAATTTTAAGAATTGTCATTTTGCTAAAATTTACCATATTATCCCAATTTACTAGACAGTGGGATCTGTAGAGTTACTGTTCTGGCAAAGTTGGTTTTTTTTCTCTGCATACTTTTATTTTAATGTAACCTCTATGTTTCATTGATTCTGCTGCAATTTTTCTCATACTGAAGTAGCACTGCCTTCACACAATACCTGTAAGAAAAATACAGTTTTCAGGGTCCTAGCCTAAAAATTGGGAATTTGGAAAAACTCCTGGTTTTTTTGATTGTAGACTTGCTGTTGTGCATTATCTTAATTAGTCTCAGTAATTAAATCATTAAATGATTGGCACTTACCCCTTGCTAACAAACAGTAAAGCTTAGTGGTTTTTTTCTTGATCCCCTGAGACCTGCTATTTCAGTTCTGCATGCAGCTCTTCATTCGTGGCATTTGTGCTGTCAAGAGGCATGAAGTCAGTGCACAGCAGTGTAACTCTCCAGCCTGAACAGCACTGGGAAGGGGTTAACCTAGCCCATTGATCATACTTTCAGACAAACTGCATCTGACGTGTGTCACCTCAGTGAAAAATGAAAGACAATACCAAGCTGACTGTAGTTAATTAATGCTGGACAATGAACCATGTAACTTGACTTCGTTGTAGAGATCTGACTGACTTTTTTAACAATTAGTTTTCATTACTCATGATTTTTGTAGGAATTCTTTTGTGGGTATGTATTTCAATAAAAATGTTTTGGATAAAGAATGGTTAGTATTTTGCTTTAATGATACCAGGTTGAACATTGACCTGTCCTTATTCTCAGTTGTAATGTTAAGTCTGCATCCCAAATTCAAAAATGCAGATTTGTTTCTATTAATTTTTGTCAGCTAGTGCTTTAGTAGCTAATACTGTATCAGCTAGTACTGTACGAGCCAGTGCTGCTTTAACTACTCTTCAGCTCGTGATCAGCTAGAAATGGATTGAAACAGAGATCTTTTTAAAACTACATCTTTGGCAGTGGCTGATTTCTCAGGCTTATGTGACAGTTGGCAATTTTATTTCAAGCAAGATATCTAAGATACTAGGAGAAATTCCTTCACCAAAAGAGTTACGAAGCACTGTAACAGGCTGGCCAGGGAAGTGGTTGAGTCATCCTTGGGAGTGTTTGAAAGATGTGTAGTTGCAGTGCTTAGGAATATCCTGTGTGGTGGACTTGGCAGTGTTGGGTTAATCGTTCGTCTCACTGTTCTTAACCTGGATGTTCCAACCCAGATAATTCTATGATTCTATCCTGGAAGCTTCTTCTCTGTAAAGCACTTCATGAGTGTGGAGACTTCTTTCTAAAATTCTAACAAGAGTTCAATTAATCTGTGTCTGAATATTCATAGTAACCTTTTTTTTTTGCATTTCCTCAGGAATTCATTTGTATATACTTGAGACTGAAATTCATCCTTGGGCTCATTAGGAAAATAAAATGGAGAATGTCTTACATTTGTGTCCCTATATAAGATATTTTATCAAAACTGTTCGCAAGATACTGATTAAAGGGACCTGGGCAGGATGGAGGCATGGGCTTACAGGAACCACATGAAGTTAAAGAGAGGGAAGTGGAAAGCCTTACATCTGGGAAGGAGCAACTCCTGACACACTGGAGGCTGACCAGCTGAAAAAACAGCCTGAGAGAAAAGTTCAGGGAGTTCTGATTGACCAAAAGTTGACCATAAATCAGTGATGTTTCCTTGGGGCAAGGAAGGCCAACATTTTTCAGGAATGAGGTGATACTTCTCTTTCACTCAGCTCTGGTAAGGTGCATCTGGACTGCTGGGGTCAGTGTTAGACTCCTCAGTAGAAGAGAAACAGGGACATGCTGGAGTGAGTCCACTGAAGGCCCACAAAGGCAGTGCTGGGATTGAAACATTGTCATACAAAGAGAAATTGAGAGCTGGGACAGCTTGGCCTGATAGGAGAAGGCTGAGTCAGATTTTATCCATGAATATGTAAATATACCTAATGGTAGAGGGTAAAGACGTGATAGCCACACTCTTCTCAGACAACCCTAGTTGACAGCACAAGACACACATGAAACTCTGTTAAAACATAAGAAATTTTTATAATTATTATTGGTTCTGCTATTGTTGTTACTGCTATTATTCCAAGACTGAGCATTGGAATATATCAAAAGGGTTTGTGGTCCCCATTTTTGGAGATACTTAAAATTGAACAAAGCATGACTCCGGGCAAGCTTCTGTAGCTGACCCAGGTGTCAGCCAGATTCTGTGCTAGGCACTCTCCAGATCTGACTGCCAGCTTCAGTGAATCCATGGTTCTGTTAAAATTGACAGGTAAACTTCAGTGTGCCCCTAATATTTTTTATGTTGTATTTCAACTGTTGACTATGGAAGTAAAGTATTATTAAGCCAACTGATTTTATGAAAATAGGTATAAGAATGTGATACCTTATACTATCAAAAATACTATATTTCCTTAACACAACAAAGAGTGAGAGAAAAATTGTCAGATTAATAATGGATTAGATTTCTTTTGCATAAAAAGATGAACATCACAGTATTCACAATGGAAAGCAAACCCAAAACCTGAAGTTGTTAACACAACTCTATGCAACCATCAGAGAAGAAAACAAGTAGGAGAGATAGATAACATACAAAACTAGAGTCTGCCCTTTCAGATTCTAGACACTGCAGTTTTATGCTACTTATAAAATAGCAAAGAACTGTGTGATTGAGGTCTAAGAAACCTAGTATTTATTTTGACTGAAGATATAATCTCTCTTTTCATAAATAAACCTTTAGTTGTCTATATAATAAATGTTTTTAAGTATGTGGGTGAAATCCTGCACAAATGAAATCGGTTGGAAAAATCCTGTTTAAATTATGGAGTCCGGGGCTTACATCTTCCTCTGAATTTACACTGTGTGAAACGCTCCATCAGAGTTCCAGAGGCAGTAAGTGAATTATTGGCAAATTAATTCAGTATATTTAAAATAAAAGCTATAAAAGTTAACTAGGTGTCAGTTAAAAAATAAGACTATTGCACATGCTCGGTACATAACCAATACTTAGTTTTTAACTAGGCTATTGGAACTCCATTGAATCAAAATGCCTACCATGTGAACAGTGCCTTTACTGTTCTACTTTCTCAAGTATCTGTGTTGAAAACCTGCAGATTAAACAATTAGTATCACTTACTACTTAACTACAGTAAATGTACCATGAGTTCAGTTGGACTTGTTCTAAAAAAAAAACCAAAAAAAAACCAGAAGTGAGTTTATTTTTTCCTGCTGAATGTCAGGCAAAACAAATTTTCATGTCAAAGTTTGTTTTCAGTCCTGAATCAATTTTCATTAGTATTTCTGCACTTATTTTTTTACTTTCCTGACTTTCTAATGAAGTTTGTAACAGAAGAAAGAGTAATATTTAAAGATGGGTGACTATACCTAATTATTTCAGTTGCACAGCATTCTGGAAAAAATGCTTAAAATGTGTTGAAGGAAAACTCTTAAGGTTTCTATTATTTATGTTTGTATGTATCAAGAAGCATAACCAGCAGGTGAGGGGAGGTTATTCTCACCTTGTACTCTCACCTTGTACATCCTTGCGAGACTCCACCAAGAGTACTGTGTCCAACTCGGTGGCCCCCAACATTATAAGAATGTAGATCTGTTTGAGAGAGTCCATAGGAGGGCCACAGTGATGCTCAGAGGGCTGGGACAGGTCTCTTACGAAGACAGAGAGAGGAGTTGGGGCTGTTCAGCCTGGAGATGAGAAGGTTTCGGGGAGACGTTAGAGCACTTTCCAGTACCTAAAGGAGGCCTACAGAAAGGCTGCAAAGTGAGTGTATGTAGTGACAGGACAAGGAGTAATGGCTTTCAACTGAAAGAGAGTGGATTTAGAATTGGGAAGAAATTGGGAAGAAATTCTTCACTGTGAGGGTGAGGAGGCACTGGAACAGGTTGCCTGAAGAAGTGCTGGGTGTTGCATCCCTGGCAGTGTTCAAGGCCAGGTTGGATGGGGTTCTGAACAACCTGGTCTGGTGGAAGGTGTACCTGCCCATGACAGGGGGGTTGGAACCTGATGATCTTTGAGATTCCTTCCAACCCAAACCATGCTATGGTTCTATGTTGATGTCAAATTTATATAATTATTACTCATAAAATATTTAGTTTTTTCATCTGCTCACTCTTAGATCTAATTGCTAGTTTGTTTTCAAAACTGAGAAGCCCAGTGGTGACCGAAGCTTTGTAATGTAAGGCATTATCTCTCTCACCGGCTGGAAATAGTAAAAGTACATCACAATACATCTTGGCCATTAACGGCTGACCTCTAGTGTGCAGTGAAGCCATGTAATTTAGTAATTCTGTTTGCGAAGAGACTAAGTAATTATAAGAAATGGAATTTAAGTACAGCAAAGTGATAAGGAAACTGCTTAATGATGGTGAAAACAGTTATAAAATGAAAAAAATGTTCTTTTGATCCCTCTAGGCTGACTATTTTTCTGTGCCATAAGGAATTCGAGGGCTGATCACAAAGAAATGTGAATATTTGTCCTTTCTTTTTGAGTGGCAGAATTCCATAGATGGAAATACTGTGCTACAAGAATGAAACTGTTCTCTTGCATTTAATTATTCATCAGTGAAATGTCACACACATGGAAAAAAAGAGAAGATAAATGTAGGTAGTTTAGACTAATTGAAATGACAGATTGGATAACAAAAGATTTGAAGGCCTTGACTATTCCTTCTGGTGAAAATAGTAATCCTGTGGTGTTCCCTACAATACAAAATCATCTTTGAATAGGAACTGAGGTTTAATGGTATGATGTTTCCAAATAATGGCTAATCAACTACTGCTGCTACCTCAGCCTTTTACTTAAATTAAAAAGAAAAGGACAGATGTATTTTTCTATTCATCTGGTATAGAAACTGTTGGATATCCAGAGTACAAAAGAAAGTGTTTCTGTAAAATTTTTGTAATTAAAAAAAAAAGAAGAATGGTTTGCACTAGAAATCTGGATTTGAGTGAAGGATACTTGTGGTAAATAAATTAGTTTCAAAGATTAAGATAAGCTCAAAAGCTATGAAAAAGACTCAGAAATGGACAGTTATAAGCAAATTGTCAGTTTAAGTCAGAAATGCAAATTTTACAAAGGCATGTAAAATTAATGTGGAGAAATTAATATATTTGGTATCTGTTGCAACCTTTTTTTGAAATGTAGCATACTTATACTGAGGTATGTAGAGTTGTGCATGTTAGTTACCACTGGCTATTAAAAAACGAGCTCAGATGCAGACCAGATGTAATATTTAACACCCATTTATATACTAAAGGAATGCTAAAATCGTATTTATTAGGTTAATATCTATGCAATATGTTTATAATTTAATAACATTTTTCCTTTAGGAAAAGGAAGGCTTGTGACAACTTGAAAGACAATTTACTATTCTAGTGGATTTTTATTTCTATGGAAGCATGTAGATTATACAAATGTTCTTATACCATGTGCATTCACAGCAATCTTACAAATATATGTGGTATCAATTACTCTCCTGCTATGCCATAGTGTAACTGTCTTAATACAGCCAAATTTGTGTTTATGTTAGTAACAATAGAAACCACCACATTTCACGCGGGTTTATTTTCCCCTTTACCTCATGGAATGGCAGTCTCAGTATAGATGGTATTCTAGAATAATTTTCTTCAGAGATTTTGATTTATTTAATATTCAAAGTATGTGAATTCTGTTTCTTTTGAAAATAATTTTTCTTACACTAATATAAAGACATCTTATCACAATAATAGTTAGAAATCACTAAGTGACATATATTTTTTGTTGCAATACATATGCTTGTTATTCCTGTTAGCCTCCTGGCATCCGCTTCAGCTACTTTTCTAAGTGAAGAATAGGATTAAATGAATTACAAATGAAGCATTGTGATTGAAATCTAATCTGAATGTTGAAGATACTTCAAAAAAGTATTCAGCAAATAAATACAGTGATGAAACTTGAGAAATGTAGTAATATTGTAGCATCCTGTCTTTTAGTCACATCAAAGTATATACTTCATATTGTTTTCAGGTTTATTCAGATGGTTGATACAACTTCTGCCTTTATCCCTTTTTTTTATTTTCTCAGGATTAGAAAAAATGTCTTAGAAAGAGCTTCTCACAAATATGGGTTAGTAACCTCCAAGCACAGCTGTTCAGCATCTGTCTTACAGGCACAGAACTATACTGGTAGGTGTCATAAAGAAACTGAGGGATCCATTTACAGCTTGTTTTAATTTCATTTTGTTAGACATACACTGACCTATTGATTGGACATAAAATTATTGTTCCAACTTAATAAATAAGTTAGTTTATAGATATTCTGAGAGGCCCGAGTAACACAAGAACATGGCAGAGCATTTTCAAATAATTTTATAGTAAGTGAAATTTTGGTGTGAAATAAGGCATATTATTTCTATACTGTTTATCGGCAACCTATGGTATATTTTAGGCATACAGTAATAAATTTTAAAATAAATGCATTTTTAAATGTGAAATACTGCATTTGCATAATAAAATGTCTTATAATAATTGTAATAATACAAACATTCTTGATAGGTTCTATCCTTTATAGAATAGATATATTTTTATTTCATTAAATAAATTAATCTACTATCAGGTCATGCAAACACTTCTAATAGTGGCAGTAGTGTGACTTCTCGTGATAGCATTTCTCTTTTCTCAGCCTGGAGCATAATTTTCTGTGCATTCAGTCATTATTTCTCTTTTACTTCTGTGCCAGCTCCCCTGTACCTTTAACACAGTGTCTCATTGTCAGAGTCCTCACATAAGTGATTTTTCTCCTTTTGCCACATTGTGGAGTATGTATGTCAGTGCTACGAGACATCACTGGATGAAAAGGAGGTCAACCAGTAGTTATAGCAGATGATGCAAGCAGCATTTTCTTTCTGTTCTCCATCATCTGTATTACTTCCTTCCATTTGAGCTATGACAACTGTAACTGTCTTCACTTACTCAGTTTATTTATCTTTTTGGGTTTGCCCTTTAGCATGGTTTTGGACCAGTGGCAGCTGGAGAAACCTTGGTGGTTAGAATTTCTGTATGGTGGCATGCATTCCTTTTGTGGTTTTGGACACCAACCCAGACTGCCATGTATTAAGAAAATTTTACAGGCTGTGTATCAAGCTACTGTTTCTGCTCCTTTATTTTCAGCTGGGTTACCAGTCTGCTAGAATCCTGTTGGTCAAGATCCCCTGAGAGACAGAGTAAGGTCCAGAACAATAACTATTGGAAGAGGCACTTAGCAGGGACACAAGGCTTATGTAGATCACCTGACAATTGCTGCTTTCTCAGGTCCTTTCTAAAGGCTGCCAGTATCAATCAACTGCAAATGAACATAAGCAAGCAAAAATTTTACTCTATAGAGACACCTATATAATAACACTTTGAACAGAACTACGCTAAGTACAGATTTAAACTATCCATACATATTAAGAAAAAAAAAAAGTGGCACAGAGAGAAAGCAGGATTTATTCTGTGAGTTTTATTTATTGAATTGATGCAGGATTTTTAGATAAAAAAGACAACTAAATTATTCGACACATACATAAATTGGTTTAATTCTTCTAAAACATTTTTTTCTTTTTTTCATTATTTACACCTTTTCCTTATACAAGTTTCTTGTTTGTTTTTTGGTTTTTTTGGGGGGAGTGGGAGTGAGTATTTACCTCGTAAAGTCTATATTTTTGTAAAAGAGTCTCATTCTAATAAGTATTCAAAGAGGGGATTTTCTAAGGGGTATGAATGGTGGATACCCAGTCCCCATTGATTTTTACCAGCCACTTGGAGTTTAAAAATCCCATACAGATTGATCAGGTAAATTAAAATCACTGACAGAATCAGTAGCTGAACATGAAATAACATGAGTATCTGTTCTATTTGGATTTGATGCTCTAGTTTGTCATGGGGCATCCTTCCATTTCTCATAGTTTTGAAAAGGCAGATGTTCTGTAAATGAAATCTGAAAAGGAAGTTTTTAGGACATGAATGTGGAAGTGGTGCATGTTGTGCTATAGAGTGGTAAAATTAGCCTATTTCAGCATTGGAATAAATCTCTTATAGAGCTCTAAACCATTGAATTTCATCTTGAATTAGTTTTTGAAATGATTCACTTGATAACTCATATTATTTCTAAAGTATAGGGTTAGGGTTAATGTATAGCCTACACTTAGTTTTGTTCAGTTTGTACCACAATTGTTATTTTAACCTTGTAGATGCAGCCAATAAAACATTGGAGAAGGGGGAAATGAAGGGAATAAAAGGGCACTTTTGAGTTTTCTCTATCACATTACATCTGCATAAAAAAATTTAATCAGCACTATTGAATGATTAATGAAAAGGAGAGTGGCAGCCACCCACCCAGAAACTCATCTGCCTTTGAAAAGATTTAATTTAGGTGTTGGTAGCTCTCTGTTATAGTTCCTGATTTTCCTGACATTGCATTGTTCCACTGGCTCTTCCCTCTTGCTACTTAAGATGTGCTAAGTCCTAGATGTTTGCGTGATTCTAGTTGAAAGATACCCAGAAGCGTCCTAAGGGATGAACATCTACTTAAGACAGTAAATAGATTATTGTCCTGAAAATGGTAAATTGATAAGTTGGTTTCCTTTGAGAGTTAGTTGTTTATAACCAGTTGGGCTGTGCTTTATAACTCTGCTTATCATTTGAATAAACCTTCTCTTCTTTTGTGTTTACCCACTTGTCTCTTTGTTCTCCTTTCCAAAGTACTTATCAGTAGCAGTTAGCCTTTATTTTTGTAGGCTTATTGAGTCTTCTTTGAAACACACAGTGTCTTATTCTTACTATGGTAGGCTTTATCTCTGTGTTTTCCATGTGGAGTGCACTTTGCTGCACGTGGATAACTGAAATCTGTGTAAGCTTTAGGATGTAATGTTGTCAAAGAATCGAATTTTTTTTTACATCATTAGCATTAGTTCATCTCTAGCTCTGTGAGGAAAGTGTATACGTATTCTTTCCAGAAACTTCTTAGCCTTTGAAATAGCTGCATTTCTTTGGCTTTTCATAATTTCATTATTAATTAATACACATATGTATTTTTTGATGCATATAATATGCACCCTTTGCAGTTGTGTCTAAGCACTTTACCTTGTACTTTTTACCTTGGAGATTTTTCTTATTTCACTTGTTTCAGTACTCTAGATCCAATTTCTTTAATGTGGTATTTAAATCCTTTTCTATAATGGCAACAACTTCCATCACAGCAAAAGGCAATCCCTTTTAGCTTTGTATCACCATTAGCACGTTTCATTAGCTAATTCTGTTTTCTGCAGCCAAGTGAATAATTAGAATTCTTAAGGTCCCAAAGCTGGTTGTGTAAGAATAGTCTTACAAATTCATGCAGCTTTATAGCTAGGGTTTTTTCCAGCTTAGTTCAGGATAGTTTGTTAATGTTTCTTAAAATAATCCATTTGTTTTGATTTTAACTATTAATTTCCCATTTCATGACAATTTGTTGAAGAATACAGTGTCTCAGTACAAATATATGAGTAGTATTGTTTTCCCCTGTATCTAAAAAAATCAAGTATTTTATCAAAGAAAGAGTGGATTCATTTAGCATAGTCCAGTTTTGATCAATCACTGTTCTGATTTATTCTGGTTGCATTTTTTTCTCTGTCTTTGTCTATTATTTATGTCAAAGCTCAGCTGTAACACATATATGTGTGTTTATACACATATAAATTGTGTTTATGTCCATAGATACAGCATGAAACAATGTAATGACATCAGGTAATTTTTCTTATTTGACTTACAATTGCATTAAATATAAATTTTTTTTAATCCTCCTAGCAACATTGTGATAATGACTTTTATTATATTACAGACAATCAGACAATCTTGGTGTCAATGTGACATGATATAGTATAGGAGTATCTTTACTTTTTGCCATTTACTTGTTAAATATTTTTCTAATACAAGATGTTGCAATCTAAGGCTCTTGGTCAGTAGGGAACTCATGGCATGGCTTTAAAGAAAGTACTTGACTTGTTAACATGTATCTTCCAGGTGAATGTAATCTGTTGCTTAAATTCAAATTTGAGCGATCCTGCTGAATTCAGTGAAATTAAAATGTGTATTATGTTAAATGTCTTTTTAAATACATCAAAGAATTATGCTGATATGTGATACAACAGTTGGAATTCTGTGAACAATCTCTAGAATTTATTAGTGCTTGTCTAGTGCATGTAAAGATTAGTTCAGCCTCTTCATTAATACCATACACATTCATTCTAAAGAGATTTCAATGCCGTATTTCATTAATGATTAGGACAACAAAAGGCCACTGTTGTCCCTATGTAGATAATAATGCTGTCCAGAAAATGAAATACTTACTCATAAAAAGGAAAATACTAAATTATATATTTGGTTTGTACCTGGATTTTAATTTTGAAGACATGAAATGAACTTTAAGTCTCAGTAAATTCCATTGCTATGCTTAGGTGTGGTGGGTTAACCTTGGCTGGCTTATGGGTGCCCACCCAACTGCTCTGCCACTCCACCTCCTCAGGGGCAAAAAATCAATTCAGTCAGGCCTTTGAAGAAAAGTGTGAGAGATGTTCACTCGGTTTGAAGCACTGTTGTAAGGCTTGTGCTGATCTGGAGTCAGGATTTGTGCCTGCTGTGTCAGAGGAGATTTAGGTTAGTCATCTAGGTTTGTTACTAGGGAAAGGTTCTTCCCCCAGAGGGTGTATGGGCCCTGGAACAGGCTCCCGAGGGCAGTGGTCACGGCCACAGGCCTGACAGAGTTCAAGGAGGATTTGGACAATGCTCTCAGGTACATGGTAGGATTGTTGGGATGTCCTGTGCAGAGCCAGAACTTGGGCTCAATGGTCTTCATCGGCCCCTTCCCAGATATGCTGCGAATCTGTGGAACCACTATAAAATAGGAATTTACAGACACTTTGTAGCAATGAAAATCTCTTGTGTTATGTTGAAGTGATAAGTACATCTACTCCTTTTAACTTCGTTTCTCTTCATTTTCAAAGAATTGCGGAATCAGGTTTGGGTTAAAATGAATCTTTAAATATGATCTAGTCCAATCCCCTCTGCCATGGGAAGAGATACCATCAACTACATCTGGTTTCTCAGAGCCCCATCCAATTTGGCCTTGAACACTTCTAGGGATGGGGCATCCACAACTTCTCTGGGCAATCTATTGCAGCATCTCACCACCCTTCAAGTGGCTTCCACTTGAAGTCATTGTCTTTGGATGTGGCCTTCTAGCCAGTTTCTTATTCGCCTAATAGTGCATCTGTCAAACACATACCTTGCCAATTTTGTGGTAAGAATGTTGAGAGGGACCATGCCAAAGGTCTTACAGAAGTCTGCATAGCTCATGAGTTGTTCCTCCCTTGTCCACTGACAGAGTTACTGTAAGTAAATTAGTCTGGCAGCATTTGTACTTGGTATAACCATATTGTCTGTCTCCAGTTATCTCCCTGCCTTCATTTGTCTTGATACATCCTCCAGAAAGATCTTTACCATAATTTCATTGGCATGGCGGTGAGACTGATCGGCCAGTAGTGCCCAGATGTCCTCCTTTCTACCATTTTGAAAAATGGGCATGATGTTTCTCTTTTTCCAGTCACTGAACTTCACTTTACTGCTGCAACTTCTCAAATATGATCCTGAGTGGCTTGGCATCTCTGTCTGCCTTTCTCTCCCTCAGGATCGTGGGATGTGTCTGGCTGGGTCCCATGGGTTAATCAATACTTCTAATGTGAACTTTTTCTCATACCATTTTCTTTATTCTAGCTTCAAGTATTCAGGCCTCTTGCAATCCCTGAAAATTAAAAAAAAAAAAAAAAATCACCTTTTATAACCAACCTTCATTTTTCTTCTAAAACAATGCACATTATTTTTTTTCAAATGAAAAATTTAGAATTTTCCCTGAGAATTTCTATGTTCTTTCAAAGAACTCAGAGTGAAATGTTCAATCATAGCTTCTTTGTCTGTTCTTCTTTCTGTTGCATTTTTTTAATTTCAGGAAGCAATATTAAGACTCAACTTACGTATATCAAGAACTTCTTTTTTTGTGGTTTACAATTCATTTCAGTCTAAACTGTCATTAAAAATGCAGTGTCTGCTTTGCTATTTGTAGATGTATTTTATTTTTTCAGTGTCTACTGAAGTGCATCTTTCCATTCAAAAAGCTTAGTAGCTATTTAGCATTTTACAGTCAGAAAAACCATCTGAGAACAAAAAAGATAAGAGAAGTCCATTAGGAATTTTTGCAGGACAGTGGGTCTATCATTCTTGCCTTTTTAAGTAAAAGGGGCCTCTAACAGTTTTTTGTTTCAGGCAAAAGCTGGAGCCACTTATAGTGGAAAGTCAAGTGTTAAATCTCTATCTTTTTCTCTCTCTCTTCTGTTGTTGTAAAGGCTGGAGGGCTTTTCTTAACTTCTCTTACTTCCCAGTAACTGCATGAGACTAATCTTAATAGTAGTAGATGTTCTTGGGATCTAGTCAGATTAATATTTGCAAAGTGTATTTTTGTAATTTACTGAACATTTGATTGTACTTACTTTAGGAGATGTAATTGCAAAAAAAACACCAACAGTATTTCATACAACGTAAAATGTATTCTCACATTTAACAGCCATTTCTTTCATATGAAAAATAATCAGAAAATAATTTGCATTGGTTGACTAAATATTGCATGTTACCCCTGAGCCATCAGTGTGCCCATGTGGCACGGTGGGGTGCATTAGGAAAAGCACTGCCAGCAGATCAAGGGAGATGATCCTGCCCCTCTGCTCAGCCCTGGTGAAACCTCACCTGCAGTGCTGTGTCCAGTTCTGGGCTCCTCAGTGCAGGGGAGACACGGAGCTCCTGGAGTAGGTCCAGTGGAGAGTGACAAAGGTGTTTAACTGGAGCATGTCTCTTATGAGGAAAGGCTGAGGGACCTGGGCCTGTTCAGGCTTAAGAGACGACGAGAGGGGACCTCGTCAATGTCTGTGAGTATCTGAAGGGAGGGTGTCAGAGGACGGAGCCAGGCTCTGCTCAGTGGCGCTGAGCAATAGGACAAGAGGCAAGGGGCAGAAACTGATGCACAGGAGATTCTACCTGAATATGAGGAAGAACTTCTTTACTGTGCAGATGGCACTGCACTGGCAGAGATTGCCCAGAGAGATTGTGGAGTCTCCCTCACTGGGAATATTCAAGAATTGTCTAGATGCAATCCTGTGCAATGTGCTCTGGGACAATCACAGAGGTTGACCTTGAGGTTGGAGGTTGGACCAGATGACCCTAATGGCAGTCTCTTCCAACTGCACTCATTCTGGGATTCTGTGATTTGCTTTACTTATTACTTATTTGCATTTTGGTCTTCAAGGATGACAAGCTTTTAACCCTTATGTATCATATGAAGTATAGCAACCTTATCAAACAGTAATCTTAATTTTATATTAAAACAGTGTCTCTTTGTATCTCTTCTGATTTCTTCTTTGTAAGAAGACAGTTAAAGCTTACTGTCAAAAAAAGTTTAATCTTGAAGATTGAGTGAAGTGAATCCTGTGTGTACTCTCCAGAGTTTTTGTAATAAAAACGGGGGATTTAATTACTTTGGGCAGTAGATTCTGAAAGCTATTTTGTACAATTTTTTTTTAATAAGGTATGTCAAAATATTTTTGAGAAGTAAAGAATCCAGGAAGGACTTCATGCTATATTACTTGAAATGTTAAATTGCAGTAATTCTCATTCCTTGATTTTATAATGTTCTAAAATTCTTTAAAAATAAAAAGATTTTCCATTCTTCTCTAAAAATCTAAATCAAAGGTAAAGCTATTATTGTTGTAAATGCCATGAAATATTTTGGCAAACTGATTTAATTTTTTTTCTCCAAAACAGATTTTGGAAATGTGTCCTTTGTCTTTTGCTTTTATGCATGTGTGTATTTGTTTGTGAGGATGTGTGTGTGTAAATTTTCACATCCTGAAAAAAAATGTAATTTAGTGTTTACAAAAATGTGCAGAGTTTAAACCAGTCTCTGATTAGTATGAAATGTAACTTAAACTGAGCTTCTGGTGCTTCTATCTTGCTGCAAGTTCATTTCTATTACATATATAGAGAAAGATTCCTATATTAGAAGGTTAAACATTGGTTAACCTCCAGCTTCTAGTTCTTGATAAGAAATTTTAAAAAGTATTAATCAAAATATCCCTGATATCAACTTCATGTAAGCATGTACATGGTACAAGTAAAATTTCTAGTTTCCTGAGTTTGGAGTTTCATGGTTGTAGTAGCATTTTGGTTGCTACAGCCTTCTGGTGTAAAATCGATCCATCATGCAGCCTCTATTATCCCTTCTTTATACCTATGTAATTCTTCCGTTGTACAGTCTAAAAAAAACCCAAGCGAAACCAAACCAACATTCAGGAATACTTTGTATTTGTAACAATCCTTTACACAAAGTACAAAGATTTTAACCTGATGTTTTTGTGGAGAGCTTCTTTGTATTTATTTAGCTTCAAAGCCTTTCCTGTTCAGTCAGGGAATATATAAGAGGATGCAGGCTTATGAAAAGGATTTTTAATTTATACATTTTCTGTTTTCATATCACAATGAGAATGTTTTCCACCTTCTACTTACTGCATGTGTTTTTATGTCTTTGTTTTATCTTCCCAGCTCTAGAAAATTTTTGCCTTGTAAATTTCCCTTATAGGTGTAACATTTAAGTGCTCAGGCTGGTATCTTATGAAGTGCTGCAGAGGTTGCTTTGAAGTATTTGAAATGAAGGAAACTAAGATCAAGGTCTTGAGGAGTAACTAGTCCTAGAGCTTGCTTACAGTATACAAAAGTCCTTTTTTCTGATTCAGCAACATATGTTTCCAGTGTAGAAAACTTGGTATTTATGGCAGTCTTCACACATGCACACTAATTTTCCACAAAGAAAAAGTCTCGGAATGAAAACCCTCTTTGTGGATGGTTTGAAATAAGTTACTATTCATGATGGCTCTTTGACATTACTGCAGTTGCTAACCCTTGGATCAAAACACAGCGTAAATATGAAGTATGGTTTAAAATGTAAAATGTACCTTCTTTTTATGTAAACCAGTGAAAAATTGACTAAAACAAATATGAAAATTCTAATCAAAGTCCTAGGGAGTACTGGGACTATTGAAAATTTTGTTTACAATAAAATTGCTGGACAGTCTAATGCTGGGGGTGAGTACTTCTATGAAGAGAGAGTAGCATTTTATAACTGATAAAACTGTGTCAATGTTTTAAGGTCTCAGCCTTATTGTAAATACACTTCAGTTCAGCTAAAATCAGTCACTCATGTAGTTGTGTCAGTTTCTATTAGATCAAACAAGGAGAGGAACAACTGACTTGAAATGACAACTGTAGTATTCTTTGCACAATTCTCATATTTCTACTCACATGTTTGCCAGCTATAAGTCATTTTCTTCCAGAACTGGTGTCTCATATATTTGAGGAAAGATCATGGCATTAAACAAAAAGGGATCTGTATATGGAGTCAAGGAAGGAGCAGTTGTTCCATCTCCATGCATCCATCACCCTTCAATTCCAACATGTGAGAGGGATCTTAAAATGACTACAAGTCATCTAGTACCCAGCACCTTAAGTGCTGCTCAGATGCTTCAGTTCCTAAACTAGTTTTGACCAGGCTCACACACTCCAAAGCATCTGCTTATTAACATGGTATTTCTAAACTAGTATTGTCATCATTTTTCTTTGGACAGAAGAGCTTTATAGTTAGTTCTGTTTCTCCCTCAAGGCAGCACACATCCCCACTGAAGTTACTTATGTTCTAACACTGACTGCACAACTCCAGTAGTGTTACTGGTGCAATGGGTGGTGCCTTTTGGTGGGATGCAAGAAAAGCCCATACTTCTAGAGAGCAGTCACTGCTTTTTGGGAAAGGCCAGGTAAAGCTTTGGGCAGTATAAAATAGGCTGTGAGGTCCGGTACTTCTCTCATGAGAGCTCATGTGACTGCATCTGATCAGCTGCAGAGCAGCTGCAAGTTTCTGCTATCCTTTCAAAATGACACACACATGAGAAAATCACTGTGGTTCTAGCAGAATGGCCACTAGTAACAATGTATTATTTGTGCCCAGACACTGGGTGTGAGTAGTGGAACTTCTCACACGGAAGTCTTTATCATAAGTAATTGAGGATTAACTGGGTTCTTAATTTTCCATTCTGAATTGGGACATGGAGGAACCATAAGGAGAAGCTGTTGCATTGTTGTGTTTTTGGTATTTTCTCTTTCCAGTGCAGTCTTAACTAGGTACAGATTTCTTGTAGAGACGATTTTTCTTACCTGTTTTTTTAAATATTATGAAGTTGGGAAGCTAACTATTGGTGGAGTGCTTATGAATATCTTTTTGGTTTGAAGGAAACAACTTCAAATATTTGCTGTTTCTAGGATCTGGATATGCTGTTTGGTAGCTTTTTGATACATTTCAGAGGGTCATTTGGGTTAGATCTGCACATATATGAAGATGAAGTAGCTGAGCCTCCAACTCAACAAAAAGTAAGGGGGGGAATTAGTCACCTATTTTTTAAATGAGGTATATGAACTGTTAACACAGATTTGACTGACTGAGATACAGTAATGTATCCTGGAGACTATGAACAGTTTTTCTCTCTCTACTTGTATATTTTTTATAAATTGCACGTCCTCCGCCCCTTTTTGTTTTCTCTAAGACACTAATTTTTCTATTTATTTGTGTATGTGAGATTTCTCAGTTGAAGATAAGTGACGATTACCACTGGTTGGCACATCTTTGTGCTTTTCCCAGTGTCCAGGGTTAGAACAGGTTCGGTGAAAGAGCCCTTCCTTTTATCAAAGACTAAGGTTTGTCTGGTAAGCATGTGTCCTGTTTAAAATCCAGAGAAGTAAACAGTGACTGGAGGGTCATCCATGACTCTTGTAATGACCTTCATAGCATTGTCAGAAAGCTATGTTTTGTTAGGCTGTATTGGTAAGTCTGGTGAGCTTTCCAACAGTGTTGAGTGTGATGAGATGGTAAGTTGCCAGTACTCGGAGTCACAGGATGAGCCATGAGCCTTAAGCCTCGGTGTGAGGTATTGAGGTAGGTAGATAATAGAACATGAGTGAGGGAGAGGAGGTGGAGACTGTCGGGTTTTCCCCCTGATAACCCCAGCAGAGTCCATAAATAAATCCCGGGACTGAGCCGCAGTGTGTCTGGGCCAACAGTCTCTGTACTACTAGCACTGACAGTGCCTTGCCTTGAAAATTAGTATGTGTAACTCTCTAGAAAGCAGAGTGTGACACTGCATTGGACGATGTACAGAATGGCACAAAGATAATACTTCTTCTGAGTCTCATCGTGGGAGTGTATATTGTTTGAATTATATTAAAAACCCCAAGATCCCTAAAACAGATGTTGTGCTATTTAAGAAGTAATGGCTATCTAGACTTTATTTTTGAAAGGGGAACATGAAGCTTGATTATTCTTTTGATGAAACTGACTGTGGGTAAACATATGAATGAAACATGTTTTATCACTGTATTGATTACATTATGCGTTAGTTGAAAGTTGATGTGAGAATGTAGATAATTAAATGACTTTTTCATTTTGCTAGGAAAAAGAGGATCAGTTTTTTTCCTTGAGAAACCTTCTCTGTTTGCATTAACTTCCATTTTTACTGGTTCTAGTGTTACATTTGCATGTGATAATGAAGGCAGAGTCATATAAAACAAAAATTCTGACCAGAATACAATGCTTTGCTATAACCATCACAACACTTTACTGATAAAACACTCTTCATATATATATGAAATAAATATGTTAATTTTTGGAACACAAGGTTCAATCTTCTTTCATAAGTAGCCCTGTTAGATCTATAGTAAGGAAAACCTGTAGCACTCTTAAGAATAAGAAAAATTTGATTCACTAGTAATTAAATTCCCTTTTTAAAATTACCATATGTACTTAGATCAGGATCTTTTTGTACCTTCTTGAAATGGGTGTATTTTTTTGAGCTGTGTTACTGGCAAGAGTTGTATTGAATTTTTTTACTTTCTGTCTATGGGTGTGAGAGAGATTAAAAAAAAGAGGGGGAAGAGAGCTTGTGGATAGTTCTAGTTGCATGTAGGTTTGCATATAAAGGTTGAGGGATTTGTAGGGAGAGGCTTATTTATTCTTGCAAGCTCTAGTTGCAATTTATTAGTGATTTTTTGCCTTTTTTTTTTTTTTAATTTAATAAGCAGCCTGGCAAAACCATAAAGAAACTAAGGAAATAAAGCATCATTTGACTTTCAGCACAGAAACTAATGACTTTTTTATCAGAAATTGCATCAGAAGTTACCAAAGGCCCATTTAGTCATGCATGGTAATACTCAAGTTTAATTAGAAAATAAAGGTAAGGATTGTTGTTAAAATAATAAAATACCACTTTTAGCTAAGTGTATAGTGTTTCACTGATGCTGACTGTAATTTCAAGAGTGCAGTTATTTTTAACAGATATCTTTCAAAAATGACATATATAGTATAATGGAATTATGTAACATTTTTGCATATTGGAATTTAAGCCTAAGACTTTGCAAGGATTTGTAGTGTGTTATTAAACTCCAGTTAATTCATAAGTACTGTTTTACTTCTTGAATTTTGAACAGTCTGTGATATTCTTAACAGAACCCCAGCTAAATCATACGAGCTGTGGACAGTGATTAATGCAGTGAGCAAGGAAAGCTCAGCATGCATGAAAGGAGAGCATAACAAGGACAAAGCAGACACAATGTTGGTTGTAATGAATCTGGATTCCCATGAGGGGTAGCATCATAATATTACTTTTATCTCTTGCCTTTTTTTTTTAATGAACTTAAATTTGGTATTGGCCATTGACTATTTATTTTCTAGATTATGTTTATTCATTCTCAGGTGTGTCAACTAACTTACTTGAAAAGGCAGAGCACTTTATAAAGATTGCAGACAAAGGTTTAAAAGTAATAGTACATTCCTGCCTTTAAAGTGTAGTTCATATTTTCTTTTACTGGCGTGCAGTATTGCGTACACAGTATTGATCCTACAGGGCTCAGGTGTTCTTCATTAAAATCTCACATTTTTTTATTGTATCTTCTTATAGTTTTTAATTCTGATGGCGTGCTGAATTTGTCCCATCCTGGCTTGATCCTGAATTTTTTTAAGTGAAATAAAAATCAAGGAAGTGTTGTGGCCAGTAAAACATTAGGGCTTGACCACAGAAGTGGTAAAAGCTCATTCCTATTACCAGGCAGTAATCAAGTAATGTTATCATGAATCAGCATGAATTAATATGTTTACAGCAATTCTGTTATTCTGTGTAAAACAATGATAGTCTGTGTTTTATGAATAGAAATTACAGCTGCAAATACTCACAGCAGAAATGTACAGTATCAAGAAGTCACTGAGTTTTTCTATTTGAATAGTAATCCTCTGTCTTTATTTTTATGGAATTTATGGTAAATATGAAAATAGAATAAAATCAAAACAAAAAACCCCAACAAAACCCACTAGTGATAGGACTGGGTTTAACCAAGACATTCTACAGTAAATAAACCATGAAGATATTAAGTGCATTGCAATGGTGCACCAAAACTAAGGTAGTTAATGTGGTTTTACTTGAACTACAGGTAATTTATTTGGATCAGAATTGGAAAAACCTAAAAATATATTTGACATAGTAAGCATATTTCTTTTTATGAAGCTAAATCAAGCTTGACTCTCTACATTTTATCATAAATCAAATTTACTTGCTAAGTAAGATGGTTGACAGTTGGACTGGATGATCTGAAGTGTCTTCCAGCCTTGATGATTCTGTGTGATTCTGTGCTAAGATTTCCTTATCAGAAGTCCTAGCTGAACGTTCCGATTTTGCACACAACTTACTGTGAGAGAACCTGTGCAGCTGCAAACAGTCATAGGAGGTGTGGTTTTTGTCTAAAAATGTGGTGATACAGACATACAGTTTTATTCCCATAGTACTCCACACCAAATCTTACCTTTATTTCATTTCAACTCCTCTAATCTTACATCAGACTTCCCAAGGTAATTTTGGTTGAAGACATTAAGCACTGATGGTTTTTTCCGGAAGTCTACCAGCATAGAAAACTAATTTTGCCTGTGTGTTCTTTATTGCACCACGACAACTACTACTGCCATTATACTGCAGTAGGATTAATAATCCTTCTGACTGAAATGCGATGTTTCAAACTTAGATTATTTCAGTGCCTCAAGAAGGTGTTCTGCAAAAATTGGTTCCCGTTGCATTTTAGTTCATCTCTGGTTGCACAGGTGTCAGAAATGGCTAACGAAGGTGGTTGGTTTCTTCATGGAAATAAATTGCATTAAGTCACATACTGGAATGATCCACTGACCTTACACAGGTGACTTTCAGCAACTATGAGACATTTGTAATGTTCACTTCCTACTTATATGGCTGGATTTGAATTTGGAGAAATGACACACTGTCATTTTCTGAGCGTACCAATAATTGTCTAGCTCAGCATGTCTTAGATTAGTTATTCTCTGCCTTTATTTTATAATGCAATTATATGTATAATGGAGTGCCTGTAGATACATTGTAAATTGAAAATAGTGTTTCAAAATATTGTAAATTTACTCTGTTTCGCTTGCAAATCTGCTTCCTAGGTGAGTTATTTTTTTTCTCTATAAGATACTAATAACTTTCCAAAGAGCAAAGTGTGCACAACGACTATCAATTGGAAAACAAAATGAAATTGTCTTTTAACTATTTAATCTAGGCACTTACATGTCTTCGGTCAGAATGCTTTTTATTTATTAGTAGGTGGTAGTAGCAGTGGAGTTTTATGTCCAGGGATAATGGTGAATTTAAAATACAGCTAAAGTTGAAGAGCATTTGATCTCTCTTTAATAGAAACTTTCTACTCTTTAAAATGGGGTTTCTAATAAGTCTAAACTGCGGAAATAAAATGGGAAATGAAATAGGAAATGACACAGTGATGTATACTTTGAGCTAGGTTTTGTCCTTCTTCAAATGGGTATTGTTTTCTCAGCTCTAAATATATGGCCCATAAAAGTGGCCCAAGGGAGCCAAACCTTTTATGTGTTTTAATAAGCTAAGTGCTATTATAAAAGAACCATTAATGGTTTTATTCTAATTCTAATTGGATATTAAGAAATACTGACTCTAAATCATACGTAGCTTATTACAGGTTTGGGTTCACAAGTAGAGGAGTGGAATAGAGTTTAGGCTCACACCAGTAGTTTTAGGGTCTACATTTTTGGTAATTTCTGCATGGCATTTCATTGCATTTTGAAACACACAGGCTTAACTTCAAAACATACAGCAGAATGCCATTCCCCTGTGAAGCAACGAGCTTTAAGTGCATGCAGATGAGGGGGTAACACAACACAGGGCATAACTCAGGCCAGAGCATGGCTTCACATCTTAAGGATCGTGTGTAACAGGTAATTTTCAATTCCCTTGCTAGTCACAGTGATTTTGATCAGAATAGTGAAGATGAAGATGTGTCACTAATGTTGAATTGCACCATGTATAGGGAGACACAGTGCAATTAGTGGAGCTACGTAAAGAAAAACGTACTCATTTGACTGAAGTCATGGCCTCAGAGTCTAGAACCTTATGCATATTTGCATTGCCAATCCTTTCTGCCAAAAACACATATTTTGTGTGATGCTTACATTTATTTGTTTTTGCAGTAGTTACTGGAAAATATTTTAAAAACTCTGGGTAGAGCACGTAGTACTTTTGTTTCAGTGTGTATCAGCTTCTGCTGGGCTTGTGTTAAAAATAAATATTGACCAATGAATGCTTTTTTTACTTATGCATATTGTGCAGATGAATGCGCTTTCAATCAAATGTTTCTATTGCGATACAACCAAACAGGTACTGACAGAAAACAGTTGTTGGACCATCCATGTTAAGTAAGGCTAGAGGTTTTATAATTTTTAGTTACTAATCATAAGAGGAATGGTTTCTGTTTCTACATGTGACAGAAGATTTAAAACCCAAAGGTTTTGCCTTTCCTATGAGTTATTTTAGAAGTTTTTATATTAAAAAAATATTTCTATTATTACCATTTCTCATCTTTTAAAAACTAAGAATTATTAAAACAAAGTAAAGATAGACTGGTGCATATAGGGTTTTCTGTACTATTTTTCATGTTCTGTGAAAATTACTTGAGTTTCTGAAAAACAAGGAATTCACATGCAGGCCTTATTTTAAATTAAGTGAATTGAAATGGGGATTATGCAAAGTTTCAAGTTCTTTTTTAAAAAAAATTCCTAATATATTAATTTCTACAGAACAAATTCAAGCACTGTAAATTGTGATCTGTTAAATTTCCTTGGTAGTCATGGAAGATGTATTTGAACACATAATTTAAGGACTAAGAAGCTCTTTGCATTTGGATAAGCTTTGAAATAGATAAATAAATAATATTTTCTACAAGTAACAGAGCCCCTGGTATAACGCAATATTGCAGCTGAGGACAAAGTTCTAATAAGGACTGTTGCTTAGATTTTTTTGTTGTCATTATGGAATGTATGAATTAATTGAAGTTTATTAAACTTTTTTTGTCATTTAAATGCATTTTTTTAATCTGTAATAAGATGCGCTTGAATTAGGACTTTTTGGACAGTAGCATAATCTGTATTAGTTTGAATAATTGAACTGAAAACAGAAGGTCAGGTTACAAAACTCAGGAAGATGCTAGGGGGAAGAAAAAGTTAAATATCTCTGAAATTTTGATTTTTGGAGTTGAAATACCCAGACAATGCTGAAGACCCATATGTAACGCTAAATCCTTTTTTGGGAATTAGTGTGCAACTCAGATTAGTTTTCACTGTAATTATGGCTTTCAGGACAGATGATGAAAAGTTTAATGAAAAGTCAATTACATAAACTACTTGAATCTCATGGAGCTTAATTATAGGGTCCACATTCTAATAAAATTATTTTTCAAGCTTCATTGAGAGGACCTCACCAAAATCAGAAAACCTACAAGTAACTTAATAATGACTTATTTCAAAGGTTTTTGTAATGTTACATTTAGCTTTGTGAAATTAAAAAACTGAAATGGGAGAGACAGAGGGATGATGTTCTACAAACTTTTTTCTTTCAGAGACTGTGACAAGGGAGTGATTCTGTTGAAAGCAGTTGAAAGCACAGCTAAAAATATGAAACACTTTATACGCATATGCAAAAGCTTTTTTATAGCTGTTTTAAAGCCATCTTGTTAGAAAGAGGCTCATTTCAATTAGTGTTTAATTTGCTTTCCATTATTATTATTATTTTATTGATTTTTTCATAACTGAATTGGGATCAGATAATTTCTAATGTTTGTAACTGATTGTGCTTAATCTAAATTATGCTAGATTTAGCTTTTTGGAAGTGAATTTCTTCCACGTGGGAAAAAAGTGAAATATGTCTGAAAAGGTTAACTGATCATTTGTGAATGGTCTGCTCTTTTATCAGTGGGAAAATACAAAGGCTACACATTGCTATGTTTTGCAAGTTACAGCTTAAGCTTCATTTTAAGGAGTAGGTACTAGAATAGAGTAGAAATTTGGTTGCTAGTGACCTAGAGTCTCAGTTAGAAGTTGTAAATTCATAATGCCTTAATGGAGAGTATTTTACACCTTAACATTTTCTTCAGTTCTATGCTGAAGCAACAACAAAGAGATCTGTGAAAACATGTCTTTTAACTTCTTTTGAAGCTGAAAAGCAGGTGACTGTGTTGCAAGGAGTTGCCTTCTGCTGCTGAGGAAGTGTCAGCCTGATCTTCTTCATTCTTTCTGATCATGTTAAGTATCCTTGTGTGACAGAAATAAGACCATGCGAAATGGGATATTACTGAGAAGCCAGCTTATGCAGGATATGCCTAGGCAGAACTTCTGTGTCTGACATCTGCCTCCTACTTGGAATAAAAAATAGGTGTCCAGGATGGGTATCCATCCTGCTCGTTATATCTTATGGCGTGAAGTTTGTGCTTAGGCTCTTGCTGAACAGGAAAATGTTGTATGCCATGCAGATGGCAAAGGCATACAGGCTGTTTGCCATACAGCAGTTGAATCTTAAAATAAATAGCTCAGCATAGTATTTTATTTGTATTTAAGAGATGGAACTATTTGACTCAGATTTATTTAAAAAATGAAAGCCATCAGGTTTTCATTGTCTGCTGTGAATGTAAATGAGAAAGATGTCCATTGCTGTTATATTGCATCATGTGCAGCAGTAAACTGGAGTAGCTGCTGAAATAATCTCTGTTAAACACCATACTACAGTTGTATTAGTAGTAGAGAAAAAAGAGGGAACTTGTCAGGTGTAGCTTCGTCTGATGTATTCTCACCATTACAGCTTAAAGTTAGTGGAATATGAGTAGATAAGAATGTAACAATTAAAATCAAAATATCTACTGGAAATTGTTTGCCTGGCTTGGCTAGCTAGTTACATAACTGACATCTCTGTTGCTTACAGTGTCTGGAAGTTTTCCTTTATGCTCTTTTATTATGTCATAGTATTAAGTAGAGGTCATTATTCCTTTGAGAAAAGGTGAAACTTAGAAAAAAAGAGAAGTGTATAAGTGAATAGACATGATATTCCAGAAAGAATATTTTTTGATCTCATACCTACAGTATGAGATAAAAACTACTAACACTGGAATAAATTTGAAGACAAATGGTTGATCAAATAGTTTCAAAATGAAAATTTTTTAATTACTGTTTTGTATTAAAAAACCCCATGGTCCTAATGGAATACACTGGATTTGTGGAAAGATGGGGGGCATGGTTTATACCAAGATACAGGATTGGGAAGTTGCGAGCAGAAAATATGTGATTTAGAAACAAGACAAATGAGAAGCAAGATCTGACAACTGTTAGAGATACAGCCTTGGTAGACATAGTAAGGTTGACAGAAGCTGTGGAAGGAGAAACCAAAGGGAAGAAAAGCAGTGAAAGTTTTGTTCAGCATAGCTTGAGAATTAATCCAGATTTCATAGGATCAAGGATTTCTTTGTTTCATAAGAAATAGTCTCTAAACTGAGTAGAATAATGGTTGGCTGTCCTCTGTTTTCAGGCAGACATACCAGCTTTAGTGATTACAAGTCACTTTATGCTGCTGGTGCTCCTACATATCAGCAGAAGTGTGTAGATGATTTGGAATTTGCAGAAATACATATTATACTGTAGAATTCCTTTTTCTAATAGGAATTAAAAACCAACTTTGTGAACATTTCTATGTTTTCACTTAGTGGGAAATATTAGAATCAAAGATACTCTTGTAACTATTTCCCTATATGGGTGCAAGATAATTTAATTACACAGGCTTTCTTTCACTGGCCATCTGCCAGGCTTCAGGCTCAGGCTCTTTGCTATAAGCCCTTTGCATCTTTCATTCTTTATTGAAGTTCTGCAATGAATAAATCAGGGAATTGTGGAAAGTAAAAGCTTAGGAAGCTCTTGAAAGATGACAGTGGTATGCAGTACAGAGACACCAGGCAGTTTGTTAAGCAGAAAATAGTCACTGTTTGTACTAGGTAAAGTTTTTGGTAGCAGGGGCCCACAGAAGCTGTTTGAAGTTTCCCCCATGTCCAACAAAGCCAATGCCAGATGGACCTGCCAGTGGCCAGAGCCAAGCCCATCAACAAAAGTGGTAGTGCCTCTGGGATAACAGATTTAAGAAAGGGAAGGAAGTAGTCATGCTGGGGCAATTGCAGCCAGAAAAGCAAGGAGGAATATGTGAGAGAAACAGCACTGCAAACACCCAGGTCAGTGGGGAAGGAGGGTGTGGAGGTGGTCCAGGCAGCAGAGCAGACTCCCCTGTAGCCTGTGGTGAAGACCATGGTGAGGCAGCTGGGGCCCTGTAGCCCCTGCTGAAGCAGATACGCACCAGCAGCCTATGAAGGACCCCATAATGGAGCAGGGGGATGTGCCCAAAGAAGGCAGTGACCCCATGAGAAGCTCCTGCTGCAGCGGGTTTGCTGACAGGACTTGTGACCCTGTGGGGGAGCTGAGCTGCCTTAGTCTGTTCCTGAAATACTGGACTCCATTGGAAGGACTCGCGTTGAAGAAGTTCATGGAGGAGTGTCTCCTGTGGGAGGGACCCTACACTGGAGCAGGGGTGGAGGGTGAGGAGAAGGGAGTGGCAGAGACAGGGTGTGATGAGCTTAGAGCAATGCCCGTTCCCTGTCTCTCTGTGCTGCTCAGGGGCAGGAGGGAGGGAAAAACGGAAATGAAGTAGAGCCCAGGAAGAAGGGAGGGGTGGGGGAAAGGTGTATGTAAGATTTGGATTTATTTCTCATTAACCTGCACTGTTTGATTGGTAATAAATACATTGAGTGATATGAGTCTGTTTTGACTGTGATAGTAACTGGTGAATGATCTCCCTGTCCTCCTTGTGACGTGTGTGTCTTGCGTTGTATTTTCTCTCCACTCCACAGGCTGAGGAGGGGAGTGACAGAGGTTTTGGTCTGCACCTGGCACTCAGCCAGGGTCAACCCACCATGCTGTTTGACCATGAATTTGTCACATATATGGCTCTTTTTTGAAATAACATAATGTCTTCATGAACCAGATCAGTTTTTGCAACTACAGTTTAATGGCAGCCTAAATAAATATTTGACATTAGCTGTATGATATGTTATAGGCTTTTCAGGAGTGAAGGAGGTCAATGACAGTCATTAAATATTTAAACTTTAAAATTGTCTCTTGTGGGATTCTTCATATGTTACAATTTAAGCATAAAATTGGAAGTTCAGAAGCATGCCAATCTGTCTGGGTGCAGACTGCTGTGCTGACAGAAGTACAAAAATGCGGATTCATGAAACCAATGGCACTTATCATTATGTACCTTAGCTTGTTTGTATCTCTTTTACAGCTCCAGAAAGTAAATGTCTGATTACATACTACAGTAGATTGATATTTTATAGCAGAAGGAGAACTGAAGTCTCAAACTGCAGATTTAACATAGTGGCCGGGATGTTTATTTCACTGGAAAACAGAATCTGGAATGATCTCAATGATCAGTATGTAAGAGAAACTTTCTACCAGATAAGAATCATAGAATGGTTGAGGTTTGAAGGAACTTGGAAGGACATACAGTTCAGAACCCTTTGCAATGGACATGGATACCTTCCATGGGGACCAGATTGCTCAAAGGCCCTTCCGCATTGGCCTTCAACACTTCCAAGGATGGGCCCAGTGCCTAACTGCTCTCGTAGAAAAGGAGATTTACCCTCTTTCAGTATAAAACCTTCACCCCTTGTCCTGTCGCTACAGGCCCTTGTGAAAAGTACCTCTCCATCTTTCTTTTAAGACCCCTTTAGATACTGGAAGGCAACTGTAAGAACTCCCCAGAACCTTCTCCACACTGAGCAACCTAGTCTCAGGTTCTAATATGAGATTGATCATATTAGATAGATCATTTTGGTTATCTGCTGGCTGTGATCCCATATTTCCTGAACTGAAAAAAGACATTAAATTTCTGTTACACTCAGTGGGCAAAATGAAAAATAAAGAGTAATTTGACCCTAAAATGTGAGATTGGAGTCAGTCTCCTGACTGAAGAAGTATTTTGGGTTGGTGGTTACAACTTGAAGACATACTATGTATTTACTTTAAGGTCTCAGTTTCTCACTTTGCTGAAATGTGTTCTTTTCTTAATGAGATCACTGACTACCTTTTAATATATTTTCTGCAATTTCAATATCTGTGAGTCAGCAGCAGAGAGCTTCTTGTGAGTCAAACTGATGAACGTTCTCCTCTGATAATTCCAAACTAGAGTGCAGAGATAGTGACTTCTTTCTTACATATTTTGTTTTGGAGGCCATTTTACAGGTTTACAGAAACCTGCATTGCAGGCTATTAAGAAAGATAAGCAACAGTTTAGTTTTCTACAGTTATCCGCAAAGAGACTTCGTAATCTTCCCTTCAGCTCTGTTTTGCTCTGCTAAAAATTCAACAATTGCTAGAAAGTTGGCAGAGTTTATTTTAATGCTATTCCTGCAGACTAAAACTCTCTCATACTTTCAATGTATTGTGTTAAGTTTGGCAAGAGTCAGCTGTCTGGCCTTATTTTATACGTAGACGTTAAACATTTTAGGGGGTAAGATTAAGATTGTAAGCATTCTTGGAGGAAGATTATCCTGTCTGGTTTTGTTGGATGTAGCAAAGTCAGATCCTATTTTATGAGGGTGCTAAATGTTCTGCAAATACTAAATAATGCTGATATAAATAAATATATTATTTATTAGTTTGTAATGTAATTCCTGTTCATCCTTGTTTACCCATTTCTTAGCTTTACTTCAGTGGAATTTTTCTTGATTTCTTCCAAGATTACAGGGAGGACTAACAGACCTTAAAGAAATTGAGAATGTCAGTCAATAGAGAAACTTAAAGCCCACTGCCAATGTAGCCTGGATATTTATGAGGACTTTTGAAACAGCGGCATGATGAAGTGCTACAAAGAATTGCATTCAATACATATGGAGATTTCTTATATAAGGACACACAGAAATGTACTTGGCATCACTTCACAGGGAATACTTTCACTATAGGCTGTTAGAATTTCTGTTTCCATGTAAATTTTTTATGCTGTAGGATCAGACCTAGGTTTACCAAATGCATGAAAACATGATAGATTTCCTTTAATTGCTGCAAACTAGCTTTGCCCTCTGTCCTGTATCTTGCTATACAAAAAAGCTGAACTCTAAACAAACAGGGTATATAAATTCAAAATGTTTATATCTCTTTCTCTTCTTGTAGTTTATTACCTTATGAATATAACTCTAGAAATTAGTTATGATTAAGAGAAATTAAAATGAATTAGCAACTAAAACTAATTCAATAAGAATACATATTAGGATAAATAGGTACCTATTTTTTACTTGCTGAATTTCACATATTTCTGGAATAAAATTCCAGAATTACTCTCTTCTCTGTGGTGACCAGTGACAGGACCTGAGGGAACAGCATGAAGTTGTGTCACAGGGGATTTAGGCTGGATATTAAGAAAAGGTTCTTCACCCAGAGGGTGGCTGCGCACTGAAACAGGCTCCCCAGGGAAGTGGTCACAGCACCAGCCTGACAGAGTTCAAGGAGAGTTTGGACAATGCTGTCAGATACGTGGCACAAGTCTTGGGACTGTCCAGTTCAAGACCTCAATTGGACTTGATGATTTTTGTGGGTCACTTTCAACTAATGTATTCTGTAGTTCTATGAAAAGAAATTCTGTGCTCGTACTTTCTAAGCAAAACCAATATCCAGTCTTGAATTTTAGTAAATTAATTTTAAATACTTTTGAAGAAATTTTTATTAAAACCTCTAAAATTTTCATATTTTTATCTGCAAAACTCAAGCACAATATGAATCAGTTCATTAGAAACATAGGTTTGTTTTTGTCTCATAGGAAGCTAGGCAAAACTCCCATTTACTTATCAACTTTCTGTGCAGTGTAGTATGACTGCCTGTCACCCAGACAATTAGTTCATAACCTATGGAATGCATCCTGTATTCTCTTGTGTGTCTGTGCGTGTGTGATGATAACTGCTGGCTAACTAATAAGACTCAGTTATGGGTACTTGGTATGGTAAGTCTTTGCTAGAGCAGAGGTACGAGTAGTATCAGTTTATCCACCCAGCTTTGAAACAGTCAGCACTGATCTAGTGCATAAGGAGCTAAGCTTGCAAACTCTTTATTTTTGGAAGCTATGTAACTGGTAACCTGATCACAGTGCTGTATGTGTTCTTCTCAACCTGAATCTGAAAATAATGGACCAAATCTTCAATTTATGTAAATTTAAGCAGTGTCACTGTTACTACTGAGTTTCGACCAGCTTACAGTAATGAAGAAAACTAGGCTCCTTATTTAAGAAATCAGTTTACCTGTTCATAGTATGCATGTTTTCTCAGTTTCAAGAAAGGGAAAATATTTTAAGTAATTAGAGATATGTCATTGAGTCAAGATTATGAAGAGTTAAACTTTAGCTAAGAGTTAGAAGCAATTTGTAAATCAAAAGATAAGCTTGCTAAGTATAGTGCTATTCACTATTATGTACCTGTCTGAAACTTTGCTTATAGTAAATGAACTGTCATAAGGACAAAAGAAGCTGGTAGAATTATAGCTAGCACCTAGATTGCATGATCAAATATAGGCAGGAGGTATGGACCGTCTCCAGAAGGCTTGCCGAGGCTTGCCCACAATAGAAAGTAGAAAGTTCATGGTGATGAAGAGATCCCTGACTTCATCTTTCAAAACCACTGACTCAAATCAAGACCACCGACCCAAATCAAAAAAGGAATTGCGCACACACAAAGGACTAATAACCTCATTTTAATAGGAAGCGGGGAATGGGAGGTGCTAGAAATATGTATATGATTAATATGTAACACGTTGTGAAATAAATAGAGGGCAAATAACCGTGCAAGGGGCCGTCACTTCTCTAGGAGGCGACTCCCGTGCCGCGTGCTGGCGTAATAAACATACCAATTTCTAACTTTAATTAGTTTGAGAGTTTTTGTCCGTGAATACCAGTTTTTAACGAATCATCATGGGTAGAATCTCTTGAATGAAACATAGTACCAATTAATGACTTCGGTGACTTTCTAATTAAACGGAAAACCAGTATTTTCAAAACAGTCGAGTCTTCAAAGATTGCCTAACTGGAATGATCTGTTACAGAAATTTAGTTGTGTCAGAAGCTTAGTCAAGTTTAGTAGCAATGTGGCAGTTCAGAAAAAAAGCTGTTCTACCAAAATCTCTACTTGTGTTAATACGCATGCATGTTCACTGGGCCATATATTAGACAAACTTCATTTTGTGAACATAGCTGTAAAAATCTTCAGAAGTTCTGTAGGTGTTTTGTCTTGAAAAGCAGTACTGGTACTGGAGTCTTTCACGACATACCAAGTCTAGCAATGTGGTCAAAAGGCTGGCTCTATTTAGGAATACCGGGCAGCAGGTTTTCTTTGGCACCAGTATTTCATCTGTTGTGATCTAAAGCAAAATTTAGTGTATTGTTCACAGCATTTTAAGAATCTAATATCTTCATTCTTAGAAAAGCAGTGAAAAACAGAAAGGCAAATCCATAATGGGTTTAATCATCTACATGAAATATCCAGGGTGGAATTTATTTCAGTACTCTGGTTGTTAAGTTTTTGTATCATTCACTTAAGCACTCAGTTCTATGGTGGCCTTTTTAGACATTCATCTAATATTGGGAGAAAGATAGCTGCTCCTAGAAGTAAATGTCTGGACATTGGAGGTAACTGTATGACTTTTTAATCTGTTCTTCATTGTTCATTCACACAAAACTATGCACACCTGCATGACTTTCATTGTCCTTTTATTTCTTTCAGAAAATAGGTTAATTTAGTCAGTCCTGAAAGGTCACAGTGAATCAGAATGTGGGGAAGAACATGAGTAGTTTCAAATAACAATGATGCAGACTATTAGCTCTGGCTCCACAGTGCAACATCCAGTATTTTTTCTCTTTGCAGTGTTTGGCAATTAAAATTACTTTGTCATAGGGATCCTACCTTTTAACAGTGTGATGCTTTAGCCATTGGACTTATTTCATACTCCTTTGCTATGGTGTAGAGGAATCACCTGTAAACAAGATAAGAAAGAAATTGAGGGCATGGTGGAAACATTCACTGGGAAACGATCAGAAAGCTTAAGAAATAAGCCCTTACTTCGATCAGAAGGGACTTAAATTCTCAGATCTGAGAGAACAGGGGAGGCTCAAGATAGTATCGGATAAAGAACTCAGTTCCACTTGAAAAAAGAAAATGTGCTGGTGGGTTGAAGAAGAAATTTGACATTCAAGTGTTATAGGAGATTTGAACTTGGAGGTCACCAGTATGGAAAGATGTACACACCTATACGAAACTTCATTTTGATAGTGACAAAACTAACATCTTTGTAATGGTTTGCAGGAAGCAAGGGAGCTACGTGTGTGTAATGCAGTATAGATTGGTGTAGGTTTTTTGGTGAGAAATTGTAAGGAATTTGAAAGTTTCATTGTTCGATAGTTGTGTCAGTTCTGAAGTTGAACATAATTGTGACTGTGTAGATATGCTGTGGCTACCTTAATAACCATTAGGCAGACAGTGTAGCCTGATTGTCTGCAAGGTCTATGTAGTTACTTTTTTTCCTGCTTGAGAGATCTGTGGCTAACAGTTAATTGTACTACCTTACCTTAATTAAAACTGACTAGAACATGTGTATATGACTGTAATTACAAGATTTAATGCACTATGGGTAAACTCAAAGGTGAGAGATGCTTTTGACACTATTTGAAGTGTTGGGGTTTTTTTCTGGTGCTGTAAATATGCACGTGTTAGTCTTATGCTCTCAAATGCAAAAGTGTTCTTTCATTTTTTCATTGTCTTTTTTTTCTCTTTTTTTGCTGTGGTAAGTCATATAGTCAGGTGTGTAATTCTGATTTTTTTTTACGTGACTGGTAATCTGTAACCTTGCTCTGAAAGCATGATTATTTCCTTGAAAAAGCAGCAGTTCTTAACTATAGAAGGTGAAGTATGTATTTTTTAAATTAAGCTACCTCAAGATTTTTTTCTTGTATTTCTTTCTTCTAAATTTATATTTATGACACAAAATAATTTACTAAAAACCTGGTCCTGTATGCACTATATTATTTTCTTCATTCTTGGTATCCACATATCTGAGCATACAGCTCTTTGTCTCTAGGAAGGAATTGTTGCAAACATCCTACTACTCTTGTCCTAGTAGCATGGAACAGCTTCAGAGAAGCTACTACATTCAATAAGTAAGAACCTTAAAAATAAACAGAAAACACATGGTTAGTTCATTATGTTTGTAGCTTCTGATACCAGATAGAATATCACAGGTTGGAGTTCCTTGACCAATAGAGGCTCCTGCATTCAGAAGAGTAAGAACTATACTTCTTTTGACTCTACCCAGCAGATATATTCCTGTATACCCATGCACAACTAATTACATAATCACAACAAAGGATTTTTATATATAGTGTTGTTATGCTACAGGTTGATACAAAAGTTAAGCATGTTCATATCAGCTTACTGTACCGCTGTCTATTATGGAGGGAGAAAGCACACAAAAGTTTAAACCTTTTATTCTTAATATTTAAATGTGTTGCTGGGGTTAAGGCCAAACACATAAAAAATACATCTGGTACTTCAGTGGGCTGATTTTCATCTCTGTCAGTAATAATTTTATATTAATTCTTCTCCCCACCTTCCTTTTATTTTGGTACCATATATTGTGTTACATTGTATTGTTGTTGTTACAATGAGAAGAGTACTGAAACCAAAAACTTCAAAGATTTTTTTTCCTGGAGTTTTTTGAAAGCTGTCTACTTTTAAAAGAGGATTTGTTTTACAAGAGCAAGCATCAAAGTCTTAAGTTCTCAATTTTTATTGCTAACTCTAATTAGAATTTTTTCCAGTTGTGTGTGCCAGCTTATGACGCAGTAATATGCCAAATTATTGAACAACCAGAAGCTGCTTTTCTAAAGGCATTCAGTGAAGGAACAATGCATGTAGTAATTGATTCTTGTGATTTATGAACAATACAGTAATTCATTCAAGAGGTATTATTATTATTTTTTGAGAGGCACTGCATGTTAAAGAATGTAAAGATTAAATTACAACTTTCCAGACAGCCCTTGGGAGCAAGCAAGTTCTATACACACTAAAATCAAAGCTTTCAAACACTCTTAACTTTTTACTAAGAATATGCGACTGATTGGCAGTGTAGTAATATGTAAAGATCTTATTTTTACTTAAATTTTTACTTCAGTAGACCTGAGATTCATCTTGGTTTAGGTTATTCCTCTGCCCTGTTTGACCATTAATTTCTGCTTCTCTTTTGCTTTCCATAATTTATTTTTTTCATGAAATGAGCTATTTTTTAGCTTGTTTCTTATTCCTGTCTTTCCACAGCCCAATTCATTTTATATTTGAATATTTCAGGCCAGCTATTTTGAGTTCTGTTTGGTGACCTGCGGTATCCATTGCATCCCCAGCTTCAGTAATCTAACCTCATAGGAATTTTTGTCAGTAGTTTCAGTTTGTTGTGAGAATTTTATTTCTGTTATATTTTTATATTCAGAAGGAAAAAATCAGAAAAAATTAAGAAGTTTTACAACAATGCAGATTTTATTCTACCTTTTGTATTCTTTCTATAAGCAGATTGTAGCTTTTATGATGAAGTGCAATGATTGATCACTTGGTATTTTCTACATTTTGAATAGGCCATTGAGATTCAGACATAAAGAAATATGAATCTGTCGACAGCAGACCAAGGCTCTCAGTTCTCTTCACGAACAGACAATCTGCCATTTTCAAGTATACGTTCAAGAGGTTGCTGAAGCTTGATGTGGAAAATATGATTTCCTTAAACCTCTGATTTCTGAACATGCATCTTAGATCTAAACATATGTATACATATTTACTGTTACCTAGATGAATATTTTAAGTGACTGTTATAATTAACATGGTTTCTTAATTAAATTCAATTCTATTATTTAAGTGGACACACACAATATTAATTATATACCACTGAATTTGAATTATGATGCAGGGTGATACATTTTGCAGAAATAATTTGTTATCATTTATAGAAGATAACTGCTTTGAGTACATACCTCTTAGTTCAAAACTTTCAGTTCTTACTCAGTACACTTATGCAGTGTGAGCTCATGTCCTTAGAGAAAAGAGTGTTAATTAAACCAACGTTTTGCAATACTGATATGCAGAGGACTGCAGTTTTCAAAGACTAATAAGGTTTTCAAAGAGCTACCAATTTCCACTGACACTTCAAATTTAGATTTGAGTGTGGTTTGTTTCTTCATTTTTGTTTTCTTTGCCCTGATAGAAGTGTCACCCGTGTAGTAAGTAGATAGGACTTAAACTGGAACATTTCATTCAATGCATGAGCACAAATCCCTACACAAATTTTGTAAATGCAGTGGCAGTAAGGACTGTAATACTCCTCCCTATGTTTTGGGACATAATCTGAGTAGCATAATCCTGGAAGTAAGTAAATTGAGACATGGAGGTTAAGTAATTTGCCTGAAGCTAAACAGCAAGCAATTAACAGAGATGGGATTAGAATTACAAAGTTTTGGCTGTCAGCCGTCTCTTCTGTCCAGGAGCCAGCTGCCACTTTCAGTGCTTTTGGCTTCCAGTTCTATCACTTGAGACTAAACTTCAGTGAATTTGTTTTCTTCAAACTACTTAGATATGAACTTAAAAGGAAAGTATGACTAGGACTTACTATTTTTTTAAAATATTTTATAGTAGTTGTAAAGAATGTATCTGCTTTTGCAAGAAAAATGAAGAATGAAATCCTTGTTGGTAGTTGTATTTTAGTAATTTCTACTTTTCTTTTAAAGATGGGCATGAATTATGCTTTCTAATTATGATAGAGATTGCGGAGTGAAAATCTCTATGACAAGGCAAATGTAATTTTTTTCTTTATTTATTTTAAGAAAAAGGGCTTCATTGTGTTCTACAAAGTCTTAGGTCCTTCTTTTAATAGAATGCCCTTGACTGAATATCAGTTATACATAGTGTTATGATTTCTTGGTATCTCTTTTAAGAAGAAGAATAATATATGTTAAAGACAGAAGAATGGAAGAGATAATTAGTGAGAGATAGATGAGATATTTGTAAGCTAGGCACAGCACTGTGGGTTAGGATTACCTACTTACATGTATCTTTAACCACTAAAAATTACATTAAAAATCACTGAAGTAACATGACTAACCATGCAAGATTCTTGTAAAGCAAGTGCAATGCTATACAAGATATCAAATAATTGTATTTTCAGTGATTTTAGGTAATAGGTGGCAGAATAGATGTCATTGCATGAAGTGCTATTACATATCAGAATTAAAACAGAAATGAACTTCTAGTACTTAGAGGTTTACCTTTGTGTGGTGATATGTTTCTTTTGGTTATGTTTCTGCTTTTTAATCAAGTCTATGATTTGGCAACATGTCTGTTGTGCATATCTTTGTATGAGGTTTTAGTTCCCATATTCTTACATGCTTTATAATAGGCTTTAGATTTATGCTGGCATAACTTTGCTAGAGACAATCTAGAACAATTCAGCTCCTGTAGAAGTCTGTGGAGCAGATGAACCTTGAGTACCTTACAAGTAGTATTTCTTGCATTTTTGCAGTGCATTGTCCTTAATGACAACAAAATGTGTCTGGTATTTATGGCAGGACCTATACACAGTAGGACACTGAAAATACAATATCAAAAATACTGCCAGTATAAATACATTCTGATCAGTGCTTTTATGTCTGCGTAGCCATATCCCAGAGCAGGCTGCTTGTACTGTGTTAACCGTACTGATGTATTGTAAGTGACTTGTAGGCAAGGAACTGGGACAATCCACTGGGGCCTTTAGTCACTGAATCTTTTTTAATATCTATAAACAGTTTTATGACCTACTTTATGAATGTCTGCTTATGCATCAGCAGTGCATCAACCTACGGGCCATGCTAACCTGTCTTACAGTACAGCTGAAGGTGGGCTGCACTGCATAGGTCACAGAGCATTGCTGGTAAGAGGAGTGTATATTCTGTCTACTTGGCTAGACACCTAATTTGGGTTTCATGTAATTCATGCTTGTAGGTAAATGGTAAATGTTGGTTTATAACTAACAGAGGGAGGTGTTGATCAAGTTTTGGGACAAAGCAGGCCTAACTTAGTAAGAAGGAAAGAGATTTATGAGTCTACTAATTGGGACAAAGCAGGCCTAACTTAGTAAGAAGGAAAGAGATTTATGAGTCTCTACTAACTAGGTTTTAAAATTATTATTTTATATTAGCCTTAATGATACTGTCTTTTTTTTACCAGTTTAGCTCAATAAATTATGCTTATGTCAAGTCATGTCATCTCCTAATGGTGCTCTGCAAGTAGAAAGTCATCTTCAACCCCTTAATGCCCCATATTGCATATGTTCATATGGGCTGTGAGATTTGATTAGACACAAGCATACTTCTGCTTGAATAGGAGTTATGAGAATTTGCTTATGTGGATGCTTTGTCAAGCATTAACATTAAATTATATTAGTATGTAGAGTCAGTGTTATTACTAGATAGTTGATTTTGCTTTCACAGTCAGTAATCAGCAGTTTGCCCTGTGTATAAATGGCAAGGTATGCATTTTGTTGTTTTTAGATATATAAAATATGAGTGGAAGTTTCACTTAGTTGTTACAGTGCCTCAAATCTATGCTTCCAGATTTTGGTACCTGTATTTTGAGGGTTTTAGTAAGACTGAAATGCTTCTAAAGGTCATCCTTCAAGTCATAACCCAGATATTCTGAGTCCCTAATTGAAACCTGTGGTGTCTCATTATTCCTACCTTTCTCTTAGAGCAAAACTCTTCTGGAAAGACATCAGCTTGCATGGCATTTTAAAATCCACTGCTTCTTCCTTCCACATTGAAAAGGAGTGTCAGCTCTCTGTTACCAAATAATTCATATGCAGTCTGCAGACATTAAAATTTGAAAAAGAAGCAGTAGAGAGCTTTGAAGAGGAATTTCCTTTCGTTGAATTAGTGAATATGACAAGGTTATGTAATATTCCTGGGGGATAAAGTGGTGCACGTCACTAACCTTTTAGATTCAAGAGGCTTCATGCTTTTTATTTGTGGCTGAAAGAAGGCTTAGTACTGGATTAACTAGCAAGGTCCTCTTTCTAACTCAGGTAAATTAAGCCCCGCCTAGCTTTTACATATACTTTTGTGATAAATACTATGTATATGCACAAGCTTATACCTGTTTTGTTTTGTACTGTGCATTTGAACATGTGCTGGTTTATGTCTTAAAGGCATATATGCAGTTGGGTTAATGTAATGGATAGTGGGTTACTAGTGCTGGAATTCCTATAGGCATGGGGAAAAAAAGGGAGAATTCTTGACCTCGTATGCGTTTACTGTATAGTGAGTATTACTTAGTTGTACGACTTCATCTTTCCGTGCTCAGGTTAGTCAGACATTAGAATCAAGCATCCTGATTCTCTTTTCTTGAACTCTAGTGTAAACCAGAATTTTTGTGTAGAAACAACTGAAGAGACCCTGGAGTAAATAAGGGGAGATTTAGAAGCAAACATATACCACTTTTGTTTTCTGTAGCAATATTTAAATGAAGGCTGAAGTTTGTATTTAAGCTAATGGGTATGTAACACTGATAGCTAAAGCTGTGCACCCAGCTTGAGGAATGAAGGCAAGAGGGCATGGTGTTGGAGTTGGCCTGGCTTTGGGAGGTTTCTCCTGTAGTCTGATCATCTATGAGACTGACTCTGATGGCTCGTAAGCCCTGGCTTCCTGTTAGGCTTAGCACAGTATTGCTCTGACAAGGAAGTAGTTAATGGTTGGTCTGAGTTTTACAATAAATGTCCTAATAATTTGTCATGAAACCAGCTTAAATTGTTGGTAGGTTGCCTGCAACAGTTTTAATGGAAAAAAGCACAGCAAGAAATACTTCTTCAGCTTCTTTCAACTTCAAATATAAATGTATTGGTCTACCATATTAGTAAAAGGCCTTTTTCACAGGTTTCTCACATAGGTTCTTCATATTTGCGAAAGCCTTTTTCTTTCTCTCAGTTATTATGAGCTAAAAATGAACGTGTGTGTGTGTGTGTGAATGATATTAGTTGGCAAATAAACGTCTGCTGCTGTCTGTGTTGGTTCGTATACCTCCTGTGTCCCTAGGGCTCAGATAATGTCTGTCTCTAAAAAAGCATACATAATCCACAATGAAATGAGCTGGTAATAAGGTTTGCAGAGCTTAGAGGTACAAATTGAGTATGTGCTATATTAGACCTTTTGGAAAATGTAACCTCCCTGTTTGACTTGTGAGGCCTTACTTGAAAGTCTGTAATTTGATTTTGTATTTCAGGGAAGATTGAACCTAATGGTCAGCCTACTAAACTGACACTGTGCATTGCAGGAAATTTGAAAACATAAAATACAGGGTTGACTTTTCATATTTTGCTTGAGAGATCGGCAAGTGATAATTTTATTTTTTGGAGCTGCTTACTGAATCTGCAGGGTGGATATACTCTGGCAGATTGAAGGCTGGGGACTGAAGAGATGACTGCTAAATTGGAAAAATAGCCCCAAAGAACCAACCAGAGACCTCCCTCAAAAACCAGTCCTTTGTTCTGAGTGCTTTTACTTATAGAAGAATACGTGTAGAAGAAAGAAGGTGGGGAGATGAGTGTTTCAATTATATTATCAAGATTTTATGAGTATTGTAGGGGCTGAGTTTTTAAGAGGATGCTGTGATGCCTGTAAAGTGAAATAGCTTGATTTCCTTTACCCAGACTTTTGGGAAATGTGTGTTTGCACCTGGAAATAGTTTCTGTGAACCAAATGGATCAAGATTTTCAGCTGGACTTCATTGGCATGGCTGAAATGCATTTAATAGTTCAAAGATACAAAACTGATGATTTTTATTCACAGGATGATAAAACTATTTAGCTGCTCAGGGTATGATGACATTTGAAGATTGTGTTGCTGCTATTGTTCTTGCTGAAGGATGTTAAGGCAGGTGCAGTTTAAAGAGGTTCACAGTGAGAAACAGAAAAATTTCACAGCTTGTGACTGACAGACAAGAGCTTTCAGGAACAAACTACTTGTTAATGTAGGAATTTCTTTGTGTGATTTCATGAATACAAATTATTTCTCTTCCTTATAGAAATAAAAACTAATTAGCTTTCTCACACAGAGTGAGAAATGCAGGTCCTCTGTAAGTGCAGGTTAGAATTAGGGTGAAACAATTACTTGTAACAATGATCAGTATAACTGATGTCACAAATTAGGAGTAAATTAGCAACTAACGCTGTAAATAAGTGTTTTGAAATTTCTATTAGGTAATTTTCTATTAAGTACTATGTATATGTTTTTTAATATATGAACTACTGGAGGAATTGTGAAAATAGTAACAAATCATGTCATTTGTAGTACATCAATACAGTATCAGACTGAGATTACATGCAACATTTGCCTATTTATTCATTTTTACCTGGGTGGGAGTCTTCACCACCTTCACCATCATTAAATATGAACCAGTCTATGGCCTTTTTATTTAGAGGCCTATGAGTCTGTGGAATACAGTGAATGTTGCAAAATGGGAAATGGGGTGAATAAAGGAGTGTGTTTTGTTTGGTTTGTTTCAGTTTGTGGGGGTTTTTTTTGTTTGGTTGGGGTTTCTTGTGGGTTTTTTTTTTATTCTGTTTATTTAGATTTTTACCGTGTGTCAGAAATTTCTGAGTGTGTAATTTGACATGGGAAGAATTTACAGAATTTTTTACTTGCAGTGAGTCTGGTTGTACACCCCCTGAAACTTCATGCTGCTAGACCAGTAATATATAAGGGCTCTATGCTAAGTGAAAATGATTTTTGTGATTGTATGTGTGCGGTATTCCAGAGTGCATGGGCACTTGCCAGACCACATTGTTTACTCTGCTCTCAACCTACATTTCTGAGTCTGAGCTGAAAACATTTCATGGGAACAGCTGTGATTATCATCTTCCAACTTCTATTGCTACAAAATGAGTCTTTATAACTGAAAAAGTTACTGTAATTTTTAAGTAGTGTAAATTTATAAGCAAATGGGGCATTTGAAAGCAGTGTCTTTGCATTTTCAATTTTTTCTGATGTGTTTATTCACCCTTGCTATGTATGCTTACAAAGGATGAAATATGATATGATTTATGGCAATTTTTATTCTAAGCTAGTAAACTTTTTCATATTTCAGGCATATGATGAAGTTTAATCCTAAATTGAATTATTTTGTACTAGGAACTTTCATACACCCCAGAGAGTCTAGAAACAAATGCATTAGGCTCTGCATCCTCTGTATATCTTGTCCATAGTAAGTCCCCATGCTGAGCTAGCTGTAGCTGCACTGCAGACATACCATTAGCTCTCACTTTAAAGAAGGTGAAGTCTTATCCTCGTATTCATTAGAGTAGTATGTCCGTAAAAATGTCTCTACACAAGAGTAGTTTGCAGTAGCTGTGGAAAGAAGGAGGCTGAAGTAGTCATTTCAAAATTACTTTGTCAGACATTTTATTTGAGTGCAGAGGAAAAGCATTACATATCCTTAAAGCACAGCACAGAACAGAACAGTAACTTTTAAATGTATAATTGTATAACATGATGAAATGTGAATTAATTAATTCCATTCACTATTTCAGAATTCTACTTAAACTTTAAAAAGACAATGTGGAGGCGCAGAAGGGAAGAACTGTCTTATGCTCGTGCCAGGATATTCAAATGTTCCAATCAAAATGAGTTATTCTAGTGTCACGTTACAAATTTTATGGAGCCCTAATGTGCAAAAAAACTCCACTTCTATCTGGATAGTGGTAAACCACCTCTATTTCAGAAGTTCCTGTGCCCCCTGAGGCGAAAGCTTGACTGTTTATTGAAGCTGCAGCCTAATTTCTGTGGGTTTAAACTCTTTTAAACAAATAAGTGCAAGCTCAGTGTATTTAAGGTGAGCCAGCAATAAATTCAATTTTCATTCATGTATTAAGAGTGTAATTTGCAGTGGTTTGATAGTTGTCACTTCTGCTTCTCAAGAGTCCCAGCAAGAAGTACATACCGAGTAGCAGATGGTAGGAACCCTCAGCTCTTGAATGACGAAGCCTGTGGTACTCTTCAGAAGTCCAAGTTATGGATATCTTCCGCTCTAATTTTTTTCCTTTTTTTTATCTTGAAAAGGTATCAAAATTCAGTATTAGTTTGAGTATCTGAGTAGGCACTGGTATGTTACCAAGCAAAACTTGGGTGTTCTTGCATTTAAAAGGTAATATTGCAGCAATTTTGATGATGCCCTCAGGAGACTTCAAGTGTAGAAATATAAGATAAAGATTTTAAATGAGTTTCACTTATTTTATTTTAATTACACTTCTGTTATTTTAACTGCATTTATTGAAATGTAACCAAGTAAAGTTCCAAAAGTGCTGAAGACTGCGGTACCATAGTTGGTAATATACTACATCTTATTTTTTTGGCAGATTTAATTGCAGTGAAAGTTCTCCATATAGACTGTTGCTGTGCTTAATGAACTGTGCTGTGGAGAGTTTTTCTTGAACTGTGCACTGCTGTTGTTAAGGGAGATCAAAAATAGTTGTCAGTTCTCAGTCAAAATTGCCTTCATGTTAATAAGCACAAGTGTGTGTGCAGTTTAATTGTGTTTACTATCAGAGTGCCTAGCAGCTTAGGTCACAATCAATGTCAAGAAACTGACAACATTAATTGTGGAGATAATTTGTGTCAAACCTTAATTAACAACCTTTATAAAGATAAAGGCAACAAATACTACTTTTCATTTTTGCTTCTGCTGGGTTATGATTTCACATACCCTTACACTGATGGTGCTTGCTTTATATGTAACAAGATGAACGTGCTGATTGAGTAATAAAAAGAGGGATTGCATAATATTTACCTGTCCCCATGGCAGATAATTTTATAAATTTATTTATGTTCTAGTAATAATTTATCTTCTCTGATACCATATGATACCTGAAAGATAACTGACTTACTTCCAAGATTAGGTATTGGAGGAGAGTTGTGGCAATGTTTTTTACAGGAATTATGTACTTACATAAAAAGAAGCTTTGCCCAGATACATACCTTATTTTTTTTCAGCTGGGTTATGGTCAAAGTGAAAGCCAAAGATCACCCCAGTTCCCTTCTATTCTGGATTGTGATAGATAATATTAGTCAAATCATACAAGAAAGTGGTTTTTATATACAACCTTAAACCTTTGTTTTCCTTGAAAAATGTCCACAAGTTGAAAATTGCATCATTATGTTCAATTGCCCTTGTTTTCTGTCTCTAATGCTACATGGTTAACAAACAGAAGCTTTACTAATTGTTGGTCCAGTAAAAATTCACATAGGACTGCAAAAATGCTGTTGTTCAGGTAGCTGGAGCCATGTCAAGTATTCAGCCCTATTTCTGCAACTCCACGGTGTAGATAATAATGCTCTGCAGAAGCTAGTACACAATTTCTGTAAGGAGTTGTGGCAGCTATAGTCCTATAGTCCTTTACCAGGTTTAGAACAGTTCTACATGAAGAAATCATTAGAAAACTGGTTGTACCTCTAACAGCAGTTATGTTTGGTGGAAGATTTTTAATTTTATTTATTGCTATGTGCTCTATTTGCTGCCTGTGAGCTACTATACATAGTTACTGTGTGCTGTTGGACTTCCTCATGAAGTGTTTCTCTTTCAGTGGCTTGATTTCTAACAGTCAATTCACAAAATGTCAAAAAAAAATTAAAACAGAATGGCAGCGTGTCATTTTTCAGTTGGTGGCACACAATCACAACTTGTGCCGCAGAATGTCAGTGTATCGGATTCAGTCAAGTCTCTTTACACAGTGCTGAGTTAAAACATACACAGAAAGGGTTCAAAAAGAGCCCTTTTGGTGAAACCCAGATGCTCTTCATCAGAATATATTTTTGTCTTTTTCATGGTCCAGGCATAAAGCCTGTGACTTGGGAAAGGATTTCTAGTTTCTTCACTCTAAGTGTGTTTTATTTGCTATGGTTTTGGCAGTTTTTGACATCAGAGAAGGTCTTTTGTGATTTCCCCATGGCAGTAGTGGTACACTATACTTCTGAGATGTGCTCTTGTGTCTGGGTTTAGGTACATTTTCACCAGGAGAATTAGCAGAGTGGGTGCTTCTAGGACTGTTGAGCGTTCTGAAATGTTAAAAACTAAGACATTTTCCTGACATTTCTATTAAAGAGCATGCAGATTTTCAGGAGCACAATATTTTTTTAAAATGCCTTTTTTACATTAGAGGTAAGGTAAAAAATTCCCCTAATTTCATTTTGTAAAATGGCATCTTGGCATTTTAAACTATTTCAGGATTTCTTCCAGTGTTGCATACGTGCATGACTGTAATCTGCTGTGTTTCTTACATTCAAATAAACATGCTGACAAGAAATGGTGCCTATGGAAAGACCAGTTTTGCAGAATAAGGGGTTGGACATCAGAACTAAAGAGCAGCAATGTAGAAATGAAAACTAATACAGTAGACGTACACACCTGTCAGAACTAAGAGAGGAAAGTGAAGAAAAGGGAAGAGGTAGAAAACATAAAGGAGCTGACTGCTGATATTTGAAGATGAGAACAAAAATTAATTGCAACAGATGCTATATCAGGATGGCCTCATAGGAAAGACCTGTTTTTTTACCATTTATTGTCCCTAAGTTCTCATCTCATATAATTTAAATCAGCATCTGAAGGTGTATTGGATCTTCAGAAATTTTTTGGCTAAGAAAGAGAATGATGTAAATATTTACAGGAATTTTTCAACATTTTCATTCTCTGTTTAGATGTAATCTTACCGATTTCAATATTTTATCTTTAGAGGCTGTGTCTTGTGTTGCTCTAAGTTTGAAAATTTTGTCTCACCACAAGTCAAATAATAAATTGATTTTGATTTGTTGAAACAGAAATAAAGGGAAAAAGAATAATTAATTAAAATGCCATTTCATACTTTCAAAACTGTGTCTCCATTTATCTGTCCTCTCCTGTTGTTGCAGTAGTTGGATCTTTTTTTAGTTCTCCTTTCTGACATAGTAGGATTCAGGAGTGAACAGGAGCTATACAGAAAACTGTGCCCAAGCATAAATCTCTCTTCTGTTCATCCTTTCTGCCTGGACTCTTAATACATAGTAATTTACCTCCACCATGCAAAATTACAAATGCTTTCTCCTAAATGTCACTGATTTTAATGTCTCAAAGGTGAGAATCCTGTTTTCATGACACCCTGTGATCATAGCATCAAGTAGTGAATCATGATATTATTCCAGTTGATTGATGAGCTCATTTTGCAGGAGAAGTCAAATTAGATTTTTTATTTATAATGGTGATAAAATATAACGTGTGATCTTGCTGTTCCGATGCCATCAGATTTCGGTTTTAATGTAAATTTCACTAGTAAAATCTGTAAGTACTTTCCTGACCTTTTAGGGGTTTTTAATAATGCTTTCTCTTGCAGGTGAATGGTATCACTGGAGAAACAAAACATTTCCTTCTTTTTAAATTTTGAAATCTTGATGTGACTTCTTTTCAATTTATGTTTACTGCTTGGATTAATTTGGTTAATTTTTATGTTTGTTTCAGCACCACCAAAGTTTACAAGAACTCCCGTTGACCAGACAGGGGTTTCAGGAGGAGTTGCCTCATTCATCTGTCAAGCCACAGGAGATCCAAGACCTAAAATTGTCTGGAACAAAAAAGGAAAGAAAGTCAGCAATCAGAGATTTGAGGTATTAGGTCCATTGTTCTGTTCCTCTGAAAAACGTTTTATTCCAACCTTGTTTTTAATCCTAGTATGTGTGCTTTATTAAAAGTGATTTAGCAAAATAGGATTGACTATCAGGGATAATTTGGTGGGAGCAGTCTCGTGAAGTTTTTAATTTTCAAATCTTGTTATGCATAGAACCATTAAAGAGAAAAATGCTCCTGCTGTTTTCTAAGCTAGCGTGGTTGAGCTGAGGAGCCTTGTGGTGCCTCTGTTCAGTTTGCTGTCGCATGAAGGAGCTGCTGGGGACATGAGTTGAGCAGTGATTGCTGTCTCCAAAAGCAAACCACCTCCTTTTGTGACAAGGTGCATCGAGCAGGCCCAGTCTTTGACTGCTTCTGCTGCCACAATTCCTTACCCCTGTTGAGGAAAGAGACAAAAGGGGCACTGTAGTTCCTGCTGCTGAAGGGGAAAAGTAAAACTTGCTTTTGATTCTTTTCTTTACAATAAATTAGGAAAAGGGTTAGAGAGAGATGTTTCTCTCCACAACCTTCAGTTAAAGGAAACAGTGAAAATAATCTGCTCAAACGATTCTGGTTATTGGGGGGAAATAAGAAAACAAGAATTATTCGCTCTGTCGTGGCAGGAATAATTAATGTCAAATACGGATTGACCTTTAACATAAAGAAAAAACTCAGAAAATGGGGGAAAGCTTTTAGAAGAGATATCAAAACTGGCATTAAGAGTGTATACTTGTCCCTTAAATGTTTTCAGTGTTAAATAAGATACTTCTGTTTGCTTAAGAACAACTATTTGAAGGTTAATGATTTGTATATAAAACAGTTGTGACATGCATTTTATGAGCAAATGATCTAATATATAGTTATCAACAACTGACTGAGTATAGAAGTCCTCTATATTAATTTGAAGTAGTATTTGTGAAGATTACTTGTCCTGGCTTTCAGGTTAGATTCTTTTAGAAGAACTGTGTTTCTTCTATAAATCAAATTTATTTCATGAATTTTTGTTTCAAAAAATATCTAAAGGCATTAGAATTTGTTCATTAACCATTATAAGTTTTGGCTTGTGTATTTACTACAAAAAAAATTAAAAATTAAATAAAATAAAATAAAAAATAAAATAAATTTTAAAAAATCATGAATTTAAATGTTACCTCATAGTGCCAAAAACTGCACTTTGCAGAGCATATGCAGAGCTGTAAATAGCTAGAGGGATTAGCATAGCATTTTTGTCAGAAATTCTAAACAATTTATCTTTTTTTGTTCACAGAACTTTCACTCAAAGTGAATTCTAAAAAAAGATTGTACATGTATATGTTTACTGTGTGTTGTTCTGCAATATTTCATGGTTTGTTTCCTTAATATATGGCTTTCTAGGTACCTGTGTACCTGATTTTAGGGAGAATAAGCAAAAATAAAGTAGTTTTATTTCCATAAAAATTATTTGAAAGTAACTATAAAAAACAATTTAAAATGTTTTAAAAATGCCTTTAGTGGACTGTTGAACAAACAGTATAGCCAAGGAAGATGGAATGTATTTCAAAGAAATGGATGACACTTGCCAGGTGTTTTATAATTTTTATCATGTCCACTGAGCAGAGCAGTTACAAAGTGTGCAGAGAAAATCATTATTTTAAGCAGCTTTTCTTCCTGTTCAAAGTAAGACCATTAATTCATGTCATAGAATCTCTAAATAAGAACAACAGTAGAAATTAGATTAAAAAAAGACATATGGAATATTTGGGAAACAGGAAATGTCTGAGACTGTCAGCTGAACCAATAAGAGAATAATTAGTTTGGTTTCTTTTTCTCTTCTTTCACAGTAATATTTTTTATATTTCTCTGAGTTACTTAATGATACAAGACATGAAAATGTTTTACCTGGACACCTGTCTTCATGTAGTAAATACAGCTGAAAAGGACTCCAGTGGTCCATCTGATCCGCATGCTTTCCCAGGGATGCTGGGGGTTACTATTTTGTTATTGAATAAACTTGGACAGTCTCCTACAGGGTTTCATGAAACTTGTCCTGATTATTTTTCTGCCTTGTGAAACCAGAACTCTTTTGCTGGAACTTCATGTATGTAGCAATTGGGGAACAAATAATTATTTCCTCTCTCTTGACTGTTTATATATTTGAACATTATGGTCATTGAATGTTCTTTCTCACCAGCTAATTCTCACAAGTTACTGAGAATAGTAGGGAGAGCTAGGCATTGCTTCTGAAATTAAAATCTACAGTAAGACCTTGTGGGTCTTCTCTGTTGATCTTTCAGCTTTTATTTATATTGCAGATATAGACTCCGAATCCTTTTTTTCTCCTCTTCCTTCAAATTAATTCAAATAATAGGAATTATAAAAATCTGCTTTAAGTTCCTACAAAGTCTTTTAAGAGGAACTTAAAAAGGAGCAGAAAAGGGAAAAATAAAAGTTAAAACAAAGTCATTCTGCCTGTTCAGGTAGAAAGTGTTCAAGACTGCTTTTATTAAAAAATCTCTGTCGTAAAAAAAATAAAATCTCATTCAGTAGATGGGGAAGAGTTAGGAATTAACTAGCTGTGATATGCAGGAAAGGGGAGAACTCATCACATGAAATGTGATTTTATGATACATATTTTTGAGACATCAGACTTGATACTTAATCTCAGCAATATTGCCCAATCCAGTCTGCTGCAGTTGTTTTCATTGGCTGTCCAGATAAGTGTATTCAGCATTCAGGTTTAAACAGTAGCAATTATTCTTTTTTAAGTATGTTTGTGAGCATTTGGATCCTGTGCTCACATTTTTTGTCTATAAATTGTTAGTCTGACTGCTTAAGGACTGTGAAATGTTTATCTCCCTCATGAATGTCAATTTATCAAGAATTCTAGTTATTCCTTTAATTGTGCTAACATCAGGTGGGTATTTCGTGTTGTCTAGATTTGTTTAAGGCAATGGCTTTACTGAAAGAACAAGAAAAAGTAATATATCCTGTGGGCTGTCAAACAAATTCATTATCAAAAAAAGCCCAGGGTTTTTATCCTATTTTCAGCTCTACCAATGCTAAGCAGAAACTGAGCAATTCCTACAATGAAAATAGTAAGATACAGGGCATATTTACCATCATTTCCAACCCCGGACTTTATATCTCTCTTATTCTCAACATGTACAGAGATCTCCTAGGTTGCTTGTGTGTAAATTAGACAGAAAGAGACAAACAGATGTGCAGATAGGCATACATGTGAATTGCTTTGTTCACGTATATATAGATTATAGACAGATATTAATTATTTTGTAGAGAAAAACAAAGTGAAAAATTGACTGTCCTTCCTTTATAAGTGCCATTTACCTGATGGTAATACTGATATCTCTCAGTGATTTTTAAAATATCTTTTTAAAAAAGTAGATTAAATAGATTACTGCTATTAATTATTAAGAAAGCTTTTCCAGTACCTAGGGAGTGTTGCAGTACTCACCAATATTTTGTGTGATTCTGACTGCAGGTCAAGAAGGAAATAAGATCTGTTCAGTGAATTTTCTCATATAAAAATTACTACTTCTTGTGTGAATATGCAGTTTTAAAACTAAATCTTAAAAGTTTAGCCTTATTATTTAGTCTCTTAAATGGTCACTTTGTTGGATAAATTTGCATATGTCCTGTGGGTTAAATACAAGGCTAAACTGAGTCATCCTGTTTGGTTCAGAAATTGCATACAGTTTTTAACTTTGGAGCCAAATAACTGAGTGAGCTGCACTCACCCTCTCTGTGAGTAGAGAGGGAATATAGCTGGCAGCAATTTAAATTAATGTAACTGGCATTTGAAGGTAGAGTACTTCAGCTAAGAGACTGGAGAGGTGTTGGTGGTGAACTTAAGAATAAGAGTTACAGACTCTTATTAAACAAGTTACAAACTTGTTTCTTACAGCCTTTGTTCGCTGGGTTGTTTTGTTTTGTTCGTTTGTTTGGCTTTTTGTCTTGTATTTCTTGAAGCTGTATTAAAGTGGCCACTGAATACTCACTGAACAGCAATGTATGTTCCAAAGTATTGCATCTTTTATTTCCTGTATCATTGGAATTTTTCCTGGTACATAAATTTGAAAAATGAGCCTGTCTTTAGTGACTTGAATACCAACAGGCCACTGTTCATGAACAGATTAGCTGAGGGATAGGTATTTGTAACAACATCTGTGACAGCTTTTGTTTCCTTTTATAGGTAATAGAGTTTGATGATGGATCTGGATCAGTTCTCAGAATACAACCACTGCGCACACCACGAGATGAAGCTATTTATGAATGTGTGGCTTCCAACAGTGTTGGCGAAATAAGTGTGTCCACGAGACTCACTGTTTTACGTGGTAAGTTCTTTCTAAACATAACTAATTTACTTCATAGAGCTCAAAGCACTACACTGTTGTAAAATCGAGGATTCTCTCTGGCAAAGTTAAATACAGTTCTTTACAAACGGACCTTACTATAGTCCTGATGCTGTTCATTATAAACTTCTTTACATAATACTTGACGGTTATGTTTGTGACTTGACCATAAAATGGTAATGTAAGTATGTAGGGTATGACAGATCAGAGTGAAGAAAAGAAGTAAGAAATAAGTGAAACAGGAGTACCACACACAACAGGTTATTATATCAATTACTACTCAAGACAACCACTTTATAAATGCATTTGATTCACATATTAGTGCTGCCCTGGGTAGCTTAGCTTTGTTCAATCAGCATTTACACAGAAATTTGCTCAATTAACAGTAACCTTGAAAAGTTGCTTGAATGGTTTTTAGATGAGGTTAAGCTGCTGCAGAATTTCCCCCACAAGACACAATCATAAAAAAGATGAAAGCTTCTTCCACTTCAAATATATGTCACCTGAACTGTATTACTTCAATAAGAAGTTTTTGAAAACAGTAACAGAAAAATTCAATTTTTTCTACTCATTCAGGGGTGAGGATATTAATGTACTGACAAGTCTACTGTCTAGATAATACTCAGGGGAGAAAATACTAGTAGTCAAATGACCTGAACATTTTATTTTGTCACCTGGAAATGAATAGACTCTGGATTTGGAGACATTTCATGAAATACCACACTCTTCAGTTTGCAGGGCTGGTTTTATGACTGAAGATTACTGTCTTGTATTTTGATAGTACATGGCATTACAAGGTTTGCAGAATTACTAGGTGCCTGTTTATAGGAACTGAAGATGATTAAATAGCTTTACAGAATTTAGAGGAAAATTTGTGGAATGTGTGATTGCAATATGTTTTTTTCTTGATCCTCTATCCCAAGCAATATAGGGTGACAAGAAGGTTTCTTTTCTCCTGTTATTCTCTGAAGTTGGATTTTACTAGAAAAAAAAAATTTCTATAATTTTATTAGCTATTTTAATCATTGCAGGCAGTCCTGGCATTAACGTTGGAGACAACTAGCAGCACTATGTGCATATGTATCGAATAATAACCCTAAGGACATACGTATTTTTTTCTTAGAGGAAGTCTGATGTAAGCAAACCTTTTCAATATTTAAAGTTCTTATCTCTAATGCCATGATTGTTCCTTATATTATCTTTTAAAAATTCTTCCCAGTCTAGCCAATGGAAATGGGAAGATTGATAGATTGATGTTTTAACAGCATCATGGACCTGTTCTTAACTCCTAAGATAAGGTTTTCCCTTTATTAACTGATAGGAGCACTTTTTATGTGCAGCTTCCACATTGTTGAACATAAAATGACATTTTTGTATTCCATTAAAAGTTTTGCAAATTAAAGGGAGATGGGGAAGAGGAACAGGGAAAAGCAAAAAACAGTGTGAAAACTCAGGTGGAAACTGTAGTCTTCGTCTTTGTAGTTTCTTGTAATGTATTTACAAGACTACTGGTCATGAAATGTGCATGCATGTATTTTGAAAGAGAGTGCTCTAAACCAAAGTTCTCATTTTGGGTTTTGTAGAGAAGCAACAGCCCTCATATCTCTCTACCAAGTACCACAGCAGTTGAAAAAGGCAGAGAGAGTGTCTGAGTGTCAAAACTGACAGACTGTCCAATGTGGTCTGTTTATTTGCTAGTCCCATTGATTATTTAATCAATTTCTTGTAAGGCATATGTAGCTTTGCTGCCTATTTATTGCTACTTCAGACAACACTAGTATTGCATCCTATTTTAAAAGCAATACATAATGATATGCATATGCGAATGACTAATGAACAAAACATTATTGGTTATGAAGTTAAAATTTAAATAAATTTCAATTTTAATTAAATTTTTAAAATTAAAACCAATGAAATATAAAGATTGAGCATTGTATCCAGCCATAATACATATGGCTTTTGCAACTGCTGAAATATATGTGCCCCAGGAGTAGATTTATGGATTTAATCTGAAACTGGGAATGTACAAAAACTCATGAACATACTCTGACTGTGGATTTAGATAAAGGGGTAATGTCAGAGAAAGCAAGGAGCCTGCAGAGAAACAGGGCATTATAAGGAAGTTTTGGTGGGGTTAAAATTTTGAATTGCTAGAAGTACAACAGTTTGCTGTATTACTTCCCAAGACACGGCATAATTCAGTGCTAAGGGCATTAGCCTGGAAGATAATTCTATTATTGCAAAGCCTCTACTTTGCAAACTTACACAAACCTTCACCTTGTACACTCTGCAACAGTAGCATTGTGGAAAAACACTCCATTGATGGTGCCTTTTTGGGAAAGAGTGCCTCTGTTCCTCACATAGATGCCATAGGAGTAAATGTATGTTATAGATGTGAACAGGAATTAGCTAGATTTAATGAAATACAAAACAGAGTAGAGTGAGTTGGATCTGTGGTTGCTTATGCTTTACTCATCCCTGTGGTATGTGACTCTGGATTGCAGAAGATGCCTGTATAACTTTCATACGTTCTTCTAATTGTTCTGCAATGGTTCTGTCACAGACACAGCGTGGCGTTTGTGCCTCTTGCAAGATGTTACCCAGAGGAGGAAGTCAGAGTTTACTCACAATTCAGCCACAAGTATTGCAACCCTATTATGGAATATCAGTGAAATCAGGATAGTTCCAGGAGCAGAAGTGTCTACCTATATTCATTTTGTTTGTGATTGTTTCACAAATCCCAGCTTAACTGCTACAAATCATTTCCACAGCACGGAACAGCAACATTTTTGCTGATATGTCTGTATCTTTACAGCTAAATTTGTCAGTTTTTCTGTCTGTGGCAGGGTAGAGTAACTGTAGTTCCATGCATTACAGATATCACCATGTTTTGTTAGGTTCCTATACTATGACCAATTTGTAGTATTTGGGCCTCAAAGAACTATGAATATAAATAAATTTTTAGCTTCTATGTTTTAGAAGTTTACAGTGTGAGAAGGAAGAAGAGCAGAAAAGGCATCTACAGATGATAATATTTCAAAACCTTACCAGAGACAAAATATTGAGTCCTTTTTTCTGTTACTAGAGTAAATCAGAAAACATTCCAGCCTAAACTTGCACTTGTTAGGCTGAATATTGTGAGAGTCTGGACCAAGAATGAATGTCTGAGATAATTGGAAACTGCTTTTGATTTTCGGTATATAAAGAAGTTGGCTGCTTTCCAGGACAGATTCACCCATATGAAAACATTGAATTTGAAGGGAAAAAAGGCTTGAAAAGAGAAGTCTGGAAGTTGCCTTTCAGACAAGAGGAGTCCATGCTATTTATTTTGGAGCTCTTTGTTTTGAAAGTTTGTGTTGAGAACCATATGAGTGGAACAGTGCTTTGATTCTTGTGTTTATCCGTGCCTAATACACATGCCTTTCTGGCCGAGAATGTCAACGGTGTCCTGGGGGGCATTAGGAAGAGCATTGCCAGCAGGTCAAGGGAGGTGATCCTGCCCCTCTACTCAGCCCTGGCGAGGCCACATCTGGAGAGCTGTGTCCAGTTCTGGGCTCCTCAGTATAAAAGAGACATGGAGCTCCTGGAGTGAGTCCAGCAAAGGTCTACAAAGATGATGAGGGGACTGGAGCATCTCTTTTATGAGGAAAGGCTTAGGGAAATTGTCACGTTTAGCCTGGAGAAGAGACGCCTGAAAGGGAATCTTATCAATGTCTATAAGTAACTGAAAGGAAAGTGCAAAGATGATGGACAAGGCTCTTCTCAGTGGTTCCAAGCAAGAGGGCAAGAGGCAACAGGAAAAAAAATTGATGCACAGGAAGTTCCATCTATATGTGGAAGAACTACTTTACTGTGCAAGTAACTGTGCACTGCAACAGATTGCTCAGAGAGGTTGTGGAGTCTCCCTCACTGGGGGTATTCAAGAACTGTCTGGATGCAATCCTGAGCAAGGTGCTCGCAGTTGACCCTGCTTGAGCAGGGAGGTTGGACCACATGATCCCACTGTGGTCCCTTTCAACCCTACCTATTTTGTGATCCATGTATAAGCAATAAAAAGCAATAAAGTGTAGGATCTTCCTATATTCTACAGAAATTAGAGATGAAATAGCTTTCCTATTATTGTCCATTCATTTCATGTTAAAGCCACCTAAATCTGTTTTTAGGTCTTGCAAATGGTGGATAATCAGACATTTTCTCTGGTTGTAGAAAAAGGGTTCTAGTGTCATATACAAGTCCATAAATTGTTCAGGAAGGAGGAAATAGGTGCTTCCTTCTAGTAAAGAAATCAGCAACAATTCTATTCAGTTAATTTTCAGGAATCCCACTTTTCATTTTTAAAAATATTTTTCTTATTGTTACTCCTTTATAAAGTTTTGTCAAGATCATGAGGGCATCAAGAAACTTTAGCTTCAGGTGCTACTAAGATATATGATTGAAGCACAGAAGTGTGCAGGTTTTAAGTAAGGATGTTAAAGCACAATACGTACGTATATTCTAATGTTGCTCCTGTTTGCTCTGTTTTCCTTGGTGTCTGGAAAGCAAAGAGAGAGACTACAACAGGGCATTTATGCAGAAGGCAGTTTGTTTTTCTTGACCCACAGTTTTCTCTTACTATTGTTGATTATGTTGATACTCTGCTGTACAAAAGTACTGACATACAGCATTGGTGTACCACAGGCAGTATATAAGGCTGAAAGAAGTAAAATTTCTGTGGGAAGTGCCTAGGCTAGTTATTCCTTTCTATGTTATTAGAAACTGATCGATTCAATGTCAAAAATTCACTGCGGCATAAAATGAAATTTAAAAAAAGAAAAATATTTACTGTACAGTGTTTCCCTGCCCATTTTTACACACAGATATTGAGGTAATTGTGAGAGATTGTTTTTATTAGACTCTCAGAAGTGCACAACATTTCCACATTAAAACAAAAAACAACACCGAAACTAAATAAAACCAACCAACCAACCAAAAAAGACCCCAAAACAATTCCAAATCAGAGATAATAAATCCAAGGTATTATAGTTTTGTTTCTGCTGCTAGCAATAGATTCAGTGATAATAGAAGCTCATTTCTGTATTTTCACTGTACCCGGTAGTAGTGAAATGAGAAGGAACTATTTTGAAGTAATCTGTCATCTGGGACAGCTATCTTAGAGGGCATAGAAATTAGACAAATGGAGTGGCACGGCTATAATGCTGGAAAATGTGCAGCGAGATGTCTCTCATTTCTAGACAAATGGGAGGAAGGACTGTACATATTCTGGGTATTAGCTGCACAGTAGGAGAAATTTGCCACGTTCCAGCTGGAAATGTATAAACGATGTACAGCAGTGTTTATCTGAAACTGTTTGCTGTATAGTCACAGTGATTAATGCCAGGTGGTTGCTAGTAGGACAGGCTTTTGAAAGTGGAATGAAGAGAAACAAGGGAACCAAGAAAATACCTGTGCATGAGCTTAATACACTGGAAGGACATTAATCTGAATCACATATTGCATAAGACTTTCAAAGAACCAAAGGAGTATCATTCCCCAAAACTTCCTGAAGTTTCAGTGGTTATGCTATGTGAAGCACCTTGTGACCAGAACTAGCATGTTCATTACAGTCCTATTTTTATTAAGCCTCTTTTTGAAGAGGAACACTGTTGTTCCTGCTGAGAAAATGCTGCTTTACAATTTATGCTGTAAAGCCTCTCCTGGGTAGCTGTGCAGGGAGGATTAAAGAACGAAACTCAGCTGCTTGACAATCACACAATAGGATTTTGTGAAATAGTGAAACAAAAGGAGAGGTAGCCAGTACAACTTTAGCTTAAAAAAACCCCTTGCAGACAGTTACAGAATGGCATGCAGATTTCTTGGAATGGCTTATGAAATAGTACAGAATTAGAAATATTTATCTGTAATGTTATAAACTATTTTGAAATATTTTCTTTTGGTAGGCAAATATTATTTTTGGCAAATAAATATTAACCTTCTGTGCAGTACAGTTTTAAATACTTAATAACTTATTGATCTTCATAAAGACAAGGTGGTGACATTTAACTCGTAGCCAGAAAAGGATACAAAAGAATAATGAAGTACACGTCTTATTCCATAGCTGACTTCAAAGGTACTGTGTGTTTAAGTTCTGTTAAGTGCAAGCATGTACATGGTAGCGGTTTAGAAAGTACTGGACCTTATAAATTTTGTAACAATCAGTAAACATTCAAGGGTCTATTAGTGTAAATACATGATGCAGGGTATTGAGTTCAGCTTTTAAGTGTATGCACTTGAGCGTGCTGATTTAACAGGTATCTATTGTTGACTTTTGTGCAGTTCTATTATATTGTAATAATATATATGAAAATGATTGTATAACTGCTATAAGTATTGTAAGAAGTTTCTCACCTAGTATTTTTTATGGTTAATAATTTTTTTAATATTTTCACTCATGTTCATATATGCAAAGTTTATCAAATATGTTTTTTTTCAATCAGGGAATATTTGGGTTCCTTTTTTTCCTTAGTTTGAATTTTACAAATCTTCCCTTCTCTTGCATACTATTATGTTATAAATAGCCTACTACAGTCATGAATTTAAAGCCATACGTTACAAACCTTCTTGCAAAAAGTAGAGATGCCGCTTTAGGAAATCAGTGAAACAGCAGTACCAGATTTCTTAATTATCATTGTAAATTCCTGTAGTCAAAACTTTCAGAGATTAGTTACTTTGGGAAATCAAGAGTAGGCTGCTCAACTTACAAGATCTTTAAAGATGTCTTAAGAAGGTATCCATAGATATCAGATTTTTTTTAAGAAATCTGTCCTAACTTTGTCCCTACAATTTATTTACTGGTGAAATTTAATTCAGCTCTTTGTCATCCTACATATTCTTTTAAGATGATTGATTGTTCAGTTGTATTTGCTAGGTCAACATACATGGAGAAAGTTTTCCTGCTGCCAGCTTGCAATACCACCTATCATGTCTTTGCAAAGGTTTATTTTCCTTTCTTCTAGTTCTCAATGAATTTCATGTTAATTTCATCCAGCCAAATTTCTGTTTTACATAAAATGCTGTAAACTTACCCAGTTCAGCTCCACATGCTTGTGCATAGGATTAATTTTATTTTATGAAATACTGGCAGTAGTAGAAAATTATTCATGCCATACTTTTTTGCAGCAGTATGATGTTCCTAAGAGACAAACATTGGCTTCAAATCAGTAATATGGCTAGACTATATTGTATTTGTACTTTTTATGTATATCCATGGAAGAAAATAAACTTATGGATGATAGTTCATAGATAGATGAACAGTTAGTTCTTAGATAGTCTCACAGTTGTAATCTAAGAAGAGAAACTGAAATAATGCTGGACAAAAGCAGAACAGCTCTGTTTAGCTTGAAAGAATTCTTTATTGACAGTTTTGGCTAAGAATGTACACCTGTTAAATACTTTCAGACAACAGCTAAGTGGCTAATTTTAGCCTGACCTCCATTTGGATATTCCCATTCTGCTATCTAGTGACTCTAATATAAGCATTTTTCATATCCAGAGTTAGTGATATGCTGGCTGCTTAGAAAATGCAAACTAAGCCATGCTGAGCAGATAAATTCTAAACCACATTTATTTTATGCTTTTTTTCCCCCACTCATTGCTGCCTATGATGATTCAATCCTTTTTCCCAGACGGTCATCCTTACATCATCAGAAATCTGTCAGAAACAAACGATAGTAAGAACAATGGAAAAGGAAATAGTAGATGGAGGAGTAATATGTCTCCTACCAGTCTGTCTTTGCAGAATCAGTATCAGGTGATGTAAATTCAGAACTAAAACATGAAATATCCTAACTCTGAAGAGACATGACCTGCTATATACAATAAGGAACCATTTTGATCTGGTTCTTTAAAGACCCTGATAGAAGCAGCATACTGATGTGATATTAAAAATTATCTTTGCAAGAAATGGTGGTGCATTACTAGGTATAAAACTGTTCTGAACAAGGAAAGCAGGGCAGGGGGGTGGGTGAGTGTGTGTGTGTTACACTTCTGTGCAATAATTTTGGTATTTTGTAGTGTTATGTGTCTATTTTTAATACATAAAAAATTTAATTGCTTCTGTTTTCTGCCTGGAAGTAATACAGTTCAATTTAAATAAAACTGTCATTCAAATTTGCATTGTGGTTCTTTTTATGTACTTTAAAATGGTGGGCCATTTGTCTTTTTTAATTAGTTAAAAGAAAAAGTGCAAAATATTTCTTCATACACCAGAAATTCTTAGAATACAGTCACTTTTCCTGGGTTTAATTGTTGTGCATGGATTTAAGGCCTTTGGCCTTGTGTAAAGTGCTGTTGGCTCAGTATCGGGTGTTAAGATTGTGCAGGCTTTCATTGCTCAGTGGCCTAAACACACTGCCTCAAGTGAAGCCAATGGAATAATGAAATCCAATGCAGTTAATCAAATGCCATGTTTCCTGTTGTTTGTATGATCTGTGGCCTCAATTTTGGATGCATTTTATATATCTGTATGTCTTCTCACTTAACTCTTGCGATATTAATTAGCAATGTAATTGTTAAAGTTGCACAACATGAAAGCAAGATTGATAGAACAATTCTAGGGATTTTTTTCATGTCATTTTTTCATATTGATTTTAAAAAGTACTGTAATTCTGGGGATTTCCTGTTTAGGGAGATGATATGGTGATTAGTTGCTCAACCCCTGACAATGTCATCATATCTGTAAAGAACCCGGTATTAGCCGCTTGATAGTTTCAATGTAATTGTTATCACAGCAAATCTTCATATGAGATGTCTAATACAGCATAATAAAACCAAGGCAATTACTAGAAAAAGGCATTTATTCATATAGTAGGCTTGTCTTCATTTTTCCAGGCTAGCCATTTCTTTGAACACTTGTGTCTTACCGAGTGTACCATTAGGGTGACAGAAATGTTTGCTGAAATGTAGGTTGTGTTTGACACCAGTGTACTGAAGTGACAGTAAGATTAAATACATTTTAATGTAGTAAGAGCTAATCTTCAAATGCAGAAAAAGCCTAGAAAGAATGCTTTTTCCCATATATCTGAAAAAGTAATTTAGAAATTAGAGAAAGCTTATGTAACACTTCAGCTTACTTAGCCTGGCAATAGGCCATAAAACAGTATTTATTAATTCTTAAGTTTTCAAGGATTTGACATAGGAAGCAAAAACTAAAGTGAAGAGCACATACAAAAATATTTTGTTTATTAGAACTAGTAATGAAACAATTCTGAAGCAGTGACTTCAAGTTGATGCCACAAAGGTGAGGAGGCTTTGTTGCATTAGTGTGGTAGGAGGTTGAAAGAACTGTGATTTAAGTGGCTCTATGGGGAGGGAGAACCTTGCGAATGCTCTGAGGCTTAGACAGGATATAAAATCCTGTTATAATATATATAACTTCCAGTGTTTTCAGTGCTTGCTTTAAACTGATGTAAAGTTCTGCAGGTGGTTTAATACTGTTCTATTTATCTTCATAGCAGGATGCAGTAAGTATCTTCAGTAACTATCTTGCTACTATTTCAGTAGAGAATGAAATTTGTCTTCACTTAAAAATGAATAAAACATGCAAAATTGTGTCTTATGTTCATAGTGATATAAATATTCTATTAAAACGATTTACTGTTACAAAGAATCTACTGTGAGGTAAGATGTTAGATAGTAATACTAGCATTTTAGCACTTTTGTGTAGATTGAATGCATCTTGTGACCTACAGTGTCAGTGCATGCTTAATATGACAGCAGCAAAACAGAATAATGAGATAATTCTTCAAGTGGAAACACTTCAGTAAGCTTTTCAGTCAAATATGGTCAAAAAGCACTGATTAGAGCCAGGTGTTTCATTAAGGCATTCAGTGCACCTGAATCTTGGCTTGTGACACTGTGTTTTTTTATAAAACTGATGTATTTCAGGGTAAATTAACAATGCATATGTGAATTGTTGTTATTACCTGAATTATTTTCATTATCATTACTGCATGACCCCTTTCCGTCGTATACCAAAGGTCTTGGAGTCTGGGAAGATCCCTGCTGACTGGAAACTAGCCAATATTATTCAATTTACATGAAGGGTGTGCGGGAAGACCCAGGAAACTACAAATTTGATAGTTCTAGGCTCAGTTCCTGGAGAAGATTATACTGGGTACTTCTGAAAGGCATTTAAAGAACAATGCAGTCAACGTTGGTTCACAAAGGTGATTCACAAAGGCCCTGTTTAACTAATTCTATATCCATCTATGATATTCTCGTAGTGGTTATAGGGAAGGCAGTGGATGGGTCTTTTCTGGATTTTAGTGAGGCTGACCCTCACAGCATCCTTCTAGAAAGTGTTGTCCAGTTGTGGGGTGAGAGGGTTCTCGATGCACTGAGTGAAGAACTGGCTGAATGGCAGAGCTGAAAGGGTTGTGGTGAGGGGGGCTACATCTGGCTGGCAGCCACTTACCAGTGGTGCTCCTCATGGATCGGTTTTAGAGTCAGTCTGTTCAAAATATTTATCCATTATCTGCCTACAGGAGAATGCAGCTTTTTGTATCAGCAAGTTTGCTGATGATACAAAACTGGGAGGTGCTGTTGACTCTTGCACAGTGACCTTGCCGACTGTTTGAGATGGACTAAAACATTGGACAAAGATTAATGACATGAAATTTAAGTTCAGATGCCAGTTTCTGCAGAAGATCAAATTGGGGGAGGAGTAGCTGAATAGCAGCTTTTCAGAAAGGGATCTGGGGGTGCTGGTTGCCATGAAGCTCAATGTTGAGTCAGCCCTGCCAGCCAGGAGGGCAGACTGCATCCTGGGGTACATCAGACACAGCATCACCAGCCAATCCAAAGAGGTGATTATCCCACTGTATTCAGCATTAGTGTGGCCTCACCTTGAGTGCTGGGTGCAGTGCTGGGCCCCACAATTTATGAAAGATATGAAGGTCCTTGAATGCATCCAAATCAGGGCAACAAAGCTGGGGAAAGGACTTGAAGCCACCTCCCCTAAAGAGCAGCTAAGGACTTTGGGCTGCTGTAGTTTAAAGTAAAGGAGGCTAAGACCTTACTGTCCTCTGCAGCTTCCAAAGGTGAGGAAGCAAGAGGGAGATGCTGATGCATCTCTGATATCTAGTGACAAGATGTGTGGGAATGCTTCTAAGTGGCATCAAGGGAGATTAAGGCTGAAGCTGAACCTCAGAAAGTATTTATTTTGCAAGACAGTGGTCAATCCCTGGAACAGGCTTCCTGAAGAGGTGATTGATGCCCAAAGCCTCTCAGTGTTTAAGAGGCATTTGGATAACGCCATTAATACTTGCTTTAGCTTTTGGTCAGCCCTGAAGTGGTGGGCCAGTTGGATCACTGGAGATCACTTCCAGATGAAATACTCTGTTCTATTCTAAATGATAGTATTTACATATTATGTTTTATATAATACTAAATTATAGTAAACATTCTATATTTGACATAAATTAGAACAAAGATTATTTAAAGAAGAATGCTAAACATTTTAGCTTTCCAAATTCCTTTGTTTTTCAATCAGTACAAGTTCTTCTTCTGAACACAAAATCATCTTGTTCTTTGTGCTCATTTATATTCCTGGCCTTTCAAAAAAAATTGTATTGGAGCATTACAGCCATATTTTTCTGTCCTAACTTGACTAAGTACTGCTCTTCATTGCACTGAATATTCTTGTAAAGAAATCTGGTTTTTTATGATCACTGTTATGAATGGCAGTTAAAAAGTACATTTTTTTAAATTACTTGAAATTCAGTGTGCCTAGCTCAGTACCAAGCTCAAAAGCTCATCTTAGCTCCCATATATTCCATTGTTTCACCTGTTGCACTGCCATGTTTTCACTAGGCCTGTAATTTATTTTCATAAAATATATCATCTTGTCTTAAATGGCATTATCAGCCTAGCTGCTAAGATAAACAAATCTGTATAGACAACCTCTATCGTAATGTTCACACAGAGATTTATGTGGGTTTTGGCTGTATAGATAAGGAAGTAGGCTATCTGGGAAACCCTCTTCATTATACCTGCAGCAAAATGACTTTCAAAGAAAGCAAATTGAGAGGCTGAAAAGTTGCCAGGTTTTTTTTTTTTTTGCAAAAAGCTACTGTCATTTGGAACTTGATTTATGGCAAGAAGATGAAGCCAAGTGCAGAAAAGCCATTAGTAAGCCCAAAAGCAATTATTTTTTGTTGTGCTGGGTTACATGTAGAAGACAGAGGTTTGAATATGTTGAAGTCAGTGAGAAAAAGGTCTTCTTTGCTGGACTTCAGATCAGTCAAATCTTGAGTTTGGTCATTAGTTGCAAAATGTCAAACCCACAAAATGCAAGTAGAAAAACTTCTAATTTCATTAACATTTTTGAAACCTGGAAGCCTAAATTTAATCTTACTGGTAGTTCCTGTGGTGGTATTGAGCACTTCTTGTTTCTAAGGATACTTACATACCTCAAAAATCTGTTCGTTTGTTGGGTTGTTTTTTGCTTAAGTGCTGTAACAGAAGGGTGAAGGGAGAGTGATGTTTGCTCTTTAATGAGTTGTCTAAACTTAAATGACTGTGTAAGTAGACATTCTTAAATGTGGCCTCATTTTCACATGAATGTCACATTCTGAATGTACCAATTGGTTCCAGCAAGATCCTCCAGGATCTTTGGAGTTCAGGAATCTATGTGGTTTTGGCACTAATGCTGCCTGATAACTCAGGAGAGACAATTTTAAAAAATAGATTAATTTTTAAAATGAATGTTATGTACATTTGAAACTGCTCCCCTTATGAAAAGGTAGGAGGCTATGTATGTGGTGTCTACTTCAGTTTCATTCCAATGAGTGAGCCAAATAAACAAGGTGATATTTCAAATATTTTATCATGAGTGTCATTTATTTGTAGAATCAGAGAATATGCTGAGTTGAAAAGGACCCATCAGGATCATCGAGTCCGACTTCCAGCACTCCACAGGACAGCCTCAGGAGTCATACCATGTACCTGAGAGCAGTTTTTGAACTCTGTCAGGCTTGGTGCTGTGACCACTTCCCTGGGGAGCCTGTTCCAGTGCCCAGCCACGCTCTGAGTGAAAATTCCTGGTAGCCAACCTAAACCTCCTCTGACACAGCTCCAGGCCATTCCCTCAGGTACTGTCACTGTCACCACAGAAAAGAGATCAGTGCCCGCCTCTCCTCTTCCCCTCATGAGGAAGTTGCAGACTGCAGTGAGGTCTCCCCTCAGTCTCTTCTTCTCCAGGCTGAACAGACCAAGTGACCTCAGCCACTCCTTGTAATGCTTCCTCTCCAGACCCTTCACCATCCTTGTGGTCCTCCTTTGGACACTCTCCAGTAGCTTTAAAATTTTCATACATTATATTGCCCAAAACTGCCCCCAGCACTCAAGGTGAGGCTGCCCCAGCTCAGAGCAGAGCGGGACAATCCCCT
>VWZW01005251.1:175001-241744 GCA_013397115.1 Edolisoma coerulescens | reverse complement strand
CTGATGCCCCCCAGGACACGCTTGGCCCTCCTGTTTTTCAGGGCACTGCTGCTCTCCAGCCTCTTGTTCCCCAGTCTGTCCGTACATCCAGGGATGTCCTGTCCCAGATGCAGAATCTGTAACTTTCCCTTTTTGAACCTCATATGGTTGGTGATTGCTCATCACTCTCATTTGTAGAGATGTTTCTGCAGGGCCTCTCTGCCCTCCCTTGAGTCAACAGCTGCTCTCAATTCAGTGTTGTTGGCAAACTTACTTAGTATTCATTCAAATCCTGCATCCAAGTCATTTATGAAAATGTTGAAGAGAACTGGGCTGAGGAGGGAGCCCTGTGGAACCTCACTGCTGACAGGTCCCCAGTCTGATGTCACCCCATTCACTGTAGCCCCTTGTGCCCGACCCATGAGCCAGTTGCTTGCCTATCACATGATTTGTTTATCCAGCTGTGTGCTGGACATTTTATCCAGAAGGATCCCAAGAGAGACAGCATCAAATGCGTTCCTGAAGTCCAAGAAGATTACATCAACTGGCTTTCCTAGATCAAATAGGTGGGTGACCCTTTTGTAGAAGATAAGATTCGACAAGAAGGACTTTCCCGTCATGAAGCTATGCTGGCTGTGACTGATGACTGTGTTTTCCTCCAGGTGTTTTTCAGTACCTCCCAGAATAATCTTCTCCATGATCTTACTGGGCACTGAAGTGAGATTGACAGGTCTGTAGTTTCTTTCTGTGTGAAGGCATCCATCAGTTGAAAATCAAGACAACATTCACCAGTTTCCAGTCAGCTGGGACCTCTCCAGAATCCCAAGACTACTCAAAAATCATTGAGAGAGGCTTCGTGATGACATCAGCTAATTCTTTGTCTCTTGGATTAATCCCATCAGNACTGGCTTTCCTAGATCAAATAGGTGGGTGACCCTTTTGTAGAAGATAAGATTCGACAAGAAGGACTTTCCCGTCATGAAGCTATGCTGGCTGTGACTGATGACTGTGTTTTCCTCCAGGTGTTTTTCAGTACCTCCCAGAATAATCTTCTCCATGATCTTACTGGGCACTGAAGTGAGATTGACAGGTCTGTAGTTTCTTTCTGTGTGAAGGCATCCATCAGTTGAAAATCAAGACAACATTCACCAGTTTCCAGTCAGCTGGGACCTCTCCAGAATCCCAAGACTACTCAAAAATCATTGAGAGAGGCTTCGTGATGACATCAGCTAATTCTTTGTCTCTTGGATTAATCCCATCAGGTCCCATAGATTTATAGGGATCCAGCTCGAACAGCAGCTCCCACACAAGTTCAGGGTCAACTGGGATTTTATCCTTCTTGGAATCATGGTTTTCCAGTTTAGCAAGTGTTAAAGATGAAGGCAAAGAATGCATTAAACACCTTGGACTTGTCCATGTCTGTGTTTGTGAGATGACCATCCTCATCCTGTAATGGGCTAATGTTATTCCTGCACTGCTTTTTGCCATTAACATGTTTGAAAAAAAAACCTTTTTGTTGTTCCCACCATTCTGTCCACTTTCAACTTCAGTTGAGCTTTGGTTGCACAGTTTTTTTCCCTACAGTGGTGGGCAGCATCTCTGTATTCTTCCTGTGTCACCTGGCCTTGCTTCCACTGGGCACACACCTTCCTTTTTCTCCTTATTTCCAGAAGATCTGTGTTCAGCCAAGCTGGCCTTCTGCCTCACCTGCTTGGCTTCCAGCATTTGGGAATTGCCTCCTCCTATGCCCTTAGAAGGTGATGTTTAAAAAGTGACCAGCACTGATGGACCCTAGCACCTGCAAAAAGATTTTTCCCAGGCATCTTTACTCACTAATTCCTGGGCACCTTGAACTCTACACTCCTCATGTCCAGAGTTGAGGTTTTGCTGGCACTTTTCCTCCTGTAAACTGAGATTTTAAACTTGATCACTTTGTGGTCACTGTGGCCAAGACGGCCACCAGTCTCCACTTTGCTCACAAGATCCTTTCTGTTGACAAGCAGTAACGCTTGACAAGCAAGTCTGTTGACAGGCAGCAGATCATGGAGGGCATCTTTCTGAGCTGGCTCCCTTAGGACCTGTTTGATAAAGTTGTCATCCAGGTTTTTGAGGAATCTTCTGGCCCGGCTTGTACCAGCTGCGTGATGCTCCCAGTTGGTTTCTGGCAAGTTGAAGTCCCCCATAAGGACTAGGGCAGTTGACTTTGAAGTATCCCTTAGGTTCTCCAACAAGTTACTAATTTGCGTCATCGTCCTGGCTGGGAGGGCTATTTTTGCCTATTACACAAGCCTCAGAGTCTCTCATTGACCTGATGGATGTGCCTATTCCTATCAATATTATTCCTTGTTACCAGAAGGATCGAGGAAATCACTAGCTGTGCTCCTGAACCTTCAAACAATCATCTCAAGGCCCTAAGTCTCTTTTGTTGGCCCTCAGACTTCTCTTTGTTGTATTTTCACTGCAGGCTTGAACACCCGGTAAAGGATAGTAATCAAGAGGGCATTACTAGACTGGCGTGTTTTCCAGTAACGTCCCTTACCTGAGCCCCTGGGAGACAGCAGACTTCCCTGTGAGTTGAGTCCTGTCTGCAGGTTGGGCCCACTGTTCCCCTGAAAAGGGGGTCAACTATCCTCTTTTTCGTCTTAACAGAGGAAGTCGTGATGCGGTTTACAGATGGTGTTGCTTTAAAAGGGCCCTCTATCACAGAAGGAGCTTTGCCTACCTCATCAGTTGTATGGCTTTCTACTTCCAGGGCCTCATACCTGTTGTAGAAGGTGCCAGTCCTACCTGTCAAATTTTCAGAATGAAGGGGAGCTTTCCAGAAGTGGTGGTGAATGGTGCTGCATCCAGTTAGCGTCTGGTCACTAGTGGTATCTCCCAGGGATCAGTGTTGGGCCTAGTCCTGCTTAATATCTTTATTGGTGCCCTGGATGAGGGGATTGAATCTACCATTAGCACACTTGCGAGTGACACAAGGTTGGGTTGGAGCATCTGGTGGACAGCAGGAAGGCCCTGCAGAGGGATCTGGAATGGCTAGAGAGATGGGCAAAGAAAATGGCATGAGGTTCAATAAGACAAAGTGCTGAGTCCTACACTTTGGCCACAACAACCCCAGGCAGCGCTGCACACTTGAGGCAGAGTGACTGGAGAGCTGCCCTGACAGAAAAGGCCCTGGGAGAAGAGGAGGCTCAGGAGGGACCTTATCACTCTCTGCAACTTCCTGAAAGAAGGCTGTAGCCGGGTGGGGGTTGGCCTCTTCTCCGGGGAAATCAGCAATAGGACAAGAGGACACAGTCTTAAGCTGTGCCAAGGGACGTTAAGGTTGAACATGGGAAATAAATTCTTCACAGAAAGGGTGATTAGATCTTGGAATGGGCTGCCTGGGGAGGTTGCCGTTCCTGGAGGAAGGAGTGGACATGGCACTTGGTACTCAGTCTTAAGCTGTGCCAAGGGACGTTAAGGTTGGACATGGGAAATAAATTCTTCACAGAAAGGGTGATTAGATCTTGGAATGGGCTGCCTGGGGAGGTTGCCGTTCCTGGAGGAAGGAGTGGACATGGCACTTGGTACTGTGGTCTAGTTGACGTGGTGGTGTTTGGTCACTGGACTTGATCTCAGAGGTCTTTCCCAACCTAGTTGATTCTGTGATTCTGTACATGCAATAAGTTTCTTCCAGCCTTCATTTTCAACACACCCTTGCCTAATTACCTTGTGGGGTTCTGTCTTCTCCGCTACATTAATTTACTAAAACTGGTTATATCATGTGAGAAAAGAAGGGTGCAATGGTACGTCAATTGGTAAAAGTTAATTTAAGATTGGATTTTTAGGTTAAAAATACAAAGAAGATTGAGCAGGTAACCTTATGAACAGGTTTATTGCAGATTTCATATTAGAGGGCAGAGCAGAAGTAAAGGTAGAGGCTGAACATAACTAAGAACAGGTTAGCTTTCATCTTCACCTACTAATATAGGCTGTTTCATTGATGTCTGAAACATATGTCTAATTCTGCTTTGCAGATAAGTCATCATGATTGGTCTGTTTTTCTTTTAGATGAACTGGAAGCAGGAAGAGGAGTTTAGACAAGAATCCACAAATAAATTGTTTTCAGTAGCTCAAAAATCATTATATTTAACTTACTTCTGCTTGTAAGAGGGAAACACACATACAGTCTCTCAGTAGCATAGTTATTTCCAGGTGCTCAGAAAATGTAAATATATATGTTTGAAATAATAAGCTAAGTTTAAAAATAAATTGGCTGTTTTAATAATTAAAATTAAGGATTTTAGAGGTTTGATCTTGTGGGACTTCTGTTTTCTGGTGGTTTTTTTAATCTCTTCATTAGCAAATATTTATATATTTCAAAGGAATAGTGGTCAAATATTAAATACTGATAATAGACCTGTAGTCAAGTGGTAGTGTTCATATTTTGAAATACCAGCAGTACTTAAAAGAATCTAGGAGTCGATGTCAGTGAACAGAATTTAAGTTATTGGAAGTCAAAAATAGTATACAGAAAGTTCATTTCAACTTAAGAAAGTGTTGCTAGACAAATTATTTTTATTGCTCAAGAAATAAATACAAAAGCTTCAAAATCACTTTCTCCAGGTAGAAAAAAATGAAGTTCCTACTCATTAAATAAAATAGCATTTCTAAGGCAAATGAGGATAGTGAAGTCTAGGGAAAAAATACCTGATTTTTTTCTCTTTTTAAAAAATTTCATATGGTCAAGCTATGAATGTAGGTTGGGATGGCTGTTACCATACTTCTTTATGCTCAGTTTTTGTACATAAATTGTTTTTGGCAAGGATGTGGCAGAACCTTATCAACAGAACCATATTTGTAGCACAATAGATGCCCAATACCATGATGTTTTTAAATGGGTAATTGCTGTATTTAAATCCTTCTGTTCCAGTAAAAGCCACTATAAGGAGGGGTACTCAATAGCAGAACTAGTTAGTCTAGATAGTCTTTCCCTCGTTAGGGAAAAACCTTCCGTTCTTGGACACATTGTTTTATAACATAACAATAATATAGAAATGGATAACAAACTTAAGTAAGTGCTTGAACCTTGCTCTGGTTTTCCCATTTTTGCTGCTGATGGAATTGATTTGCCATAAATCTGCAATAAATTGCCCACTCTTAACATTACCCTGCATTATTATGAATTTGTTAGGTGTGTGGTTTTTTCCCCCTGATGTGGAAGTTAGATCTCTCTCAGTGCTTCTGTAGTTTTGGTATGTCTCAAATGACACTAGGTGGATGTTTGAAAGAGTTTTTAACTGGCAGAGAAAAAAGTTTCTGCTAAAGAATTATGTCTTGCTTTAGAAATATGTCTTCTCCAGTTTAGTGTTCCCATGGAAACACTCCAAACCATGCTTCTCTCCATCCCTCCTCCCCTTTCCCCCTACACCAGGCTGGAGAGGACAGAAAAGGTGACAATCATGGGTTGATGTAAGAACAATTTACTGCAAACAGTGATGAAATAAGACAACAGACAGTAATGGCAACAGTATTAAATAACAAAGTGTGTACAGGAGAGGCAAACTATTCCCATGCATCATGCGGACCTTGACACTACTCAACTGCTCACTTCCTACTGCAGGACCCAGAAGGGATTCCTTCCTCTCCCGAAGGGATCCGGTCCTCTCCCCAGAGGATGATGGGAGGTGGTATAGAACAATCTCCGGGTCCGAGCAATGCCTCCTCCCTGCTACTGCAAAAATTAACCCTGTCCTAGCTGGAACAAGGCCAGTGTGATAGGCCTGTCACCCATTCTAAGCATCATACAGGTTACTTTGTACTTAGGCATTTGGGAGAATAGCTTTGTCTGTGGGGAATCCCGTAGACATAAATGGGCTTGGGGGGGCTAAAGAACAAATGACTTCTATGGTGAATCAATACGGATCATACATACAGAATCATAGAACACCATAGTTTCTCTTAGCCTCTTAAAATTGACTATAAATAAAAATTGAATATGAAGAAAATCAGTAAAATTGTCTCTAACTATAGTTACAGGAATAGATCTTGGACTCATCACGTGGATCATCTTGAACTTTCTGAATCTAGCAGGATGATCATATCGTATCTTGTCAGAATTTGCAAGGAAAAGACTGAGATATAAAGGTGTTTGAATTCTGTGCAGTAGTAAACACAGTTTTGAATATTTTACTCTTCCTTGGCTACTAATTCAAAGCATCTATATGCTGTCAATTCTAAAGAATATTCTAAACGAAATTTCACATTGTCTTCCATTATAAGTCCGAAATGTAAACTGTTACGCAGTTGGTTTCATTGTTTTAAGGTATTCAGCTATTCTGAAATTCTGACAGCTTGAAAACTTTTGTCAGATTTATTTCATACATCAATTTAGTTCCAGCTGGAAATCACAATCATATGTGCGTATAAGTATTTATTCCTTATATTGATTTCCTCTATTTGAGGAAATAAATTAATAAAAATTTTCCATCTACAAAGACAAAAATGTCTTATCTATCTCAGGGACAGAATTTCTTTGGTTTTATGTCTCCTTCACTTGTTCCAGACTGGTATGGAGGCTAGGTCTATCTTAAAGCTCTTATCTTCTGAAATGAAGGTGTATTTTTGCATGACTGTGAAAGGACAGCCATAGATAGGCAAAGCATTCATTGCTATCTTCTAACTGTCTGTTGAGAAACTTCCAGTATAATTACCTGGGCTTTGTGGGAATCTGTTAGAGCTTTTCTACTTAGAGAATTTTATCACTTGTATTCTTTCTTAGGTTTAATCCTTCTGAGAAATGTTTCTGCAAACAGTGACATTTAAATCTGAAATAGGTTAAAACCTTGTCACCAGCAGTGTGAGGGACAGTATGATTGGATTTACCAATAATCATTGACTTTCCATCAAAAGTACTGCCAGAGTGCCACTGTTTTCACTGGAATGAGCATGCCTCTGACTCATTGAAGTGCCACACAAAAATAACAGTTGCTTCTCATAAAGTCAACCACAAAATGGAAACATAGCCTGAGGTTATTGTTATTGCTGTTTTAAAATTACAGACCCTAGATTTACTTGTTAAGACTTGATATTTGCATTTCACTGTAATAAAAAGGATGTTTATTTGATGTCTTTTAAATGGCTGTGCTGCTCATTTCCATGAAATTTGGCAATATAAGCATGCATTTGTAAAGCAAAATGGGAACTAGAAAACCATCCTTTGGAAATGGCATCACAAACACATGATTTCTTTTTTCATTTATTTTATTGCCACTTAGGCACCTTTTTTTTTTTTTTTTTTTTTTTTCTTTTTTTTTTTCTTTTTTAATTCTGCCCATTCTCATTCCATATACATTTATTTCTGTCAGGGCAAGCATATTGTCAACTGAGAGGGTCAGTAAACACTTCTTTTACAAAGGGTTTTAACTCACCTCCTACAAGTTAGTAAATGTGAGATTAGGGAGAAGTAATGAGTGTCAAACCTATGGGAGCTAACAGCAGTTCTTTTGCAAACTGTGTTTTTGATCATTTGTACTTGAGCTTTCTCCAACTTTTAGCAATTCCAGATATTTATGCAATTTCCAGATGTAGAATTATAGAGCTGTAATAGAAACTATAGAAAATAACAGAGCATGGAATAGTTCAACATTTCTGTTCTAGGAGTAAACCAGAGTGTATTTTAGAAGAGTACACGAATATAACAAGTCCTGGATCTTTAAGTCTCAGTGCTGGGAATAATAAATTGAAGAAGGTTCATGATATATTTGTACTATTACGCTCACCTCGGCATCTGATCTTGGCCATTGACAGAAGAGATGTACTAAGTTACATGTCTTTTTGGTTCACATAAAGAGACTGTTTTATGTTCTTAACAAATATCTGTGCAAAGACAGTTTCATAAGCTGTATAACATGATGGTAGAACAGTTTTGATAGCAAGCATCTAGCGTTTCTGCCTCTTTTTCTAATAAATAAATTAAAAAAAAAAAAAAGTTAAATAAATGGCTCCAAGGACAAAATTACCCCAACCAACCAAAACCAACCAAACAAAAAAACCAAACCAACAACCCCAAAAAAGTACAAAACAGAATCCCATTAAAATGAAAACCACTAGTTAATCCAAATATTTATGGCACTTGTAGCCTACATAAATATTAACCTGTCAGGTAATAAAACATGCTAACTAGACCTACATTATGTTCTGTTGTCATTGTTTTAATATCTGTTGAGGCACACTATTTCAAATAAAGTGATTATTTGAAGAATTGTTTGAAAGAATTGACTTCTTTAATGATGCCCAGAAAAAAATAGAGTTTGACAGCTTAACAGGTTTTTTCCAGATATATTGCCAAAAGCAAATACACCTTCTTAAAAGTATTATTTTTAAGGATTTTTATTGTAAGTCACAGCTAACTTGCTGAATGAAAATTTTATGTTAGAACAGAATGTTTCTAAGCAAACAGAAATTTCGATTCATTGTGTATTTAGGAAACAGGATATTTGTGCTAATATTTCAGTAGCTAATTTGTAACACACTTGAGTATATAGCTGTTTAAGGAAAAACAGCTTATACCTGATATAACTGAACAACAGCTAGGTTTTCTGCTAAGAAAGCCAGCAAGATTCTGTGCCTGTGTGGACTGAGACAGTCAGAGATCAAGGCAGGAATTATTCCTGCTGTGTGCAGGGCTTGTTAGACCACATCTGGATTACAGGTTATAGCTTTGGTCACCCTAATACTTTAAAAATACAGAGAAAATTACAGGAGTTGAGGGGAGGCCGCTGAGGCAGTGAGGCTGGAGTCCTTTCCCTGTGAAGAGAGACTGTGACATTGGCGCTGGTTCAGCTGAGAGAAGGGATGGCTGCGGGGGGCATACAGCAGCATCCTCAGCACCAGTGCGAGGGATGAAGGAGATACAGCTGTGCTCTTCACAGCAGCATGTGGTGGGAGCGTGAGAGAAAGCAGCACAAAATGAAATACCAGAGGCTCAGGATGGAGATAAGGAAAAGCCTTTTTTCCCACCAGAACAAGTGGATGGGGCCAGGCCCAAAGGAGGCTGGACGATCTCCATCGCTGGGGATTTTTTGGTTCGGCTGGGTGAAACCCTCAACAGCCTGGTCCGAGCTCACAGACGAGCCTCTTGGGGGCAGGGGTCCTGAGGCTCCAGGACTGCCACTATGAATGAGCCTCTGGTGGTGGAGTTAACAGAGAAATACATTTCACAGCTGATCTGCTTCTCCAACTATGTTTATAGGCCAGTGTTACTGACAGTGCTCCTCTCCATGTCTTGACTTTCACTAATTAAATGCAAAATCTCAATATAGAGGTGCAGTTCAATTTTATGAGGGCACACAGCATACATTCTATTTCTGGAACTTGGTATGATGTTAATTTCAAATTCTTCATACTCAAAACAATTTTAAAAGAGACAATGTGATTTAAAAAGATGCTGTTACTCCTGCTGTGTAGATTGTGTTCAGATTTGAGAACTAGGCACTTCTTCATTACATTAATTAGCAATACAGATAAAGAGAAAATAATTATTTAAAAGAAAGATTTCTGCCCCCTACTGCATTTGATGAAGAGGAAGAAGGGGTTTGGGGTTTTTTTGTCTATATATTATTTATAATGATGTGGAATCAGATAGACTGCTCTGAAATCTTTTTAGCTCTTTGAAGATGTTATGATTAAGCATTCAAATGTTTTTGAGTTACCTGTTACAACAAAGCCATTATGAAGAAGCTGGACGATTTTTACGTGGTGTACTAAATATACAGACTTTATTTTTTTAATTAATTTGATAAAGTATCCCTTTGAAGTAAGTCCATAGCTTTTACTTTGTTCATTTCAATGTCTGATTTTTAAAGATTATCAGATCATAACCTTACTTAGTGTAAGAAAATTGAGTATTAAAGACACAAGTAAAAAGATACTTTGAGAATAAATTTTTTCCTAATTTTTTATTACATGTCGTAATGTCTCAGTGACTCTGCCTTTGATGTGTCACAGGTCATTGAACTTTCATGCACAAACAAGAAATCAGAAGTCAGCAGATGACTTTGCTTTCACCACAATACTATGCACATTCTTGTAAGGAAGGCTAGGGTTGGTGAGCTAAGTACACATCATTGTTCTGGTAGATGAGTCCAACACAAGCTGTAGACTTCATTGTTTGAAGTAGTTCAGTGTACTGCATTGAAGCTTAAGTTGAAATTGTTTGTTCTCTGACAAACAAGATTCAGACCTACAACGTTTTTTCCATCTTGCAAAACTGTACCACCCTATGCTGGGAGACAAAAGGCTTAGAGAGAACGCTACAGAACAACAATTCTTCTTTTACATTAGAGAAATTCCCCTACTGAAGTCCAAATATACAGTGTTCTGAATACTGATACTTGCATTTTTATATGCAGATTTGCATTTATAGTCCTATATTTCTTTAATTGCTGCCATCCATAAAAGCTTGTCAATTAAGAAGAACTTTTTTTTTAAGTCATTGTGAGGCAAGTGTATACAATTCAGTGGTGTAAGTTACCCAAATGGGGGGGAGAGTGAGTCAGAGAATATTCATATTTTATAGATCTTTTTCCCTATATGTTTCCTTTGTGTAAGAAGCCTCCTTTGAAAGAGGCTTCCAAACAATGTCAGAGCGCCAGCTGCTATAAGACTAGCTCAATTCTCATACTGCACGTATTTTCACAGGTCCTGGTACTTAGTTTTGCTTAAAATTTTATGTGAAATGTGCAGACCTGATGGTAGTATCTGAAAGATACTGCCATTTTTAAAAATGTGTATCTCCTAGATTGCTAGTTTGTAACTAGGTAAATTTTTAAAAGTGCTTTGCTCTTTTGATATTTAAACATCGAGGGAAAGAGAAGGAAGAAAGGAAGTAGCTCAGGTGAATTCTACTGTCACTTCAGAAAATAAATTAAATATGGGGATTTCAAGAAACGAAGAATCACTAAACCTCTGGTCCAGGTTTTGCCTCTGTAATCAGGGAGTAAAGACTGCATCTTCCGTGGTAGGAATATTTTTACTTAATTTTGAAGCATTACTTAACAGCAAAAAGAGAACAGTGTTTAGACTTTCCTCTTCTAACCTGATCATTCCTGGTCTCTGATGACAGTATAAATGTCAGTACANTAAAAAAAAAAAAAAGTGTTAAGCTGTGTATCACCAGCACAGTTGTAGGTTTTGTAGGTTATGTTGAAAATATGGCCAAATTCAGAAGAAGAAACTACCACATCAGCCAAGGCAGAAAATTTGCTGACTGCAGTTCAGTGTTTTGTAAAGTTCTGGAATCAGTATATTTTATAATGATTTCCAAACCTTTAGTTTATCTAACTCATTAAACAGGTAGAGTAATAGAGAAAAAATGTTTTGCACTTATTTCAGCTTCCTTCGTAATTGTAAATTTTCTCTTCATTTATTCAGTTTCTGTATGAAAAGTAGAATAACAGATTGATATCAACAGCCATATAGAAGATATCTACAGTGAAGGTCACCATCAAATTGATAAGTTTAAACAAAAACATATGTCATCCTATCCCATAGTTTCTTTGAAAAAGAAGGTCTGCCATATTTTCTGAGTAATTAACAGAAACCGGAATCTTGACAGGCCATTCTGTTAAACAGCACAACCTTACAGGAACTTGGGATTTGGGTCAAAAATTTTATTGAATGGTTAGATAAAGGTCTATAGAATTACTTAGACGATGAACCTTTCCCCAGGGCATTAAAGGGTGAGTTTTAAAATCTTCATTACCATGTCTTAAACTCTTAGTCAAAATTATTTTTATTGCTTGTGCTGGATGGACCCCTATGTTTCTGCTTCATACAAGAGAGTCTCTTCACACCAAGTAGAGTTAAATCTGGTCATCTGACAATAACCCAATATTCTATGTTTCCCTTCCTTTTACTGTGCAGAATGCTTTGTATGTCCTAATCTAGTTTAAACTTTGTTAATCAACGTTTCTGCCTAGGTTTTTTCATGTTCTGCACATTCAAAAAATTTAAGCTATACTTCAGATTGCATTCAAGATTTATCTTTAGAAATCTGAAACATAGCGTAAAGCCAGTATGCTTTACAGCCAGCTACATAGATGTTGGTAGCATGATATATGAGAGTCTGCCTGTGCAGTGTGAGTTACGTCCAGCGTGTTTCACAGGAGGAAGATGTTAGCACCCATTACATGCTGGTGACACCATAGAATAATAAAACATGGTTAATGTTGGAAGGGAATAAAAGATCTAGATCCAACCCCCATGCCTTGGGAAGGGAATTATCCACTAGACTAGGATGCTCAGAGCCACATCCAGCCTGGTCTTGAACACCCTCAGGGAGCGGACAGCTAGAGCTTCTTTGGGAAACCTGTTCCAGTGCCTCACACAATTAGAGTAAAGAATTTCTTCCTAATACCTAATTTAAACCTGTTGTCCTTCGCTTAAGGCTTTGTCCTATCGCCACATGCCGTTGTGTAAAGTCCCTCTCCAGCCTTCCTGTAAAACCCCTTTATGAGCTGGACGGTGCTATAAAGTCTCCCTGGAGTGTTCTTTTCTCCATGCTGAGAAGACCCAACGCTCTCAGCCTGTATTCATAAAGCTGAGGAAGAGCTTCTACAGGTCCCAGTATCCAAGCGTTGGTCCTACCTGTTGTTCAAGAAATGTTTGGACCACACTCTGAGACATACATTGTGATTCTTCTCATAGTCCTGTGCAGGACCAGAAGCTGGACTTGACGGTCCATGTGGATCCCTCCAACTCAGGACATTCTGTACCTGTTTGCTGTGGAGCTTAGTTAATGCCGAAGTGTGTTCCATCATTCTGATGGTCTTAAGATTCTCCCATGAGATTACATACAATAAATAGATTTTGCAGAGGGTAAATACCTGGAATTGAACAGGACTGACTCTTTTGCCCATTTCCAAGAAGAAGAACTCTGATGCAGTCTCAATACTATTTAATACAGAAATAATAAATTAAAAAAAACCTAAAAGTGCAGATGAGAAATTGATAGATATATACCTACAGTTACAGGCTGACTTATTATCCTCCAATGTACTCTAATAAGAAAAAATTAATGGCCAATACTGGACAGTACAAAAAGCACTCAAAATCAAAAGGACATTTTCCTTGTCTTACACAATAGAATTGCAATGCTTTGCTTGCAAAAAATCTTCATGTACTTCCGAATAAAGAAAAATACAGACACACTTCTTAGATACAACGATGACAAACACCCAGAAACCCTTTTGTCCAGCCCATCTTCTGATTTATTGAAAAAGATGACATTCTGTGACTAGCAAAATGCATTTATTATTTAACAGTATTACTATGAGCCTCTGCCAGTCTTTATGTCTGTCTTTGTATCTTCGCCCAGTCTTTTCTTGGTATGTGTTCTCACTATTATTTAAAATAATCATAAAGAAGTATGCTCAGATTTCTGCCAGCTTTGTCTTTGTTCCATCTGTCCAATTCCACTTTTACCACCATTTTAAAAGCTGTGTTATAGATTTTTGGGTTTTATTGCTATACCTGGACCTGGAATAACTATTCTCAAATGAAATAAGCACTTGGAAAGGTGTCCATAAGTCCAAAAAACATCCTTTCTGCCTAAATAAATTTTATGATCTTGGTGTTCCCACAACACAATCCAAATTGTTCATCTTGTCCAAGAGCTGGGAAATGGCAGCACGCCATAACTTCAAGGGCTGATTAACCATTGCCAAGACCCTAGATGCCAAATGCTTAGCTGCCAAGGTTTTCAAGGCTCTTGGAAGTCACCCAAGCTTGATTTTTTTTTTTCTAGAGAATAAGTGTTTCTCCTGGTAAAATGGTTGCTGTTCAGTTGTGATGACAATTTTCTTGTGACACTGAATCTACTTTTTCTAAAGATGAACTGGATACTTTCAGAGTATTAGCAAAGACTTTATTTCAATATTTTCTTTGTCTCTTTTCTCCTGTTCCCATCTACTCTTAGGCAAGCACTGCTGTCACATAACTGGAAAAATAACACATAGTAGCTTTGTGTTTTATAGCAAATAGGCCCCTGCCTGCCTACTGCATTTTGTCCTATTTCAGTTGTGCTAGCTGTTGTTTCTATTTTGATTTCAGTATCAAAAGTACTAGGTAAATACAGAGAGCTTTTGATCTGGGTATTGTTACCTGTTCATTCATTTGCCCATCACTTTGCTAAGGTCTGTGCAGAGAATACAACTGTTCTTGAAGGAATTCACATTACTTTTTCATAATGTTGAGGTGAAAGAATCTCTTTTGCAGTGATCTTTGAAGACAAATGTCACAATAAATCCTGTGGTCCAAAAGCATAGTCTTGTGACATTTCAAAGGGAGATGCCAAACTGATCTGGATTACTTAATCCCTGTCTTTCTATTTATTGTGGTTCCACTGAACTTTTGTATTGATTGAAACTGAGAAGAAATAAGCTAAAATTATAGTTAAAATGATAATCTGATAGTCCAGAATTTAACTACATTGTCCTCTCTGGGTCAAGAAGATGTGGGTCTAACCATAGTGGTTTCAGTGATGCTGATCTTTAAAATTACCTTTAATATCTTTGTTATGCAGCATCACTTTGTGGTTCAGTGGAATATACTAAATTAAAGTATTAGGCCTTTGAGTCCTAAAATTATACTAATACTTTGGTACATAGTCACCACTGCTAAATGTTATATTTTTGACTTGTCCTAGCTGACCATTGAAAGTCAACATAAAACAGAAGTTTATTATACTGTCTGTATTTTTAAATATACCTTATCTGTGTAATTATTTTGAAATGTTTTAGATAGTATAAATCTGTGAAGACTTCTGACATAGCTGTTTTTGTCTCTCATTAAGGACAGGGAACTTGCTTTGCAGCATATGGAAGGAAAAAAAAAAGCATAGAGGGAAACAGCAGAAGATGATTAAAAGATTTAGAGAAAACGATGAGACTGAAGTACAGCCACATAGAACATCACAGAAAAGAGGGTTATTGGTGAAACAAGCAAAGTTTTAGATTTTTCTTGTTAGAAGCTAAGTGATGGTGGGCTTTGTGTTGAGGGTTTTTTTATGAGAAACCTAAGCACGCATACAGAGAGCAGTTAAGAGCTAGTAATCATTGCAGATAAAATTAGGAGGGAAAGAAATGTGGAACGTCTAAAGGTAATTCATGCTGATAAACATAGCGTTTGTTTTTCTCAGTATGAAAGGTAGAATTTATAAAATATTAATTAAATTCTGCTTTCATTTACAATAGGAAAAATGGTCACTGTATTTAGTAATGTAGATAACAAAATCGTTTTTATTTACATGGAGAAGATAATTTGTTTCAAACTAGTATGCGAAATGAGTCTCTTCCGTTATATTTTGTCTGACTTTCTTCTTTATTTGATCACCAGCACGAGGAGAAGTCCATTAAGTATCATAGACTTTGCTCTGGTTAGTTACTCACATCCATTAGTTTGGGTGTTGCCTGGATTGTTAACCTCCTTAGGAACAATTCTTGTGCAGAGTCAGTGTCCTGGGAGACAATAACACATCAAAGAGGAAGAGTGAATCACCTTAAATTGAAAGGAGATGAAGAAAGAGTCAAGATGACAATGATATGAGGACAGAAACCAAATTCTTAGTAAAAATTAATACTAATATCTTAAGTGAAAAGGAGGTGAAAACAGCAGCAGTGCAGAGGATCGATACAACATTAAGTCTTATTGCTTTTGGTATAGAACATATCTGTGATCAGGTTTTCTGGTATCCCAAATTTTCTGGAATGTGTGTGTTGTTGATAGCCAAACAAATACAGTCATACACAAAAAATACATAATATTTATGTAAAAAAAAATAGATAACTATTTATTCTAAAAAATTTCAATGACCTGGTGTTATTTCTAGAGAACTTCTAAGGAGTACTAATTAATTCTGAAAGAGAAAATTACCCAGTCTGATACGGGTCTGATATGATCTTGAAATGAACAAGGATTCTTAATACATCAACCTTATATGTGATGTGGGGTGTTACTGCTGCTAGGGAGTTGCACAATGCCATGAAACTACAGGAAGTGTGTTCTTTGCTTGATGGCACTGAGTTATAAATACCAACTGTATGTATAGCATACATGTATCAAATATATGTTATAGGAATGAGAGCTGGATGATTCATAAATTGTAATAAATGTGAGTTATCAGACTTCTCAGCCTTTCGGGGCTTTTAATATCAGGTGAATTGATGATGTTCCATACTTTACCTAAAAATTAAGTTATTCCCATCATTTACAGAAAGAAAGAAAAAGCATCTCTCCTGCATAATGTTCATCATTAAATAATTTCTACATTTTCCTGTGAATCATTGATCTCTGTTCCCATGTCAGATAAACCTATTCTGGCTATTTGACATGCATCAGTACTATGCTAAGTACTAGTGTCTTGTGTTTCTTCCTGCCAGAGATGTCAATATCCAGGAATGCAAGTGAAGCACTGTCAAAAAAACTGTTTCTTTCAAAAAACCAGCCAGCCAACCAACCAACTAACCAACCAACCAGCCAACCAAAAAACCAAAACCAGCAACAAAGGAGAGTTATTTACTATATATTTTTTCTTTTGACATTACAAAATAGTACAGTTTTAAGAGAAGGAGTAATTACTGTAGCTTTTTGCCCCTAGAGGACTTTCTTTGTTTCTCAGTAACAGCTGTTTGGCAACAACAGTAGTAAAAACTGTCAGCAGTTTACAAATTAATGTTTTTTGACTGCTTTGCAAACAACCCCTTTCATTTTATTCATGAATCTTCCCAACATGAAGCTTTGAGGTATAGATGACAGAAAAACAAACAACAAAAAAATCAAGGTTTTATTTACTGGCTTTGTGATTAATTTTAAAATATGATGACATGAAAGCCTTCATCCTGTACACAAAACCCCTAAAATTTTGATGTTTTAAAAGCCTGGAGATGTGTCAGTAAATGTTTCAGATACCAAAACTGCTAATAATGTCTGCTGCTTTCTTGTTGTATGGATAACAGCTGACATGTCGGGCAGTAGGAACAACACGAAGTGCTCTTTTTGAGCGTGACCACAGAGTTGAGGAAAGCAGCTGATAGCATATGCACTGAAGATGCAGCTGACAATGCATGACTTTTTATTTCAGCCTTTGCACTGATAAGTTTTTGATTAGTCTGTTGAGAAAGCAACTCTGCCCAACCTTCTTTTTGACCCTGAACGTAATGAGTTGTATTGCAATTGTATGAGAAAGACAGAGAAGCCTAGATGAGAAGAAGGATTAATGAAGTCACCATGAGTATTTTCTCAAGTCTGTTAGAAGCTATTTTCTTAGTGCTATGTCTTGGTGTTTTTCACATCTCAACTTATACTACTTATCAGTGTAGTGAATAAACTTTATTTACGTATCCTCAGCTCACATGTGCAATGTTGTTTTCTAAAATATGTGGTTGACTTTAACCAGTCTAAAGGGAAGAAATGCAAAGCACCTTCACAACGGTAGCCATCTAATTATACTTAAATATAGTGATGAAATTTTACAGTTATTCTGACAGTAAAGTTTACCATTTAAGTGTAAAGCTTGACAAGAAAATAATTCAGAATTACATTTGACTTCACGTCTTCTCTTCCTAGTGTCAGTGCGTTTTCTAAAATAAAGGTTTCAGAGGCTGAGAGATAGGCTCACAGGGCTGTGATCATAAATGGCATAGTTATGATACTGTTGGCTTTTGTAAATTGAGAGGAAATTAAAAGTTGAAAGCATAAATGCTAAGTAGCTTGAACACAACATCTTGAGGATTATCGGAATACATTTTAGAAGTAGAAATATTAATGAAAACTGTTCTGTAATTATTGATGAAGGTGTTTCTAGGCTTTGTCTGTTTATTTATGTTCTTTGAAATATGGTAGTCCAGATATGTGCTGTACCATTTTTTTCTTGCCACACTCCATCCATTCCTTGCCTTGCTCCTTCCACTATAACCAACTCTTCGTAGCTATCCAGATAAGGAAGGTTTCAATGAGGATATGAGAGATATAAAATACTTTCAAAATTAACTTACGCAGATAAGAACACAACTGGGAAGATTTTAAATCATGCCAGATTCTGTGGGAATACTGAAAAACACTGTGAAAATAAAATTTTGAGTTTAAAGACCTTGTTTCATATTCCAAGTTAGACTTAAAATTTTAGTGTGAGCTAAAATTTAGCAAAGTCCTCCTTGCTACAATCCTGCAAAATCTGTCTGTGATTCTTCCTCTGTGTAATCCAAGCTAGAGTTTGCAAAACTTGTCAGTTGTGTCTTCACTTCATGTTCCATAATGTTTTTTCATTAAAAATATTCACATATATGCAACTAAGAAGGAGGTTCTGCAGCTTTGTGAATGCTGTTATAAGAGAGGCATGAGACATCATCACTATTGTTAATACAAGTGTTGAATACTGTCAGTTTGAAGGTTTTCTGTCAAGCAGTCAAAAACCAAACTAGAAAGTCTTAACCAGTAACGCTGAAGTCAGTGATGCAGTCATCAACAAACAGATGTCAGTCTGTACTATAAATAATTTCTTTTTTCCCCTCTAGTTTAATAGTAACCTTGACATGAGTATTCAGTACAGCACAACTAAAAGTTTGGAGAGTTTTTTGCATTTACTATATTTCAAAAAAAAAATATTTGAACTGTTCAGGAAGCCTAAATCTTATATATTACTAGACTTAGGAGTTAAAGCCTTTTATGGAAGTGCTAGAGAGAGTATAATCCTCTGTTTTTAATCATATGCTGACAGTACAATGTTACTAAGCATAATATCTATTTTACAGATAAACTTGTCATCCTTATTCTAAAAAGGACAAAAAAGGTGCAAAGAAAAAGTCTGAAATATTTAAGAAAGCTTTGTATTTGATCTTATCCACAACAGCTGTCTCTACACTGCAGAAAGTCAGGCTAGTTAAAAATGATGGCCTCTGCTGTATCACATAATGAATAAGAAATTTTATTGATAGCAGTAAAACCTATGTTGTCTAGTGCTATTTCACACAAGGCTAATAACTGTTCTATGGTAGCTGTAGATATAGTTTAATATACACATGCATTATTCTGAGTACTTTTTGGCAGTGTAGTTCTTTTATATTAAGAATTATCATTAAAATACAGATTTAAGTGTCACAGAGAAATGAGACCATTTCTGTAGACCTACCTAGAAATTTTGAGGGAAAAAACCTGCCCTGGCGAGGCAGGAGGAAGAGAGGAGATGAGAGGACATTTCTATGACATTACTTACCTGTGAAAAAGAACCAGCATCATCAAATATCTTGTAATCCTGAAGGGAAGGGGAGTGATGGAAAGAGTTCTACACATAAAAATATGATATATATTGGTGAGAGATGTGTGGTCATATGGGTCACTGCATGAAATGGAAATAAACTCTGAATTTAAAGGCCATCTAAGGACTTTTGCACCTGGAAAGCAGAATATTAAATAGCTGGTTTTTGCTATATGCATACCATTCGTGCTAATGAAAAAAGTTTCTCCTAAAAAGCTGCTTACTGTAAGCATGTAAAAGTATTTTCCTGCTGTCACCTTTCTCCTCTCTTGGAGATCTTTCTTCCATCATATGTAGTATCCTGGGAGCAGCTCTGCTGGTGAGACGTGAGGTGGTTATTTGGTATACTTCCAATATTTTGAAAACTAAATCCTTTCCTAATAGAGAAGAAATCTGAATCTGGTAGTAAAACATATGCTTCAAGTTGAAGATAGCTTTGCACAGTGCATTCTTTGACATTCTCTAGCACGCGTCAGTTACATCACGGGTGTCAAGTTACATCTGGGCTAAGATTGAGGTTTAGCACATCTAGAAACAGAATAAATTTGCTCACTATGAAGTGTGTTTTTATAGACTGGAGAAGCAGCTGTAACCTGTGAGGAGCTCCTTACTTGTTTTGAGTTGGCTGTTGAGTTACTGTGTTATGGTGTAGATTTCTCCCAGTTTAGTTTCATTTGCTTTGCAACTGGATTTGGAAAATACAGAGGGTTGTTTCATTTCTAAACTGTACTTTCAACCTCTTTTTGCCCGAGTGAAGAAATGTAACTCTTCATGTTGAAGATACAAGTTTAGTTGTACCTGAACAGGATACAGGGGTCACTTGGTCTGTTCAGCCGGGAAGAGAGGAGACAGAGGAGAGACCTCACTGCAGTTACAGCTTCCTCATGAAGGGAAGAGGAGGGGCAGGCACTGATCTTTTCTCTGTGCTGACCAGTGACAAGACCCAAGGGAACGGCCTGAAGTTGTGTCAGGGGAGGTTTAAGCTGGGTATCAGGAAGAGGTTCTTCACCTAGAGGGTTGTTGGACGCTGGAAGAAGCTCCCCAGGGAAGTGGTCACAGCACCAGCCTGAGAGAGTTCAGGAAGTGTTTGGACATAACTCTCAGGCACATGGTGTGACTCTTGGTGTGTCCAGTGCAGGGCCACGAGTTGGACTCTATGATCATTGTGGGTCCCATAAGTCAGGGTATTCTACAATTCTGTTTCCATCATCATGAGATTTGTTCAGAGCTTGGATTAAAGGCGCATTATATTTAGAGATGTTACTAAATTTATTCACAAGTAAAAAAAAATCCGGGTGAAGAACATGAAAGGCATGGAAAAGTCATTACTTATTCTCTCATATTTCTATATTATTAACACTCTTTCTGTATTTTTAATAGAAAAAACACCTGTTAAATTTGATAAAATATGTGCATCTGTCGTTTCAAGAGAAAGGTTAGGGTATTGTATGTGAAAAGGATATTTTATGTAAATACAGTAATTTGCTGTTAGTATAATTTAAATTGTAAGTATTGTAAAACAAGTTGAATTAGACCAAAATTTGTAATTAAAGGACAGAATGACAAAGAAACCACAAGCCCAAATACTGTTACACTAAAAATTCCTAAACATAATCATATAGTTAAGTCTTTTACTAAAACAGTTCCTGGTATTTCCCCCTTTTTCTGATGTCGTGCTTGTATTTTCAGTGCTCCTCTGGAGTCCTGGGGTTGATGGCTTCAGTCTGGCTGTACAGCAAGTTCTAATCACCTCAAGTCTGAGAAATGCAGTGCTCATGTTGACCCTTCTTCGTCCCTCTAGGATACACCTGGAGTAATTTTTATGTCTGCTAGCACAGTTTTACACTTTGCTGTTTCTCCACCAATGTGCAGGTTGATATTACATATGATTTTATTACATACTGTGCCTTTTGTGTATGCCAGATAAGCTATTTCCCTCTTCCCTTTGTTGCCCAGCAATTTAACTGAGCATCGGAGCATTGGAGAACCAGTGCTGGGCTGGGCCTCTTTTTTGACAGTCCCATGGTGCTCATTTGCACAATGTCTCCACTTCCCAAAGCCTCTGCTTTCATACCAAGCCTTCATTTCTCTCTGTATACCAGGGCATTAGGGTCATAAATACCTCATTCTGCACAAAGTAACCTCTTGCTATGACTATAAAAACTGCAGCTATAACATCCAAAAGGTAAGTAAAGGTGAGCCAAGTTAGTGATAGCCACGTGTCAGAAGAAAAGTTTCTGTTACAGGTAAAAACATGAAAATGAATCCACAGGCATATTTAGGCAGAGCAAGCCTCAGTGCTCAAGTCTTGCAAGCCATATTGGAAGCCTGTTACTAGGAGAGCAATATTAACATCGCTGGACTACAGCATTCACTCATTTCCATTTTATTTTGCCTCTCAATCAATGCATTTATTTCATATGCATTGTATGAAATAAGTAAGTGTAAGGACTACAAAAAAATGTGTTTACTAATAGGTGTCACTTTTATTAAATATATATAGCTAAAATTCCCTGTCACAAAGTAATGTTAGTCCCTGACCATTCTCCTGAAAGGGCAGAAGTCTGCTTCTGGAAGTAGAAAACAGCAGCCTAGGAAAGTATGAATAGGATCCATTTGAACGAAACATATTTTACCTTTTTTTCGAACCCTTTGTGCCAGAAAAAGGTCTCTGCGTAGACGAGACTGTGTGTAATGTACTTGCCAGGGACTCTCAAAAAGAAAAAGTCAGATCCATGTCCCGTTGTGGCAAAGTAAACAAGGTATGGTGGGCTAAGAAAATGTAAGCAGACTTAGAGTCACTTTTCTTCCCTCACTAAAGCCATTCTTGTAAGGGATAATATGATAGTTTATGACGATGAAAGGTGGAAAGTGAACGCATTAAAGAAGAGGAAAGCACACTGTACAGATAGTGAGCTGTCCCGGATGCCACCCTCAGACAGGACAGGTGAGCGTGGTGGCCATATGATCTGGGCTGGACAGTGCTCTGACACTGCTGCTGCTGCACACGCACTGCCTGTCAGCAGGGGCAACAGCAGACCAGCTGTGCCCCGTGCCTGCCTCACCAGGCTTGTTCGCAGCTACGTGTGGCTTGTGGTGGTTAGCTGCTCCTCTCAAGTGCTTTGCAAAAACTCTGTTTCAGATGTTACGTGGAGAGAAATTGAATTTTCTCCCATTTATCTCACCATACCTGATGCCATAATTTTGTAAGCAGAGCCTCTTTGAACAAAAATGCCTGTCAGGTGGTTTATCCCTTGCCCATTCAGCTGAGCATGGACCTATGTATCTGAGCTGAACAGGGATGGGATTACTTATATTTTTAAAGGAAAATTGATGGGTATGTATTGTAGATTCAGATGCTTAGCCAACAATGTTCCAATTCTTATTACTGCATCTCTTTCATACCAGATTTTAAATCTTTATCTCAAGAAAGCTTATAAAAATAGCTTCTCTACTGCCATTGAGATTTTGTAGTTTTCATTTTAACGTTACTTTTAATCAAATTGATGAGCCGTAACTGAATATTACATACTGGATTGCTAGCTTACTTGCTTGTCTTTTAAATGGTGATAATCCAGCCAGTGTTCTTCATTAAAAATACTACTAGTTTTTAGATAATTTAATATGCACCATATAATGGCTTTATTTTTGTTGCCTTTGCAAATGCACATCAATGAAAAAAGAAACACCGTTATTTATTTGCAAAATTTCTTTTTCAGGATTTTTTTCTTTTTTCATCTCCCAATATATGCAGCCTTTAGATTAGCTTGAAGGAGCCTTCAATTAAACATAATTTGTGTTTCTTACAAACATTTTTAAGGTATTAAGTGAAATATTTATTATTATTTATTTATTTATTAATGGAGCAAAGGAAAAATACAATGTTGGTGTGTGTATAACTTACATTATGAAAATACAAGTTTGAGACACAGTCCATAGATGTGATGGTTTGCATACCAGAATATTTATTTCACATAGGTCAAATTACAAAGATGCAAAATATAGCTGTTGTTTAAACTGCATGAAAATCTACAGTATCAGGGTGTGACTGGCAGCCGTGTGCTTCTAAATTCATGTTGTTTGAAAGAAGGCCCAAATGCTAAGGTTTTTCTTGAACACCTGCAACAAAATTAAAACCATGTCACATGCTATGGCCCAGATGCTGATAAAATAAAATTCTGTTTCACCATTTTCCACAATTTCCTAAATTTTGGATTTCGTAATTCAGGTTAGTTGTGTTAAATTAGAAATTGAGTTACAGTATAAATATAGAAGTGTTTTGAGTTTATCCAGTGAGGTTTTGGCAGCGGGTGGCAAGACAAGATCAGTGCCAGACACAGCTGGTTCCAGCTAGCTCTGCAACAGATCTGCCACAGGACACAGCTAAGCCCGTCAGTGAAGCTGGTGGCGCCTCTTGTGAAAGCGTATTTAAGGAAAAACAAAAATACTAGACAGGCAGAGGAGAAGGGAACAAAGGCAGGGTGGGAAACAACACAGGGAACAGCTAGGGTAGAAGAGGAGAGCTCTATGGCGGAGCAGACATCCACAGTACTGCTTGTGGGGACAGGAAGAAGGATAGTGTTTTAATTTTTGTGCTTGATGGTCACTATGCAGACCTGTTTTAATCAGCATGAAATTTCATTAATTAGGTCTGTTTTGCCCACTAGAGAAGTTGTTGAGCAATCTCCCTGCCTTCAGCTTGACCCAGGTCATTCAGCCTGTTTTCTCCCTGTGTCCTAAGTGCTAAGGAAGGACTGTGAAGGAGCAGGTGGCTGGGTGGGAGTTCAGCTGTTTGCCAAAGCTAGCCTACCGCAAGAGAGGAAGAGTTATGTGAGCTAGTGCATGTCTCATACAATATCCTTGATAGTATAAGTCTTCTTTGCGTTGGAGTTTAATGGTAAATTGGGAGTACGTTCTTGAATATAACAGAAGTACACCAGCTAAGGCAAATACTGAGAGCAGAAGCCATGTCCAGGTGTGTAGTTGTCTTTATCATAGCAATTGTGGAGAAGAAAATAAATAGCATAATCATTGAAAGGATTCTTGTTCAGCAGGCTATAATTTTGATCTGACTTTTTCAGAAGTAGTACGGTTTTTACTGGCTTTTAACTGCAGGCAGATTTAGGTACTGTATATACCTTACTGTATTGTATATGAAAGATATGAACAGAGTCCTCTTGATGCAAGCACAGAATTTCTCTAGCACTGAACAAAGATTTGTCTGCTGCCTCCTTCACTGTAGCATCTGTCTTGGATGTGTCTTCTCAGTGCCTTCTTCCAAGATGCTAATTCAGACTTAAATGATTTTTTTCATCAAATACATTAATGAGAAATGTTAAAAAGCATACAGAGAAATAGAACCACTTCAGGAGAGTTTCTCAGCTACTCATAATTGAATAAAGATACTACTTCATTAGCAGCTGATATTCGCCAGTAGATGCTTAAAAGTGGCTCATGCAACTCTCCAGATAAATGAAAGACAATAGGTTACCGGAGCGTAAATTTGAGTATTAAATGAGTGGGGCTAGCCTTACTGACATTCATCCACTTTTTTCAGCATACCATTAAAGTTCTCACAGTGAGGCAACTTTGTTTGCTTCAGACCTCTTTCAGTTTATGTCTGTCTGTCTTTCTATGGCCCATGTGTTAAAATGCATTTAAATTAAAATGTTAGGTTCTTTGGACTTTTCACACCTTGCTTTCCCTACAACACTTAGTCAATATTGAACTATCTCATTCAATCAGGGAGTGTCTGAAAACGCTGAGCTTTTCTTAAAAATAAAGGATTTTTAAAACCACCATTTTAGTTGACAAGTTTTATGGTTTTGTTACTTTATTAAAGTTGTATTACATTGTGGTGACCTGTGCAGTTTTTTCTTTGTATCTTCAAAAGCTTCAAAATAATTTCTCTGAAATAAAAACTGAATTTTGCAGGGATTCGTAGATTTCCCAAAGTTTTGGCTTGGTTTTACATTAAATCTTAGATGTATTCACAGAATTCTGAAAGCTTTGACACCCGGGAGAAGGGAGGCTACTCTCTTTGAAGTGTTACAGCATTTCAGCAGGAATTAAATTTCATAAATTACTCTTAGACTTTGGTGGTGGTACACACCATTAAGGAAATATATGCCCACCTTCTCCTTTAGTGATGTCATGTGTATGAGGTTTCTGGGTTGGTTATCTGGTATTTTATTACGGTTTCCTACATCAAAAATAACAGAATTATTGTAGGAAACACAGCTCAGAAATAAATTTTTGGGATGTAGATTTGTGAGTAATTTATGCTGGTTTTCCTGCACTCACTTCAGCATTAGACAACAAGGAAAAATTGAGTTGGGCTTGTTTTAATTGATACTTTAGTGGTAGGATTTATACAATTGGAATTGCTTCATATTTCTTTAAAGGCGCATGAGTTGAGGCTTTTTGTCTGTGTGTTAGAGCCATGGTAGACTACCTGTTCCTATTTACTTTAGCAAACCAATTTCAGGATCAGTGGTCAGTCATTTGTTGCTCCTCTCTCTGAGGACAAGACTGGGTTTCAGCAGCTCAGGTCACATGCAATAATAAGAACAAATCTACAGAAACAAAATCCCTAAGGAAAGGGTAAAAGATGGTGAAGTAGTCAGGGTCTTCCCCTTGTTCTGACATTGTAGTGCAGAGAAGAGAGATGGTTGTGTTCGAGTAGGAGGCTGATAATGTTTATTATCCCTGTTGTTTATTATGAGGAGTTAACCTCTAGCAGCATGACTGACACAGGCAACACCTCAGTAACTGTACAGTTTCTCTGTTTGCCATATGAACACAGTTATTTCCTTAAATTGCTTACACACACCCCTATAAAGACCTCCTGTAACATCTTTGGAACCAATTTTGTCGAAGTGATGCTAGTCAGACTATTTCTGCTTTTGTGTTGTTACTTCTCTATCACTCTGTCTTCTCTACATGGGAAAAAAAGTAATCTCGGGTATTTAAAAATTAGAGTGTATGAGTTTTGAAAATGGAAATCAATCTGTGTCTAAGTGGCTCTTCCTGCATGAAAGAGTTTGATATATTAAGAGTCAATTATAATAGCCTTTTGATGAACAAACCATAGGTCATCAGTGTACTATAGCTCCAAGGGAGAGAAAGCTCTTCTTTCTAGCATACATGAAAAGTGCCTAATACAAACCTACAGTACTGAAATGACATCTTGTGTGAGTCGAAGTCTGAGATCTTTCTGTGTTTGTCACCTGATGCAAAAGTAGTTCAGGTGGTTCATTAATAATGAGCTGGCAGTGTGTGCTCGCAGCCCAGAAAGCCACCCAAATCCTGGGCTGCATCCAAAGCAGCGTGGGCAGCAGGGCCAGGGAGGGGATTCTGCCCCTCTGCTCTGCTCTGGTGAGACCCCACCTGCAGTGCTGCATCCAGCTCTGGGGTCCCAGCATAAGAAGGACACAGACCTGTTGGAACAAATCCAGAGAAGGGGCATGAGGTTGATAAAAGGACTGGAGCACCTCTTCTACAAGGACAGGCTCAGAAAGTTGGGTCTGTTCTGCCTGGACAAGAGAAGGTTGCACGGAGACCTCACAGCAACCTTCCAGTATCTGAAGGGGGCCTGCAGGGAAGGTGGAGAGGACTCTTCATCAGGAACTGCAGTGACAAGACAAGTGGGAATGGCTTCAAATGGAAAGAGGGGAAATTTAGATATGATTTTAGGAAGAAATTCTTTACTGTGAGGGTGGTGAGGCAGTGAAACAAGGTACTCTGGAGGTCATGGATTCCCCAACCCTAGCAGTGTTCAAACCTAGGCTGGATGGGACTTTGAGCAACGTGGTGTAGTGGGACATGTCCCTTCTCATGACAGGGGGATTGGGACTAGATGGTCTTTATGGTCCATTCCATACCCTTAACATTCTATGATTCTAAGATGATGGAAAAGAACTTAAAAATATTGTGAACTCATTTACATCTAACTTTTACTTTAGTAATAATTTATTCATTCAGACAAGAGACTTAAATTGTGATTGGACAGATTGCTAAATGTATACAAATCTATTTATTTGAATAAGACACTTCTTGCATCTGAAACACTGTATAAACAATATTTCCACTTCCAGATTGCCTCCCTCATTTACATTTACTACGGCAGAGAACTGCTGAAATGAAATTGGTGGAGGAAGTCTGTGGAATTATTTAGCTCAACACCTGTTGGGAGGTGCTGCCAATCAAAGCCTAGAGTGGAAAAGATAATTGGGTTTGGTAGAAGCAGAAAAGTTTGTAGTTAAAAAGTTTTCATGCAAGGGCAATACCTTTACTTATTGTTAATTAAATGAACAAGAAAATATAGTGTAATGTTCATTATCTAAATAAATTTCTTGGAAATGTAAAGAATTACACAGTTCCTGTTAACGGTATTCTTTTATGAAATTATGTATTGACTTACTTTGCATGCATTTAAATTCTGTCATCCTAAATTAGTTTTCAGAAAGTATTTTGGACGCATTTATTTCATCCTAAGTTGTCAGTTGAAGGAATAGCACTCAAAATTTTAGTCAAGGTCCTCCAGAGCTTCGTGCCTTTCTTGCCTGTACCACAGTGTGGAATTCACATTATTTCTCATTACTTGTATGAGTTCTTTACTTTTATTGTATATTCTAGAAGTGGTTGCCTTATGACTGTTTTATGCTCTGGCCTTGGATGTTGCATACCCCTCTGGTGAAAATGAATTGACACATGAAAAACTGAATCCAGAATAGTTTTCCTGAGTTCTACTTGCAGTGAGTGAAATCCACAAGATTTGGTGAAAGCTTCTTGTTCAAGGAAAATTAAATTTGCCCTAAGGCTCCTGTATAAGAAGGTCATCATCATGCACTGAAGGGTGCAGCTTGGTTCTATAACATTATAAAGAACACCCTAGCACTGTTCTTGCAATATTTCTCAGGAAAAACATACTTATAGATTAAAGAATTAGAATGTTTAAAATTATTTTGAGTAATGCAAATACCAAAGTCAACTAATACAATATTTTGATTTTGCTCATTGAGATTTAATCACAGTAATAAACAATTCCCAATAAATGCTTGGCATAAATAAAATGTAGCAAAATAATGGCCTTGTAACATAAAGAAGACACAGCTGATTATAGTCTAGAAGCTATATGTCAGTCCAGTTGGTTTTCATTATTTAGAGGCCTGCTGAAAATGTTTAATTTATAAGCAGTAAAACAGACTGTTTAAATGAACTCTGAGACCAATCCACATCAGTGAGAAACATGAGTGTATCATCCTGTTCTGACCTTCTCATTTCTTAAGAGATTCAGAAATAGTCCAGAATTCCAAGACTTAAGTTCAGCTGCATCATTAGCATTTTATTTTGCCCTGCAGTTTACCTTAGCAAGTAGCCGAAGCACAGACCAAAAACTCATTAAAAAGTGGCGCATAAGTACATTTTGACATAAAATAAAACCCTGTTCATAAATGTATGTCTGAATCTGGTAAACTTAAGCCTGCACTTTGGCAGAACAAAACCATCTCTGCCTAGATACAGTAAAGGCATTTGGGTATCCAGCAGCCCACCACCAAGTATATAAATGTATTATTTGCATGTTTGAGGTGGGCAGCCCTATATAACAGCAGTGAAGGCATGTGAATGTTATGAAGTCGTATCCTGCTAAAATATTTGAGTGAAGTGCCATGATGCTGAGGATTTGACATGCATGTCTCATACTGTGGTCTCTGCAGTTACAGAATTTGCCTCTTTATATGTTTGCATTTTGGGGGTTTTGGTGTTGCGATTTAACCCCAGCCAGCATCTAAGCCCCACACACAGCTACTCACTCATTCCTCCACTAGTGGGATGGGTGAGAGAATTGGAAGAGTAAAAGTGAGAAAATTTAGTTGTTGTGACAAAGACAATTTAATAGGAAAAGCAAAAGCCATGCACATAAACCAAACAAATCAAGGCATTAATTCCCCCCTTCCAGTGGGCAGGCAGGTGTTCAGCCATCCTCAAAAAAGCAGGACTCTGTCATGTGTGATGGTGCCTTAGGAAGACGAACATGATTACTCCCAAGGTCGTCCCTCTTCCTTTCTCTGCCACCAGCTTTATACACTGAGCATGATGCCACATGGTCTGAAACATCCCTGTGGTCAGTTAGGAGTCAGCTGTCCTGACTGTGTCTCCTCCCAACTTTTGGTGCACGCCAGTCTCCTCACCGGTCGAGCGGTACAAGAAGCAGGCATTGACACTATGCAAGTGCTGCTCAGTAATAACAAAAACATCTCTGTATTATCAACTCTATTTTCAGCACAAATCCAAAACACATCCTCATATCAGCCACTGTGAAGAAAATTAAGTCTATCCTAGCCAAAAGCAGCACACAGATGTTGCTGAGGTTCCCCCAACAGCCCTTTTTTTTTTTTCTTTTTAAATAGGGAAGGCTGTCTTGGCCTGCTTTTGCAATACTGGACTGTTTACAGGCTTTTCTCTCTTAATTTTACTTCAGCAATACAGTGTGGGATTTTATTGGACATAAATAACAAGGTATACAGTTAGTTATATAGGTAATTGGCAGCCTCATATTCCTATCTTTGCACTAGAAGCTAAGTTGCAGCACGGTCTAATGGCACAGGCTTTGGGAAAGTAGTGCCATGCTCTAGTTCAACTTCTTTCTGACTATCTCTATTATGTAATCTGATGCTCAGTGTCGTATTTTTACCTTGATCTTTTTCCAGGAAATTATTAACAGATAAAAACAATGATATGGTCAGTAGTGCTGTTGTCATTTTAAATCTATGCTCAGCTGCTCTTGGTTTCATTTTCTCTTAACCTTAGATTATAAGAAGGGCATGAACACTGAAATATGTTCAGATAAAACCCCAGGACAGTATTTTTAATAAATGCACATGGCATGACTATGTTATTTCTTAAAATAGCTACACTGTATTTTGCAGAACCTGTGTCATGTGTCATTATTCAGCTGCTTCCCACATACTTCATTCACGTGAAGTGTGTACCCTGTTTAAAGTTTGCTCTTCTAATAATGGAGGAAGTTTCTTGACATAAGGGCGGGTTTTGTTAGAGAGAATAACCAGGGTAAGGAAGGAAAATATTAGGTAGCTAAGTCCATAATTGTAGAGTAGCTAATGCTCTAACAGAGTTTTATTTTTGTCATTCCTTCTACCATTCCTGTGGTCTTCTGGTTGAATTGAAACCCAGTTTTAATTTATATTTGTAGAAAAAGAGTGTTTATGGTATCATTTCTTGATTATTAAACCATATTTTATAGTAAGTGATAATTTTTATCATATAAGTGATAATTTTTAACATATTTACATACTCATTCCATTCTTTATTGAATTTTGTGGGGTTTTCTGTTTTTGTGGTTGCTTTTAAAGGCTGTATTGTTCACTTGTTATCTTGACAGGGATCTTCGGAGAGCATGAACAGAAGAGTCTATGAAGTAAAGTTCACTAATGACTAAAAAACATAGCTTGTACAACTTTAGTCATAAACACCAAATGGGTTTATGGCTTAAGGTAAAAATTGATAAATGGAATATGCTAAATAAAATCCTGAATAGGAACACTTGCCCAATATCTGTAGGCTATCTGTGAAACAGAAAAGTTAAAGCTTCGTACTTTTATGCATTAGCCTGTGGAAACAATTTCACTTCTGAAATGCTTCAAGAACATTTGAGTATAATGGGCTTTGTACTGCCTGCCTTGGCTGTACCCTGTAGAGAGCACTCAGCCCATTCAGCTTGAACTCCATTTTATCTAGCTCTTATCCATTAATTTTATCCTGACCTTGGGCATAAAATATATGCACTTTTTATGCTCTGTGCTTTTTGTGGAGAAAGAGAAATAGCATTACCCATCGATCACCATTATGAATGATATAGCTTAAAACAAACACAGGTCAGAGACAGATATGTTAAGAGCAGTTTTGTATTGATTCCATCACAACACTGAGTTAAAAGGGAAAAAAAACACATCAGAGTATAAATGATGAAAAGAGATTTGGAAAACAACAACAGCTATGAAGTAAACTTAAGAGCTTTGCTTTAGGGTTATTATTGGCAAAAAAAAAAGAAGAATTTTGTTGCTATTATTAATACAATCTACCTCCCCCTAATATATTTATTGTCATAACTTAGATTCTGCAGTGTACTACAGCAACAAGGTCTGTGTGTTTTACTGCTGTGTTTTTTCCTGTTGAAAGCTTTTTTGTTAAAAGAATCTTACACTGATTAGATCCTTTAATCTATATTTAGCTCTGGTGCTGAAATATTTATACCATACTTCTAGCTATAGGTGCTTTTTATTTGTTTGTAACTCCAATCTACTTGCAGAACACTGTCTTTCACTACAACAAAATTGTATGTCTTGTTAGGATCCATGACACTGGTACTAATGGTAGAAGTTTTAACAAGCCTACCTGAATTACAGTATGCATCTCTATTATAATGTACATGAAGAAAAATACATCCTCCTTTGTCAATGGATTTCCATTGAGAAAAAAATCACTTAAATAATATTATTGACGGGGGAGAATTGTTTTACACTGTGAGACTTCTTTTTTTTTGGAAACAAGAAAACTTTGGAACTTAGAGCCTTAAGTGGAAAGATATTATGAACTAGCTTATTAGAAGAAAAAGGCTAAAAAATGTGGAGTTTGACAAATCTGTGAAAATCCTTTGTGATCTGTTTACTTACTAAAGTAAAAACCTGGAACAGTTAAGTCGGGGACAAGTATTCGTCACAGCCTTCCTTTGCCAGAGGTCAAAGTAGTGTTTTCAGTTTTCTAAGCAGTTTTCTTGTGTAAAATTCTGAGTGTTCAGAATTAACTGAGTGGTTCCTTGGGAATGCCATCCTCAATTCATAGATTTTGCCCCATGATTTTTATGTTGTTTTTTTTCTATTTATAAATTAGTGCTTTCTGTTCCTGATTATGAAGGTACAGAGGTAGAGAGGTTCTTTTAGCACAGTAGCTCCTCTGAGGACTAGGGGATATGGAAAAGTTTCTTTCTGTTCAGTTGTGGATCAGCTGGTCAGAGGAACTGGTAGTCCTGAATGTTCTTGGTCCTGGAGGCCATCTTACCTGTACTTCCACTGTCTAGAGAATTTACACATATGTAATGCAGCAATCATCTATTGGTGTGACTCTGTCTGGTAAAAATTAACTTAGCTGTGTCTGTTTCAGTGCTAACTTGTATAGTGGTTGAAGGCCTTCCCATTGAGGTTCCCTATTACCAGTTTCCTACTATAGGAAAAAATACAGTTGGTAAAAAAGTGGAAAAGTTTAAAATTAAATGTCTTATTTTATCGTGCATGGCTTATGTTCTTGAAGTGTCTTTTGGTAATGTAATGTTCTTACTATTTACTTAAAAATCTTCCTTTTACTTAAAAATGTTTAGAACAATATATCATCATTGATTAACAGCATCTTTGTAAACTAGAATCAGGAATAATACATGTTCTCACATGGAGAAACAGAAAAGGCAGTATAGTTGTACAGTGAATCAGTTGCAGATCCAGAGACTCAGTTCTCCTGAGTCCATAGGTTTTAAAGCCATAAGGGACTAGTAAGACTATTTAGTCTGGCCTCCTGTATAATAGAAGTCATAGGATTTCCCTGAATTAATTCCTACTTCATTATCTTACGCTTTTGAGTAAAGGTATCAGCTGGGTTTCAGATTTCCTGTCTTAAATGCCTGGTGCTGTTCCATGGGACAGTTCAGACTTCTTAGCTAAGACTTGATCATGTATTTGCTTTCAGCCAGGATTTACAAAGACTTCAACAGAAACTGAGTTTCCACAGGGATATGTGTCCACCTCCTTTATAGTTACATAAAGACAACATTTGAAGCCAGTACTGGGTCAAGAAACAACTGATGAAATCTGTCTGAACTGGTCAGGTTAGAGAAAAATACAGTACCCTAGATTGCTCAGTAACTCCTTCAGTTCTTTTAAATCTTTAGCCACTCCTTTCTAGAGAATGGTTTACCTGTTCACCCACTATCAACTTTTATGTGCCACTTGTGCTATCAGTCCTTTTCTCTCCCAGAGATCCCTGTCTGGGAATTCAACCAGACTTCTGGAAGAGCACAGATCAACAAGATACAAAGGCACCCCTCACAGGATTATGCACACTTGTTTCATGTGCAGCTGAATTTGCCACTGTGATGAGCACCTTCCACCAGTGAAGGGGACCAGTAAAGTATTTTTCTGAGTGATCGTGGATGTGCTGCATTTTATGTAAAGAAAAGAAATATGCATAGTACTCCTACATAGTTTTATGTAAAATAAACTTTAAAATAAATTGTTTCATTTTCCACTTTTTTGTCAGCGACAATTTGGAAGCAGGAGGAAAAAAACCCAAACCCACTTCTCTCTGCCACTTTAAAAATTGTTTCCTAGTATTCAAATCCTAAAAGGATTTGAAATATACAAGGTGTTGTAATCATGGTCAGGTTTTATATAGAAGTGTGTTGTAAAATGTCTGGAATTCTGCATGTCACATTTTGGATGTGGGTATGGTCATCACAGAAAAACTAAAAAGGAAAAAAAAAATTGTCCAAAATTGGTAACTTGTCTCTTAAGTTTAAAATTTAGATGACTGTTTTTATTCTACTTCCAGCTAATGCACAACACAGTGCACTAGTTTGAAAGCAAACCAGTGAGAGACTCAAAATCAGAACTACAATTTAATAGGAAAATTAAAAATAAATGCACTAGTACAAAAACACCGACAGAGTCAGGATACAACCTCACACCCTGTTGGGCAGGGTGGTGGTAGCAGTCCGATTAAATGGTGGCTGCAGTCCTCTTGAGGTGCTAGATGTGGTTGTGTTGAAGCAGTGATCCTGTAGAAGGGTCTGGTCTTCCTCTGAAGGTCCAGTGGCGGTGATGTAGCTCTCATCCTCTGGGAATCCAGTAGGTAAGGGCTGACTGTGGTGTTCCAAACCTCAGATTGTATCCAGGTAGGAATGCTTGGTTCCTCCCCCTGGGCGGAGCATCTCACAGTGGGATGATGTAATTTTATGAGTCATGCAGTGAAGTTGGATGGCCCATTAACAGAAGATAACCCCAGAGGGAGTTATCAGGGATGTGTCATGGAAGAGATAAATAACCCTGCTCCACCTGGTTTTAACAGATGGTGATAGAGTACATACTTTTGGTTACATCTTACATTGTAACCTAAGACAATGCTGTATAGAAAACTTTAAGCTTATTAAATCCTTAGGGTCTGGTATTCAAAGTGGTTTTTTTTATTTGTTAGTGAGGCAAAGCTTTTGCTATGTGTAACAGGGATGTAGAAGCATACAGTTAACATGAAGCCTCCTTATTTTAATGAAAGTAAAATGATGATTGTGGAGTCACAGGGGAAGAATGAATACAGGAACCATTGGAGATGGCGAGCATTTATGTGTGTATAGACATAAATGTACACATGCATGAACATTCTTTGTACTTCTCATATGGAGTCTTAAGTTCTGATCTGGGTACCCCCACTGGCAGGCAGACCTTCAGGGATGCTTGTTCTTTGCATCTGGTTAGCCACATAGACGACTGAATGCAAAATCTTAGGTGTTCCTCACACTCACAAAAGCTTAGTCTGCAAATGCAAAGACACTACATGTATACTTCAACTGCAGTTAGTATGAGGGCATCTAGTCTAGACAGAGATATTAATGCAAAGAGTAATCTAGTAAATCACGTTGCTTTCTTCATCAACTAATGATATTCTTCATCTCATTAGTTAATACCTTTATGAACTATATTCATGGCTGAGTAAAGTGTCTATTCTGTGTTGCTTTGTGGGAATATCATGTTAATTAAGCAAAGCTGATCTATTTATAAATAAATGCAATAAGGAAAAGCTTCCAGGAAATTGCAACTACAAATACTACACTACTAACTTACATTTAATTAATCTAATTCTTCCTTCGTTTGGTGTACTGAAATCTGTAAAGATTATGTTTTGTATCACAAGTAGACATTTTTGCCTCAGGGAAGAAAAAAAATAATGGGAGGAAATAAGGCAGGTTTGAATATACCCTAGAGCATGGTGTCTCTCCTATTGTGTAATTTCTATTGCTGTCTTGTAAAGGAGAATGCTTTCAATGCTGCTAAGAATGTTCAAAGTTCAGACAAAATAAAATCCAGTCATCTTGACTGAGCCTTTTCTGAATGTATTCATCACTTTTCACTGGTTGCTAGTAAAGTTAAACAGGAGTTCAGGTAATATATTGCTAAGGTACAATCCCAAACTTCTACTGCAGCCTTAAAAAGAACAGGACACCAAACCTGACGAAAAGTTCTAATCTCATTGACATTGAATTGAAACAAATTCCCCGTAAGATGCAGAAAAACCTGGTAACAAAATGGAAGTGGGGAACATATCAATTTCAAAAGCTTCTTGTTCTACTTGCTATTAATTTGGTGAGGGGGTGTAACTATTGAGCTGAATGACCAACAGTTAGTGTGTACTTCATTTTGCGGTCGTACTACAGTTTCTAACAGACAGGTGTCCACTGGACAGAAGCTGTGGTCTTGATAGAACTATGTCAAATCCAGTTCTTGTTAGCTGTCTCTCCAGAGAGACAGATGATCATGTACATGTACAGTCTAAACTGCCTTCTCATCCACTGCTTTCTCAGATCAGCACTGAAGACCCACTGACAGGGAATGTAACAAAGCTCTCAGGATAGAGAACACTGATGTGTGGAATGGAAAAATTCCTTTTAGGGCGTTAGTTTCATACTGGAGGCTTCTTCAATGACCTAAAGAGCCTTTCCAATAACTTTTCAGCCTTTCAGATGCTCTCTTGAGGTGAAGTATATTGTCTCTCTGAAAAACTGAGAAATTAGAATGGGGAGTTTGTCCTTTGTTGAACAAGTCAGTGCCAAGACTGAAAATGTAAGCAAGATTAAACAAGCAGCCTGTTCTGACCATTCCATTTAAGGGATATTATTGTTTCATAAAGCAGGTTGCTGATACATACCTCACCAAATTATCATTTCTGTATTACAAACAATGGAGGATATTGTTAACTCTTACACAAACCTTCCCACTCATTCCTTATTACAGGTCTATTCCTTTGTTGCCTTACCTGCACCCAGAAAGGTAACATTCACAAAAGATGTGACAAAATGGGTTTACTTCTTTATGCCATACAAATACCATACTCTGATTCAAAACATACCTTCTAATAAAGAGTATTGAATAAAATACAAAATGTATAAAAATTAAATACAATTGTAGTTGCATAGAAGTGATTAAATATACCTGGAATAAACAGCTGGAACAGGTCAATTAAATTCAGAGGAATTAAGTCCATTATAATTGCCAACTGTTTATTAAGGAAGAGCCTGGACTAACTAGCAGAAGCTTTACTGCTCTTGAGACATCACCAGTAAAGAGAACAGACACTGCTTTGCAGGCTTAGAACCAAAACACTTGAAAGAATGTGTTTTTTAGCTACACTCACTCTATGCTATGCATAAAATCAAGAGAATTATTTCATAATTCATTTCATAGAAGTTTCTAGAGCCCCAGGTCTTTGCAAAATTTAATGTGATTTTGTTTGTGTGTGGCTAAAGACATTTTGAGGGGACTTAGGTTTGGTTCCCCTGTGTTAATCATCACCGTGGGGCGACAGCAGTCAATTGACTGTCAGTCGACTGTCACCCACAGGGTTGCTATTATCTGTGTCAGCCACACATCATGGTGTTGCAGTTTAACAGATTTTAAAGTTTGTGGTGCACTTTAGAGGGAAGGATTTAGCTATGCAGTAAGATGCCGAATAGAGTAAGCCTTCTGCCAAGCAAGTATTTTCATTTCAGATACAAAGTAAATTTTATTCAAACCTGCCTGATACTTCCAACTGACAGTTCCAGTAATAGTCCCTTTTAGTCCTGCATATGTTTCTGATTTTACCTGAAAAACTTGAATTTCTTTAAAGGAATGACAGATATAGTAAGGGCAACAGGATGTTGAATCTACAGTCTACTGTTGAATAGCAAAAGTGATAGTATTTATTTACTTTTAGAAGGGTACATGTAGGATTGCGAATATGTGAATGGAAGGATTTTTCCATTGATGAGAGCATAGATCTTGTAAAGGTACGGCTTTGGCATTTTATTGTCAGTCATGCTACTAATCCACCATGTAATTACTGGGGAATCATAAAACTGCATTGTATCAACATTTTATTTTCTGTAAAATAGATAGCATGTAGAGATTTACAAAATGTGTTTTACACAATTTCTTAATACATAATTGTATTTAGCTACTACTAAATTAAAAGCTAGCTAGTAAATTTAAAATCATAGAATCATAAAATGAATCATAGAATGTTAAGGGTTAGAAGAGACCTTAAAAATCATCTAGTCCCAGTACCCGCTGCCATGAACAGGGACACATACCAGTAGATCAGGTTGCTCAAGGCCATATCCAGCCTAGCCTTGACCATGCACAAGAGCAGAATCCCATCTCACCCTGCTGGCCAGTCTGTTGTGGATGCATCCCAGGACACGGTTGGCTTTCTGGGCTGTGAGCACCAGCTCATGTTGAGTTTTTTCATCAATCATCACCTCCAAGTCCTTCTCCACAGGCCTGGTCTCAATCAGCAGCTGCTCTCAATCACTTCCCCTCCACACCTCTAGGTGTGTCTGGGATTGCCATGACCCAGGTGTAGAACCTTGTGCTTCTCATTGTTGAACGTCATGAGGCTTGCATGAGCCCAGCTCTCTCTGATGAGAGAGAGTCCAGGTCCCTCTGGATGGCATCCCTTCCTCCAGTGTGTCGGCTGCAGCACACAGGCTGTTGTCAGCGAACATGCTGAGGGCACCCTCAGTCCCACTGTCCACGTCACCTACAACGATGTTGAACAGTGTTGGCCCCAGTACCGACCCCTGAGAGACACCACTCGCCACTGCTCTCCCCATGGACAGTGAGCCATTGACCACAACTCTGAGTGCAACCTTCCAGCCAGTTCTTTACCCACTGAGTCATCCATCCATCAAACCCACGACCCTCCCATTTAGAGACAAGGATGTCATGCGGGACAGTGTCAGACACTTGCGTAAATCCAGGTGGAAAATACAAGTTGTTCTGCCCTTATCTTTAAATGCTGTTGCCCTGTCATAGAAAGTCACCAGGTTTTTCAGGGATGAGTTCCCCTTTGTAAAACCATATTGGCTGTTACCAGTCACCTCTTTGTTTTCCATGTGCCTTAGCACTGTTTCCAGGAGAATCTGTTCCATGGTCTTGTCTTATACATATGTGAGACTGACTGGTCTGTAGTTTCTTGGCTGCTCCACTTTCTCCTTTCTAAAAATGGGGATTATATTTCCCTTTTTCCAGTCATTGGGAATTTCATCTGACTACCAGTTTTTTCAAAACTCATGGATAGTGTCTTAGCAACTTCATCTGCCGGCTACCTCAGGATCCACAGATCAATCCCATCAGGTCCCACAGATTTGTGCATGTTCAGGTCCGTTAGATGGTCATAAGCCTGATCTTCTCCTACAGTGGACTCAGGGTCTTCCTTCTCCCAGTCTCTTTCTCATCTTGGGCAGCATGGCTGCAGCGCTTGTCATTGAGTACCAAGGCATTGAAGTTATTGAGAATCTCAGTCTCCTCTTTGTTCTGGGTAGCCAGTCCTCCTGTTCCATTTCAGAGAGATTCCACACTATCCCTGATCTTCCTTTTGTTTGCAATATATCTATAGAAGTCCTTCCTGTTGTCCTTGATATCCATGGCCAGACTCAATTCTAACTGGGCCTTGGCTTCCCTAATCTAATCCGTAGCTTCCCATACAATTTTCCTGTATTTCTCTGTGGCCACCTCTCTCTGTTTCAGCTTTCTAAAGACTTCATTTCTTGCTCTGACTTTGCTCAGCAGCTACTTACCCATCCATGGAGGCCCCCTGGCATTTTTGTCCAATTTCCTTCTTGTCAGGATGCATCGGTCTTGAGCTTGCAGGATGTGATCCTTGAATATCAGCCAGTGTTCTTGGCCCCCTCTGCCCTCTAGGGCTCTGTCTCATGAGACTCTACCTGTTAGGTCCTTGAAGAGGCCAAAGTTTGCTCTCCTGAAGTCCAGGCAGAGAGCTTGCAGTGAGCTTGCTGCATGTCGTCCTCACTGCCCTGAGGATCTTGACCTCCAGTCTCATGGTCACTGCAGCCAAAGCTGCCTTGGAGCACTGTATTCCATTGGCTCCTTCCTGTTGGTGGGTTCACGATCCAGCATGACACCATTCCTTGTTGACTTCTCAATCACTTGTGTATGGAAGTTTTCGTTGACATATTCACGGAACCTCTGGGATGGCTTGTGCCCTGTTGTGTGGTCCCTCCAACAGATACTAGGGTGGTTGAAAGTCCCCCATGAGGACCAGGGCTTGCGAGCATGAGGTCACTCCTATCTGCCTGTAAGGGGCTTCATCCACACCGTTGTCCTGATCGAGTGGCTCACTATAACATCCCCTGTCTGTGCCCTCCCTTTTATTTTGATCCAAAAGCTCTCAGCTGTCTCCTCATCAATCCCCAGCCAGGCTTTCATACTACACTACTAACACACGCCTTTTCTTGGTGGAACTAGTGGTTAATTGCCTTATTTGTGGAGCAGGTTGGTTGCTCCAGTTAGCTCTGTGTGTGTCGGGTGTGTTGTCTCAGTAGCCTGCAGAGCTACAAAGCATTTTTGGGGGAAAATGTCTGACTTTGAAGGAAGCCCTTTCCTTTTATTTGTTCCTTTCCTCTTCCTTTTGTTGTTTTTGGGTTTTGTTTTGGTTTCTTTTTTCACTGCTTCCCAACCCCATGTGTCAATGCATTCCCTCCCTCCCTCCTCTCCGTGTGTACTGAAGGGTGAATTTTTGACTTCTCCTCAGCAGGCTGTGGTTGCCCACCACTGGGATTGGAACCCACTGTCCAGCTCTCTCTCAGCCTCCCTGATATCTCTCGGTCTTTTGACTGTCTCCTGCAATTTGACCACCTGTTCTTGGAGATAGTCCACCAGGACACATCTCTTACAGTTCAAGGAACTACTCGTCACACTTCCTCATACTCATTGACCTCTCCACTTCCTCATTCAGTTCCGCCACCAAGCTGAGCAGATCATCCACTTGTTCACAATGCAAACAGGTATCATCTCCACTACCCTCTGGCATCTGTGACAAGCTCGGGCACTCCCTGCAGCTGGAGACCTGGACTGCTGTATGTTGATGTGTGAGGTTTTACTGGGTCACTGTGTTCCTTCTGACAGTGGTTTTTGGCTGAGTGGAAACCACAGTTAGTCCCCTTAGAGTTTAGTGGATGATGACTCACTCGCTAAGTTCTGTGCCCTACCTCTGAACTGCCTTGCAAACTGCCATGCCACGCCTTTCTGCTGTGCCACATCCTGTGTGCCTGCTCTCTTCACGGCACTCCTGCTCTCTTGCACTTCTTGGAGTTGTTTGAATCTCCTGTGGATGCCTCTGACAAAATCCCATCCATTCCTAATTGGCTTGCAAGAGCTCCCAGGTCCTCCAGGGATGTTGGGATGCTTATCGGGTGTCCCTGAGCTCAGGAATTCCTCTGTACAGCAAATCCAACAGTCACTGCCAGACTTAACCTCACTCACCGCTGCTTCTGTTGCCTCACTGACATAAATCTTATAAAGATCTGGGTGGTCCTAGGCTATCCATTGGTTTCCTGAATAAAAATAAAAATTACTTCTTCATGGCTAATGAAAACTGCTGAGAAGTGAGAATGGTGCTGTGACCTTATATCTGCTTCCCACATGGGTCCCTTGATACTGACATGGAACAACAGAAAATCAATCAATATATTATGCTGTTTCTTTATGGAGTGTTGTAGAGACCATTATCCAAATTAATATTAATCACTCACTACAAACACTGTATGTATACCTATAGTTTTACATCTAAAACATATGATTAGCAAAAAACCCAGCCTTTGTAGAGAATTCTGTCAGGGAATTTTATGCTTAGAGGTCTCTGTGTTAGGGTGTGATTTTTCTGTGATACCCTGGCAAAACTTTTGAAATGCACTAGTTGTGATTTTGAAGCCTATCCTGCACTGCTTTGTTGCCTCAGGTGTTACCACATTTCTCAACAGATCATTCAGTTGTAAGTTCAATTCCCATAACAGGTCCCTGAGAGATATTTAGGGATGGTGTTACATACAATCCACTTCAGCAAAAGGACAGCTGTAGAGTATGTTTTTTTTCCTCAAGATAAAACAAGGAAAGTACTGTCTTAATGCCCATCAGAAGAAAAGAGAACTATTTGGTTGTACTGTATAACTCAACACATCACCAGCTAGATCTGTGTCATTGAACAAAGAATAATGAATAATAAAATACTAAATACTAAAATCAATTTTATTATGGATACACTTTTGTTATTATTAACAATTATTTTCTATTTTAACAGTCATCCAAACTCCATGTTACTTTGACCCTACCAGTCTTCAGATCTACTGTGTTTTCAGTTCTTCAGCTATAACTGCACAACCTAGAACTGAAGATTTTTTGAAACTCTTAGTTCCTTAATATTTTAACTAACACGCAGGATAGGGGTGGAAAAAATGCAGCTTAGCAAGCTCGTGGATGAGACTGAATTGTATGTAAACTTGTAACAGAAAGAATTATAAGTAAATGCAAAGTCTTCCCAAATAGATTACTGTCCATTTTAACTCTGCTGAATTTTGTGCCAAACATACAAATTTTGAAAGGCCAGTTCATGGGTCAAAAATAGCTTTTTATTTAACTAGCTAAAGCAGAAAACATAACATGCATAAAGAATAAACAAAGTGATGACATTCATGTGAGATGTTAGCTTTTCAAGGAAAGAAGAAGGGTGAAACTTGTATAAGAACTTAAAAGAATTTACTATTGAAGAATTAAATGGGACGGTGATAACAGGCAGACCTACATTACAGATGAGTTGTTTTTATAATCTGACTTCAAAAGACCAATTTTTTTGTTGTTGTTTTCATTGCTTTTGGATAATTTTTGTTTATCAAAACTCATATTAGTGAGATTTCAGCCTTAATTTTGTGGTTCACACTTCCATCATTATGTGTACCTTCTATTTTAGGATTAAATCTAAGTCTAAATCTTTGGTTAAGCATGCCCTTCATAATGTTACTCTAAAAAGATAGATCAGTGTTTAATTATTCTAAAGCAAATTAAATAGAAGCAAAAGATTGCGTAACAGAGTTATTAGACTATGAAAATACAACAACATTCCTTGTCTAACCTTTCCTTTTACAATTCCCCTGTCATAAGAGCTGTGAAGTTGCAACAAAGCACATCAGCCAAAACAGAATTGAGTTTGTTGCTAGTTAAAGATGCCTATGCACTCGGTGTTCATTAATTTGAAAAATATGATAACAATCATTATAGAAAACACAGGGGATATGCATCACTAATATTCAGGATGGGGAAGTATGAAGGAGTGTAGAATATATGTGGGGTCATGGGCCAAGAATAGTAATAATGTGACAAGAAAAAAAACCCATAAGTTAAAATGGATCATTGGGAAGAATCCTAAATTAAGCAGATTATTGACCTAGCTGGTGTTTCCCATTGCCAGTTGTTTTTTTCATTATGTATGATCATGAACATTTTCAAATCTGTACATGAAAGAATATTTTCTTTCCAAATAAAAGTCAGCTACATTTGATTATGTCTACAGAGCATCAAAAGTGAAATTTAATTGAAATTCAGTCTTCTGATCTTCAAGGACACTTCTCAAGACAAGTAGACAAGATATTATTGTGTTATAATTTTCCTTTTAATAAAAATATTCTGCGTCTCACCCTGCTGAAAAGCAATGCTTCTTGGCTGAACAGTATTAACAGCAATATTTGTGTTCGTTTCCTAAGACAAGACATGAAGCACAATTAGACTATTGAAGGCAAATGTTGATGATTTTCATTTTCTTGCTTTGAAGGCCGTTTTTCAATAGATAATTGTGTTTTATTTAATCATTCATAGTGAAAACAAATGAAAGAACAAAATGACAGATACATTTTGGTTTTTTTACAACCTGATGTTTGATCACTGATGTCCTTATTTTCCTGATTTTTTTTTCTTTTCTTTCTTTTATTTCTGTAATCTCTATCTTGGAATACTGTAGCAGTCCAATTTCTATGTCTACATTTGGCAAGTTCACAATAACTTGCAGTTACAGTGTTCATCTCTTGGCCTGCTCTGATTGACAGCCCAGAAATAGCCATTTTAAGTTGTGTCAGATTCTCATCTCTCTGTTTGAAAGGTAAAGTTAAACAGTTTTTCTAGCAGTCTGCATAAAGTCTTGAATTTTAACAAATCAAACTGGTTTGGCTGTTGTACCAGCCTTTTGTCTCTGCAAAAGTACATCATTTTATCTTTGCACACTAATGGCTTACTGAAAACTGTTGCAGCTGTCGATTTACTTTGGGGCATGTGATAGCTCGAAGTAATTTATTTACCAAAATAGACCTGGCCATACTCTTATCATATATTAAGTCATTATTTTGCATTCGCTCCACTGTGGAATGAATGAAAATGTTCCATTGTGAGGAACAGCACTCAGATTTTTTAAAAAGAACAGAACAGTAGATTCAAAATCTCTGTGGAGAATAATATGGTCTCATCAGCTTTCCTATATTTATCTCATCTTTCAATCAACAAATACTGTATTTGTATTACAATAAGATTTCTATGTGTCCAATCAAAATTGAAGCACCATTGTGCTGGACACTCTACAAGTCTATATGGTGATACTGTTCTTGCCACAAAACCTTAACAATGGAATAGATAGAAGCTGCTAGAGAAAATGCAGCTATTAATCTAGATATGAAACACTCGCTGCATATAAACATCCAGTTTCATGGCTCAGAAAGCATTATATGATATCAGAATTTAAATCAACTTGTCTTGACCACTGAGTTGCTCACATTGTTATGTGCTATTACAAGTACTCATTAACACACTGCAAAAGTAATTATCTAAATGAAAGTAAGTCCCTAGACTAAAAAAATAAATTCATGAGACCCTTTCAAAGGGTGATTTAAAAGAAGATTTGGGGGTGAGGAGGGGAAAGTTGGTATCAGCTACATATATATTAGGAATGTGCGTATTTTGACTCAAAATCACAGAATATCCTGAAACATCAAAATGCAAATGCAGGGCCTGTTTATGCAGATAAATCACATTCATCAGCTCCAAGGGTAGACAATTCCGGAATCTAGCCAGGCCTCTGCAGTTTGGTGAAGTATTTGTCATTTATTGCCCATATTTAAATCTTTCTTATACAGACTACCACTAAGTAAATACTGATTATGTTGCACCTTTTCTTTATATGCATGTATATACACACACTTCCTTGAATTAAATGACACTTGGTAAGAAGACTATGTTTCCTCACTTAAGGTGCTTTTTGATGTTGCTTATGACTGGCTTACAGACTCCGTCATCCCATACCTGCCCTACTTTTGTGCTCATCCTGCTTCTCCCGAACTGCTATTTATTACTACTATTTTCTTCAAAGATTGCACAATGAATTACTTCACTCAGGTGTTTCCTAAATTTTTTTGCTGTTTTCTGAACTGTGTTTACCTTTTCAGCATCTTGCAATAAAAAAGAGATTTGATTTGGTATTCCCCCAGCAATACAGAAGGCAAATACACTCTGTGACCTGGTGATTTTCTGTTTAGCTGAAAAATCCACTACTCCTTTTCTTTTGTTAAGAAAGTCCACTGTAAACTTTCATTTGACTTCCTTACCATTATTATAACATGGATGATAATCCATGTGAAGATTTTGGTGTATTTTTTGTAATGTTGCTTCTCATAGGAAAAATGGAAAAACAAATCTGTCCTGAAAGATTTTTTTCAGGTCACCCATGGTTATGGAGGAACCCTGCTGTATTCCTTCTGCAGATTTTCCGAACAACTGCCATTTTATTTTCTCCTTTTCAGAAGCTAGAGACAGAAAATCTCTTTCAGCTATTCAACAAAAAATGCAGAGAAGTAATTTAAAATCTCATACATGAAATTCAATTTGTAAAACCTTTTATGTAAATATATAACAAAGTATATGGTCACCTTGTGGAGAGGTGAAGTTCATGTAAGTATTTTGACTGTGAATACCAAAATATTTTATTTTCATTGTTACTGAGAAAACATTTGAATTTTACAGTAGACGCTAAATTTTATAGTAAACTCTACTTTTATGGTAGATTCTTTATATTAACATCCCTTCTCTCTCTGTTGTGCCTATCGGTGTAGCCACTGATTCAGGATTGAATTTGAATGGCTCACAATCTCTTAAAATGGCTGATTGTAAAACATGATACACAGTTAGCTTTCATAGCATTTTCAAACTTAAAAATCATGATCACTATTGTGAGTAGTGATATCAGCTTGAACCATAGTAAGGATAAAATCAGAATGTGCTTAAATTTAATCATACAGGGGAATGTAGTGATTCTGATTTAATTCACAAAGTCTGCTAAAGAATCTACAGAGGATGAATAATACTGATAACTAAAGATGAAGAGAAGTTCTCACTAAAGATATAATCAGAGAGGTTAAATGTGCTGAGCAAGACACTGCACAGACATTGTAATAAATTGCTTCAGTTTTGAAATGCTGTGTTATTATAAAACTGGAAGCGTATTACCAATTAATTATTCTGTGCATGGAAGAATATATAAAAGGGAAGGAAAACGGTAACACTGTTTTATTTATTCTTGTGAATATGTTTGTTTGCTGCTTTCTTATGCTCAAAATTGCAATCCTGAACAACATTAGATTCTTTTCGAAATTAATGAAAGCTTTGGATTATTTTTGTTCTCTTTTCAGAGGGATGAGAAGCGCCATACTGTATTCTGTAGAGGGTTTTGGTTTGAAGATGTTTTGTTATACAGATTTGTATGTGTATAGAAAAAAATCCAGTGACACAGCCATCAAAACAGGATCTTCAGTATAAAGTCTGAAGCTCTGACCCTTAATAACCTTAGAACTCAGTTCAGAGTTTTTCTACTGAAATTCCTTCAAAAGCAAGAATGAGATATTACTGGAGAATAAGGGCATGTATTAAACTTAACCAGAAGATTGGAGCTATTTAAGAAATTTGCAAAGTCAGTCTTGGGCAGTTCACCTCCTTCCCCAGCAGAGATGTCTTTCCAACACCCAGCAGGAAGCAAAATACCTCTACTGTAGCCCAATCACAAGACATATGTACTTCTTTTGAGCAATAAGCTATTGGCATCATCAAAGTGAAATTATATTACCTTTGACCATGTGGATGTAGGGCTGCCTCTGAAATCCATATGCCAGAAAGTTTATGGTAAATTTGGCAACATGAGTTACTGAAACATATTTTCTAACATCTCTGAGAACGGGTAATTTATTTCCAGATTGGTGGTGTGGTGTCCAGTTGAGTGAATTGTCAAGAACAGTAGAGGCTTTTAAAGCAGCTGAACTATGTGAGTTCTGGTATCTCAAGAGTTACCAAGCACTGAGAAAGAGTTTGGGAGTGCTGAGAAATTCAAGGGTTCTTACTTTCCCATTGCATTGCCTTTAGTGGTCAGTGTGTCTGTGTCTTGGGAAAAACTAAGGTTCTTCAACCTTTCTGTCCTTTGATATTTTGAAAGAGAATATTGTTGAGAGATACCGAGTGGTGATTTGAGTGAAAACTCTGGGCAGAACAGATTTAGTCCATGTGTATGACTAACAATTACACAAAGAACATGGAACCATTTTTTGTGGAAGACCAGCTGGCTGTGAAAATGAACTGCGGAGCTGCTTGCTAGATTCTAAGAGCATTTAATAGAGCACAAACTGTCTTTTGCTACAAATTCAGATTGTGTTGCAGAATTGTACCCACTGTTTTTAAACTTATATCAGGGTATGATTCATTATTGGTCATTTGCTTATTAAAATAGTATTTTCTCATCAGTATTGGACTTTAAATAGTCCCATTGAAGTCTACAGAGCTTCTAAAGTTGCTACTTAGTATGGGTAAGAAACACAGAAGCAGACATCCTTCTCTCAGACCCATGCTGTTGAGAAGCTCATATTACATAATCTCAATATTTCTTCCCAAACCCAGCATCATTCAGTGCCTTTTTCCTTACTTGTATCACAACAGCAGAACACATGAAGCTGATGTGTATTTGAGTGTCCTGGCTGTGTGCCTCGTAAAGAAGCCTCTTCTTTCTAATATATATGTTCACTACAAAATGTATAATCAGTCCTTCCAGTTTTCTTCATTAAAACATAGAAGTGACATATTGACTCTCTGAAGGCAGCCTCAAGCGTTACGTGTTTCTAGGATAAGATTTTTACTTTCTGATTTTTTTAAAATCTCTGATACAGTTTTAAGAACAACCTGTTTCTCTGTAGAAATGATAAAAAAAAAAAGTAAAATGAATTAGCCATTAGCCAAAATGCATTACTAACATTCTAAAAGTATTTTCTAAGGCCTTTGTAGAGTCCTCTATAGGACTTTAGAGTGTTATATGTATTTCTTTATTCTAGTCATATGTGGGTTTCCTGTTCACAAGCTGGAATCCATGCCTAGATGTATCCAAACATTTCTGGGTTTTTTTTTAATATTTTGTATTTCCCACAAGATTTGATGCTCACTTGAGTGAACATGAAGTTAAGAAATAATTCTAGAAATGGTGGAATAGGATTTAAGGAAATTTTTCATTTCTGTGACTCAATCTTAACAGCATTACAAAGTTGTTCATTAATAATCCCTGAAATAAAATGTGGCTGCTTGGCACTTAGTAGTTTCGTTGGTATACAAAAAGAAATATAAGCCGTCGCTTGCTCTTAATATTCTAGTATGAGCTGGATTTTTTTTAAAGTGAATAAAAAAACCCAGAATAAAATATGGCATTACTCAATCTGGAAAGCATGAAATGACTGTTAGTATCTGTGGGGTGATTATTGCATTCACTGCTCAGAAAGAAACTGAGGCTTGTTTTTCAGTTTTTAAGTACCACATATGTCTTCATCACATTTAAATTTTGGAGTTTGCATGCAGATGTGATCATTATGCTGTTTTGAGTCTGAGCGCAAGTATCTCACAGGCATAGTCATATTGCAGATGTTTCATCTCTAGCATTTCTTCTTTCAGAATTGCATGCTAAAATTCTTCTGGGAGTTTTACCCACAGTCTTTTACCCTGTATGTTGTGGTAGGCTGGCACACTCCCACCAAATTGAGAGTGAACTTCGCTGTCCCTTTCCCTGTGAAGAGCATCTTACAAAAGGCAGAAAGCAGGGAGTCATGGTTGTCTTCTGTACCTACATCTTGCAAAGCAGTACACACACAGTCATCTATTAACTTCAGATGTGGAAGTTTCATCATAAATGGTAGGCTAAGAATTGGAAAAGTAAATTGTCACACTCAGGAATAGTATTGTTACCACCAAATCTCATTTACTGGTCTTCTAGTATTCATTGCTGCAAGTAGAGTGTTTATCTGACGTGATAAAGCAATACCACAGCTGAGACAGCTGTCATCTTGGAGATAAAGCAATCCATCCACACCATAACTTCATAACCTGCAATAAAATCTTCTTAAATTTTAATTTCCTCTGGTGTTAGCCACAGGCAGTGCACGGACTGACTTCAGACCCTTCACTAGAGCATTCTGGCATAAAGTGTATGCCAGAACTGTGTAGCTGAATGGGAGGTGTACTGCACTGGCGCTGTTTGTACCAGCTCTGCCTTGCAGACACCATGGCTCTAGGCAATTAACCAAAGCCAAGAGCATCAGCAATTTAAAGTGAGTTTAACAACAGGAGGGGAACAAGGAGTTAACTTTGCAGCTAAAATGAAAGGAGTGCTTTAAATTCTTATCTCTGCTTTTGGGAGATTGACAAGTAGTTACAACTCTCTAGGGATGTGGTTTTCAACAGAAGACTAAACACTGGCTGAAAGACTTCGCTGCTGCAAGAAAATTGGGAGGGAAAGAAAAAGGAAAAGAGGTTTTAAAAGGTACTTGTCTCTAGAGTAAAAATACCAGGAAGACCAAAGCTTAAAACTCAGTAAGTATCTTCTGAGCATTCATCTCCATAGTCTTAAAGAAATAAACATAGCTTGTTACACTACCGGTAGAGAAAAATATAGAAAGGCAAACCAGAACCTTACTACAACAACATAAATTTCTGTGCAGATGGAACAACAGAAATCACTTAAAATACTAAGGATATAGTAAAGTGAAATCAATATAAGATGAATGTTTCTGTTCAACACTCCTAATAATACTAATAAAGATGCTATTCAATTTCTAGATCCTTCTGTGGGATACTGTCCTGGTTTTGCCTGCAATACATGCGCTAAATATGAATAGCTTTTATAGTATCTCTTCTTTACCTTGCTTCTTCTCCTGTTAATTAGTATTATATACAGATCAAGAGAGTAGAAAACGTGTCTTATTGTAACAATTATTAAACAAACATCTCATACTGACTGAGAATGTTTCCTTTCTTCCCTACAGCCTCCAGCTGTGAGCTTTCAGTCTTGTAACCTCTAAATAGTAGGCCTTTCAACATGTAGCTGCTACAACAAGTGGTAGTGGTAATTGGAAATTTTATCATTTAGCTAGTACTCAGTACTTTGGTACAGTGCTAAAAGCTCAGTGCTGTTTGACTCAGCATACTGTTGTGATCTAAAACATAGTTATTAGCCATGAGTGGTGATAAAATCCCATGGGACTTTTAATCAATTACTGCATGGGTGTATGTTAGTTCACCTGCATTGGCAAAATGGCCACTTGGAAATTACTTTTTGCTCTTTTATCTTGGTTTTCTAGTAACTAATTTTCAGTGTTGCTTGCATAAAAAGACTGCCTGTTCAGGCCCTAAGAAGTTTGATGGCTAGTGATAAGAACAAATGCTAAGTGGCTTCCTTGTTCTTTCCATGATATAAGAAAATAATCATTTATTTCTCTGCAATGCTGTGTTTGCTTAGCATAAGATCTATTCCTAATATCATGGTAAAATGAAGTATTCCTGATGATACATGCCTAAATTTTTATTTTACTCAGCATAAAATCTCAACAGCACTTTATGAATCTCAGGCAGACAAGTGATATGCATGCAAGTTGACTTCACTTACAGAGAAAGAGAATGTAATATTTGTCATGTGTGTGGTAAAATTTGTAAATGATCTCATTTGCTTTGGAGTAGGAAGAAAACATGAGATACAATAACTTATGAAATAAAATGGCAGTGAATTTAGAAAATGTGACAGTTGTTTTGGCAACATGCTTAAGTATATAAATAGTTCCATTACAGTCAGTTTCCTCAATGAGACTACTCAGTATCTTTAAGTTAGACAAATTACATAATGAAAAACTTTTAAAGCCATTGGAAGACAATCGAGAAATAATTTTCTGCATATGATTATTTGGAACAGAATACCTAGATTTAAGAAATATGGAGGGTTTTTTCCATAATTTTTACTGTTGTGTGATGTTACAGAATGTTGAAAATGGATTTTGAATAATCTTTTTCAATGTGCAGTGGTTTGAATATTACTAAATACTGTAGAAAATAAGAAATTAATTATGAAATTTTAAAAAAATCTACTCTAATTTTATGGAGTTATAAAGATCAAACTGTACCCATGTTTTACTCTAATGGATAAGTCTGCTTTCTGAAACACTTTGCAAAATCATGTTACACAAATAATAACCTATTTAATTTTTTTTACCTTAATTGGAAAGAACTTTTACCTCATAGTGAAAAAGATAGGAAAGAATAAGATCTCAGAAGCCTTCTATAGCTAATCCAACGTACTCAGAAGAAATCACATAATTTATTGGCCTTGCATATGTTGTGCGTCAGTTAATTTAGCATTACTACAAGTTTTCCTGATATATAATGGATATACACTTTTTCCGGACACTGAATCATTAGAAAAAAAGTCCCCAAAACTGCAGGTGGTGTATCCTGAGTTTTAAACCCTTGATAGTTTCTGATGTCCTACATTCGGTTTGAAACAGGAAGCAATAACTTATAGCTGATAGTTGGTTGCATTTTTGGTTTTCATATAGAATAAGATATTTTCTAAGGAATTTTTATCTCCTTTTCTGGAATAAAATACTTCTTGTCCAAGTTTAAGCACAAAGTAAGAGTGCTACATGTGGTAATCATTAAATGTTTGGGAGTATTTTTTTAGATTTTTATCTGTGAGAAAGATGTTTCTGTTAAGCTTCTTTAAAACTGATAGAAACATTTAAGTATGTTTGCTGTCAGTCTTTGAAGGCTTCAGCAGGACATTATCTTGCAAGAACATCATTTTGTTTCTCTTTTGAATAATTAAGTTAGTAATAGAAGCTCACATAGTCTCACTTCCAGTCTGAGCTGCTAAGCATGATCAGCAACACACATGGAGATTAGTGAGGTACTTGCTGATAGTTTCCAAGATCTTTCAGACATTTTAGTGCAGAGGGAGATTTTCAGTGTGTTCATGCGAGAACTTTGTCCTATTTCTGCAGCTGTCATCTCCATGATGCCGGCTTTCGTGCAAAGCCAGCTGCTAAATGACGAAGAGCTAAAGAATTAGAAAATTTTGGCCTAACTCATAATAGAGAAAGATTTTTTCTCTTGCTTCATAGAAGCATAGAGTTGCTTTGTAGAAGCATAGACATTTTAGGACTGAAATTCAAGAGGTTGTTTTTTCTCAAAGCTCTTGCTGGTGGTCTTTGAAGTTGTTACTGGGTTTTTAAAGGACAGTAAGATGTTAAGGTGGGGCTTTGGAGGTAACAGTGTTTATGGACATATACCTGCAATAGGTCATGAAGGCTTAAACGTGTCATATTAAAGGTTAAAAATCAGAAAGGGTCAGCATCAGGAGGCATCAGAATAAATAGTTTAGACAAAAATTTTCCAGAAGCACAATATTTCAAGCAAGAACACACGCACAAAAAGCTACCTATATAGTAGCAAGATATTTTCCTCATATGCCAGAGGAGCTGGAAGTAACAGAAAAGGCAAAAACAACTAACCCTTCTTTTTAGAATCCTTCTTTTATTTCATTTAATGGAACAGCTTGTTGTATCACTTACTCAAAGAAGAGTGCCATAATAAAATAAAAGCAGAAAGTTACTTAGCGTGCACAGATTGATTTTTAAGTTTTCTTCAGGTACAAAAAAATATTGGAATACTGAAATACTTTTGTGTGGTCTGAGATCTATTGCTATGTATTTGTTTAGGGGTAGAAATTATTTTTCAATTACTGAAACATCTGACCTGTTCCAAATTGCTTCTAAAGGGTACATAAAATAATCTTCATGCCTACCTCTCCAGCCTACAAGAAAAATAGTTCAATCTCTTTTCTCTAAAAGGAATGAGTTTTGGATTGTTGTAAAATGTATGACAGATGTTGCTACTAATAAATCCAAAGAGAAACAGTTCCATTGTTGAAATCATATGTAACCCTGGCCCTCTCAGTCAATTGCTTGCATTGCTTCTGTAGCATAGGGCCTTTCACTAAGTTTTAATTCACCATTGGACAGATTCACATCTTCTGTTACCAGGCATTCTGTTTTCTTCATTTGTGCCTTCTTCATGCAACTTGCCATGTGTTAAGTCTGTTGACAAAGTTGGTGTGGAGGTTTTTTGTGGTTACACTGATTTTGATGTACTTGACGTATACAATGCTATGCTAAGCTTACTCTGTCACACTATGTATGCTCAAAGGCAGGAACTGGCTCTCCACAGCTGTTTGACTTCATTAACTATTCTTCACAAAATAGTCTGTGATGAATTTGCAAGTAGCTGACATAATATGAAACGTTCTTCTATTCTTTCTCTGTTGCACTTCCCCCACCCACCCCTGCCCTGCCTGACATGATGACTCTCAGCCCTTCTGGCAATCACACTGGACTATTCAAACATTATCCCAGCCTTCATTTAGGTCCATGACTTCCAGCTACACAGAACAGCTGCTTTTTTATGTCCACGCTAGTGAAGTATTCCACTGGAACTGAAACATCACTGGTTTTTGTTAACTAATTATCATTTTCATTTGCAGAAATTTCTTCTACAAAAAATTAAAACAAACCAAAGCAAAATTAACAAGAAACAATCACGGCTTGTAATTTAAAATGATCAGGAATGATTGATGATCTCTGATTGGACGTTTAGAAGTTGGTGAGAAAATTATTTTAAACAGAAACTGTGAAAACAAAAAGCTTGTCTATACTATACATAAAAGCAGTTTAATATTTACTATGCAAATGTTTAAAAATATTCTGGACCACATTTTTACTTATAATTTGAATATAATCACTCAGACTGTAGACTAATAAATTTCAATTTACACTACCCATTGTGGACTTTGATTCCATTACCTTTTTCTGAGGTAGCACTGAATTTCATAATTATTTAAAATAATGAAAAAGTAGTTAAAATAATTATGATGTGCTTAGAGGTGTGAACCTTGATCTCAGCATGTAAAGGAGTTTTTAAAAAAACCACTTATTAACATCCTATGTTCCTATGCCCAGCCAAGATCCTTTCAAATTACTGACAATATAATTTGTGGTGGAATTACTCAGGTAACTTGCAGCAAGAGTTATAGCAAAGCTGAGTAAATCTGGTATTGTTCTATGTTCAACATGTTATGAATGAATTCCCACATCACTCCTCATTTACGGTTTCATGAGAAATATTACCTGCTGTTGCTAGACAAATGTGAAAGTGTCATATTTAAAGTAATCTCTCTCCTTCGGTCTTCCGGAGAGCCTGCTTGAGTATGCTCCATTCAGCTCACAGTGATTCACAGTACCTCTTTCAAGGCCCTATGAATATTATTGTGAAAAATGTGTTGGAGGAACACAGGACAGGAGCAAGTTCCCTGTAGATGAGAGCGAGCACTGCCTTGCATCACCTCTATGCAAGCTCAGGGCAGGGCCTCTGCCATGCTTCAGAGCATGCTGGGGTGTCGAGCATTTTCTTCCACACAATAACTCAGAGTACAGACATTATCTATCATCTCTAACAGCAGCACTCACTATTATATCGTGAAGCATGTTCAATCACAGGCTATTCCCACTTACTTCATCTTAGGGCAGCAGCAAAATTTCAGGTAGGACTCAAAGTCACAGGCCACAGACAGTTCTAAACGTTGGATCTGGGGGACAAAATGACATCATGAATTTTTGAGTCTTTATGAGACAAAAACTTTGAAATGTTGACTGCCGTAGCCACATGTATACTATAAGGTGTTAATACGAAGTTCTGTGTGACTCCATGCTCATTAGAGGTTTTTTATTGGCAGTGGTTATTGAACTTGCCAGAGGACTATGAAAAGCTGTATTTAAAGCAATTGTGTGTCCTGTGCTCGAGAGAAAGCCCTTCTGTATCATTCCAGAACAGAAGTCAATGGTGTTTTCCCCCTGTAGCATCCTTGTCTGGACAAAGAGCTTATTTTAAGTGGTGAAACTCACCCCAAACAAAAAAAGCAATTCGTATTTACTCCCTTCTCTTCTTTTTCCTACACATATTCTTCTCTGCTAACAGATCCCTGTTAGAAGATAGGCATCTTCTCAGAATCTGTGAGAAAAAGGGACTGTTGCCAAAGGCAGTGACACACACAAGTAGTGAGAGGGATTCCTCCCTCATATTCAAGCATATGAAGAGTCAAGTCTAGAGCACACCCATTCCCTGCATAGCCAAACAATCAGAGAACTGCACCATCTACTCATAAAGGAACTACTTTCTTCCTTCTGTTAGAGGTTCATAGAGGTTCAAAGATGCCGTATGTTTTAACATTTACCAGCACTTTGGATTCTGTCTTTCGCTTATAAATATTAGGAGTACATGATACAAGGCACTATTTTGTGTCTTATATCCACCAACATTTTCTTAATTGATAGACACATGTTTGTACTGGATGAAAGACTTAAAACGAGCAAAGAAAACATGAAAATGGGAAGCTACTGTGTCTATTGCTTTTTAACAATCACCTATCTGTAATCATATAAGCATTATGAATGTTGTAAGCATCCTGTTCAGACCAAGGAAGATGAGTGCTGCATTGGATGTAGAAAAATGGTTCATATTTTGTATGAGTAACATTACTACATCACTGAGTAGTACTGAAGTTCAAGGGATATCTTCTTCGACTGCATTTTTCCAGAGTTCATTTTGTGTTCTGACAACATATCTCTTTTTTTCTCTGTCTCTTCAGCAATAATAGGACTGTTATTGGGTTTTTTCATACTTAGGTTTGCTAATCATTGAAATGATGCAGTAACATTCAAATTGTTACATCTGTAGGGGTGCACTGTTGTGCTGGGCACTGGAAAAGCAGTTGAAATGCATAGACGCTATACTGTTCAATTCACTGCACCAAAAGTGCTTTTAACATCCTGAACAAAACATCTCTTGTTAGAACTCAAGGGATACAATTTCATAACCCTTATTCCTCATTTTCTTCTTTTAAGAAGCCAAACAGTAGGTCTTTTGGGGCACCTTTCTAACCACTTATCAAAGTGAAAATACCCATTTCTCTTTCTAAAATGTACAAGTTTGATGCCAATTTAGAAATGCAGAAAATAGTGTTGCTCTCCTCTAAAAACAATACTTCAGCAAAGTTAATCGTTTTGACAAGTTCCTTTGTCAGGTTCTTAAATTCTGCAGCTGTGACATTAATGCAGTTAGTATAGTTTATAGTTGGCAGTTTGGGCTACAGAGTATGTAGGCTGCATTAAAAAACATTGAGGAAGATTATGGCGTTGAGGAAGCAATTCCTTGAAAGCTGTGTAACATCAGTAACAGAAATGGCCATGAGGAGGAAGGAGGGAGAGGCAGACAATATGGTCTGAGAACTCCTTTGACAGAGTGCTCTTACTTCCTCTTCTCTCTCTTGCACTTTTGAAAGTAAGAAAACAAGATGTTTCTACTGCATTCTCAAACTGAGATGTTGGAACTTGATTGCAATGATTTATTGCTTTTTACTGAAGAGTGAGTCCAAGATAACTACTTACAGAAAGTGTCATATGTATTAACTAGTATAAATATTTTAACACAGGGTACTAATGAGTAGAAAGGAGAGAAAGAAAAGGAAGAGAATTCTTTTATGTGTTCTGGACCAGTCAGTATATTCAGGCTACTAACATGAAAAGTGTGCTCTGGTGTACATACGAACCTCTGCTCATCTCATTATTTACCTCACCTAAAGCTGTATGTGATGTGAAAAAGTAAAGCTTAAAGCAAAGACTGCCTGCATTGCACTGCTGTTGTAGTTTCCCCTTTATTTTTCAAATAAAAGTAAGGAGGATGTAAAAGCACAAATATTAGTATGTTTAAAATATTGACTAGATAGAGCAAGCATGCTTTTTCGTTTTCCTAATCTTGATTCTTGGCAAGCCCAAATTTAACCCTGATTTAGTGTAATCTAAATCCTAACCCTGTCTGGAAACTAAGCCTTAAATCAGAAATGGAAAATTCATATTGTTGCCCTTTGCAGTCCTCTTGTCTTTTGTTCACCAGTGCAAAATATATAGTATTTTCCTTGTGAATATTTGCATGTGGAAATATGTGGGATGCTGTATCCTCTTTGCTTCAGGAGTTTAGCATTTCTTTTCCTAAATACATGATACCCTGCAATTAAAACACCACATTCTCTGCCTTTGTTTCATTACCTCGGACTTTGAGTCCTCTCCTTGTGTTAGATAAGGGACATCTGGTAGGGATGCTTGGATTCCCTACCTTTTTTTTTTTTTAGGACACAGCTTTTTGTATTTCCTTTTACATTCCAGATAAACAGAACAGACATCCAAAAGTTCAATCATAACCAAATTTGGGCACATTGATGTTCAGATGATATGCTCTGCTCTAAGTTATGACACTCCTGTGTACAGATCTGAGAATAAACCCTTGTTTTGAGGCTTGTATTTTTATATGAGTGACAACTCTACAAATGTTAATTCTTCTTATTCAGAATGTCATCGTTGAAGCAGAGTGAGAGGTATTTCATTGTTCATATGAGTGAGACAGGTCACTTTGGGAAAAGCTTGCTATGTGCAGTCTAATTTTGCAGATTTTGAGAACTGCTGAAAGGTGCAAATTCCTTTTTCCATTTTCGTGTCCTTATGAAGAGATCTAATTTCAAAGGCTCAGCGCACTCATTTGTTAAAACAGAGAACTTATTTAAAGCTAAATGCTAATAACAATGAATGTTAACTGACTTAATGCAATGTGAAATTGCTGCTTCAACATTCATACAAATGATAATTCAGTCTAAGTGGCTCTATGTTCTGTTATATAGACATTACTTTGCAATTTGCAGGGTAATTGCATACAAAGCTACTAAACAAATTTGTTTTCTTTTGTATTAAAACTGCTTTGCACATCTCTTCAGTATATGGAGATATTTTGAAATGCATGGGTTTTGATGGGATGGTATGGACAGCTGTTCTTATGTTGAATTTTTACTGATCATCTTATCAATGTCTAATTCACTTCCTTGTGTGGTAAAACTGTATGAAATTAAAGAGAACTCCCACCCAATACCAAGATCTGTTATTCTAGTGTAGCCATTACCCTACTTTACTGATGTACAGCACCCCTAAGAAAAAGTATCCATCTCTATATAGCAACTTTGAACAAAGGATCCCACAAAATAATTTATTGTGTGTTCATAATTACTTCTATTTGCCAAAATTTGCCTTGTAAAATGTTTCAGTATGAATAATGTTTATTAACTGGCACTTCTCTGATGCTTTATATCTTTTAAATCCAATTTAATTTTTATCTGTAATTAGAATTGGCTCTGGTTTTATTTTTCAATTCCTTTATATGTATAGTTCTTCAATAATAGTACAGAATACCAACTTCACTGCAAAATGGTGATTTTAGTTCCTCCCCTAATCTCTTTGATTTTACTGTTCTCTATCCTGCATTCAGTTCAGTAGGAAGACGAATGATTTTGAATAATACGGTCATGATGTCAAAACAGTGCAAATTATATGCTGCTGCCATCTGGAATAGTGAAAATAAAAGCTTTATTTACACTGTTCTTTGAAATAATAAACTTTATTGTGGCAGTTCATCTTCAGTATCTATAATGTATTCTGGGAATGTTCCATGTGTGCCTTTTTATTCTGTGAGCTGCAGAATGACTAAAATTTGCCTGTGGCAAACCTATCAGTGAATCTTGAAATAGATTCACTTTCTTTTCTTCCTGAATAGAGTGGAGAACCACCTTCCATTGCACAGTAAGAATAATTGGTTCACATAAGCAATATTTTTAAGAGGCACAGTCAAACACTATGAGTATGTATTTTAGTTGGGCAGATTACACAGATTTAACTACAGGTCAATATTCTGTTCTTCATATGAATATGAACTCTAGATTCATATTCTGGAACATGGGTGTTTCAATGGTGAAAATAGTTAATGTGAAATTAAATACTTAACAAACATATTAGCCAGTTTTCTTGACAACTGTCTGGCCTTTAGCCCTGGTGCTATTACCTTGCCTTTATATTCCATAACCCAAAACCAAAGTAACAACAATTTGCTTTGGTTACTTCACATTTGTACTTCATATCTATATCATAGTAATACCATTATATTGTACTGTAACTCAGAAGGCTGTTTACACTATTCAGTCGTTCTTGTTGAAACATGATGGTGATTGCCTGAGTGATTCAGTAAGGTAGCTATGCAAAATTTAAGACTTCAAGACTCAATCTGTTTCTAAAAGCTAACACTCTTCTTGCTGCCAGCAGGGCCTACGCATGATCTGAAAGCAACCTTTTACAGAAAAAGTAGCCAGAATATTAAGAAGCTGTTGCACAAATCCTAGATAAATATCATAGTCTTCCTCTTTCTTTAACTGTGTTGTATATAAGACATGTAGGTTTACCACACAGGATCAAAGCCATTGTACTGAAATCCTCTTGTTTCTTTGGATCTAGCTTTTTGTATATACATAGTCTTGGCAGTACACCTTCAAACATAGCTTGGGTAGTTCCTGAAATCTTATGAAATAATTACATCATTTAAAAATAAAAAGAGATTGCAACAGCACATTTTTCTTTAAGATGAGAGGAAATAGAGTTAAGTGATGACCAGAACAGGGTTTATAATATATAGTTGTGGCACAGCTATGCTTTTTTCTGTCAATACCACTTAAAGGTAAGTATGGTTTCTTTTTTTGGTAGAGCATAATTTTAACTCATGGCTGTTTTCAAGATACCACTCCATCAAAATTACTGTTCACACAAAACCACTGAGTTTGAGTCTCTACCTGAAATGCTGTTGCATTTATGAGGGCAAGCTCACCTCTAGGACAAATGCAGCAACATGTAAAATTACTTATTTTACGTTTGTTTCAGGTATACTTATATTGAAATCTGAATGTAAAGGCTAATGTGCTTTTTCCAAACAAGTTCCTTGGAAGAGAAGCAATTAATAAACTGGCAGCAAGGACATTGTTTACAGAACACAGAGTCATAGAACCATAAAATGGCCTGTGTTGGAAGGTACCTTAAAGATCATCTATTTCTGAACCCTCTGGAATGGACAGGGACACCTTTCACTAGACCAGGTTGCTCAGAGCCCTATCCAACCTGACCTTGAACACTTCCTTGCCAGGTTCAATTCCAGCTTCACCTAGGCCTTCGTGACCTCATCCCTACACAACCATACTTCATCTCTCTACTCTTCACAGGTCACCGCCCATCCTAGCTTCAACTGCCTGTGCATTTGCTTCTTTCCCTTCAGTCTGTGCAGCAATTCCCTACTCAGCCCTGCCATTCTCTTGTTGCTTTCCTTGCCCAATTTCTTGTTCCTGGCGACTGCCAGCTCTTGCGCTCTGTGGAAGACTNTGGTTGAAGTGCCCCAGAAGGACAAGAACCCGCGAGCATGCTGCCTCCTGTAGCTGGAGCAAGAAGGCTTCATCAATAGGCTCCCATTGATCAGGGCTCTGTACTGAAAACTGTCCACAAGGTTCCCTTTGTTGCTTTGGTCCCTGATTCTTTCCCACAGTCTTTTGACCTGCTCTTGGCTGTTCTTCAAAGACAGCTCTTCACACTCAGTCTACCTCTTGATGTAGAGGGCGACCCCTCTGCCTCTCTCTTTCCTCACCTGTCTCTTCTGGAGGGCCTGTAGCCATTGATAATCACACTCCAGTCACATCCCACCAAGTTTCAGTAATGGCAAGAAAGTCACAACTTTCTAGCAGCACAGTGGCTTCCAGCTTCTGTTTGTTGTCCCTCCTGTGTGCATTGGGTGAGCAATGTCAAACAAATTGAGAGTTCAGAAATACTAAGAACCATGACACAAAGCAAGGCAAGGTCATTTTGTAACATTCTCTCCTAAGGGCTCATCTGGTAACCTCTCCTTGAGATTGTCTTCTATGTTGTTCAGATCATACACTGAAAAATAAGTTTTGTGGAGTTCATGCAGCAATTGGAAATTATACTAGTGCAGTACTAAATGCATTCTTTTAATGCCAATAATGAAATTCAGCACCTTTAAGACACCTAACAAATTCAAAGAATGTGCCCTATTTCTTGTATCTGTCATCCTAAACAAAATACATATTACATGTATAAGTCACTAAGCCACAAGGATGGAGAAATCTAACCTTTAATGGCCTCTCAAAATGACAGTACCAAATGGCTTTGAGAAGGTCAAGTCTGATTTAAATTGTTGATGAATTGGAAACTAATTGACTGGAACTGAATATTACATGGGAAGAGCAGAATATACTGTCGTTTAGAGCCTAATGAGAATATTAATGATCAGTAAAAAATATTTTTCTGGCCACGTCACATAAAATTGTAGAGGTACCAATATATAAAAATTTTGTAATAGTTACTTTTCTCTTATTGTGGCTGAGATGCAGTTGTCCAATGATTTGATGCTCAGCTTTGTTTCATAGAGTGTTTGATGATCTGTCAAACTTGGTATCACTAAAGTGTAAAGACAGTTTTGTACAAATCATGAATAAACTTAGAGAAAAAAAGGTAATTAACATCTTAAAAACTAAATCCACTGTAATAAGCCCTCCAATTAGAAATTTCATTATTTCCCTGGTCCATTTGATTTTGAATATCCAGGTTTTTTGCCAAATACCTGAAAGCCAGGTTGGATACAAGCCACAACTGTCAAAAATACAACAGTTCTGGGTATTTGAATGTTACATTGTGATGTTTCTCATGAAAATTTCATGAAGAGCATTCACTCAAAGAGATTCTATGCATAAAGCAGATGGACGGAATTTAATTGCCCTTATTAAAAATAAGAAAGGGAGGCTCTTTACTACTCTATCCTATTAACATTCAAGTTAGATTATCTTTGTTGTACACTTAGGTATTTGTGAAAGGGACTCTAGGGTTTTCTGTATAAGCCAAGTAGGAAAGGTCAGGTCATAAAAATCCTGTTCTGTGTCACAAGTCAGATCTTGTCAGCTAATACCAAAGCAAAGACTTCGTGTTTATAAGCAGATGTGAAACATCCCTTTCTTTGGGAAAAGCCTGTGGCTGGTGAATGATTTGACATTTATCAGCTGATTGGTAGAAATACCAGTTCTGAAGAGTCACGGAAGCTTGCCAGAGAGTTATGTTCACTGAACCAAGGCCCTGGGATGATTGGTGAATCAGGGGTGCAGGTTATTTTTCCTCTGTTCTTCCAGGTGCGGGTAGTAACATTGAAAGAAGCAGATGGACCCACATGGTTCCATGACTAGTGTCATCACCAAAATGTTGGTTTCTTTGATAATGGGGTGGCCTACATGGCACCAGGCTTGCTGAATGCAGACAAGATTCAGTTCTCTCTAAGGGGGAAGAGGTTTTTTGGTCAAGGCCTAGCAGGGCTTGTTGATAGGGCTTTAAATTAGATATGACATGGGAGGGAGATATCATCAGGTTTAGTAGTGATAAGGTGTGGGACAGCCTGCCATCCCCCACATACTAGTTAGACAGCTGAGCCAGAAAGAGATGTTCAGAGGCTGGAGAGGGTATGCAGGTCAGCAGCAGAGCACCCGAGGGACAGCGCCAAGACATTCCAGCCACGCCAGACAGAAAGTCAGCTTCATTGGGGAGCAACTTAAAACACCTTAGTGCTAACACATGCAGCATGGGGAATAAACAGGTGGTACTAGAGATTTGTGCCTGCAGGGCTATGGCCTTAATTAGCATTGTGGAAACACAGGGATGTCTCCTATGACTAGAGTGTTGGAATGAAAGAATGCAGCCACTACACATCATATTTGAAAACTCATGGCAATCTGGTGAAGTTCTCACCGACAGGAAAGGGGGAAACATGACCCCCATTTTAAAAAGGGAAATAAGGAAGACCCAGGGAACTAAAGGTCAGACAGTCTCACCTCAGTGCCTGGCAAGATCATGGAGCAGATCCTCCTGGTAACTATGCTAAGAGACACTGAAAATAATGAGGTGATTGGTGACAGCCAGCATGGGTTCACTAAAGGCAAATCATGCCTGACAAATTTGGTGACCTTCTATGATTGGGTTGAAGCAGTGGTGGATGAGGAAGGGCAGCAGAAATCATCTGTATGGATTTGTGCAAAGCATTTGACACTTTCCCAAATATCATCCTTGTCTCTAAACTGGAGAGGCATGAATTTTGACAGGTGTACCACTTGGTGGATAAGAAATTGGCTGGATGATTGCACTCCTAGAGTTGCAGTCAACAGCTCAATGTCTAGTTAGAAAGTAGTGACAACTGGGGATCCTCAGGGATTTGTATTGGGACCAGTGCTACTTGGCATCTTTGTCAGCAACACGGGCAGTGGGATTGAGTGCACCTTAGCAAGTTTGCCAATGACACCAAGCTGTGTGGTGTCGTCAACACCCTGAAGGACATGGATTGGCCTTATTAGGCTGAGAGGTGGGCCCATGGGAACCTGAGGAAGAGCAACAAGGCCAAGTAAAAGGTTCTGTACCTCTATTGGAGTAATTCCGAGCAAAAATACAGACTTAGTGGTAAATGGATCAAGACTTTCTCTGGGGAGAAAGACAGGGTTGTTTGTGGAGGCAAAGTTTGATATGACCCTGCAATGTGCACTCGCAGCCCAGAAAGCCAACTGCATTCTGGGCTGCATCAGAAGAGGTGTGTCCAGGAGCTCAAGGGATGTGCTTATACCCCTCAGTTCTTTTTTTGTGAGACTCCCACCTGAAGTACTGCATCCTAGTCTCGGGCCTCCAACACAAGAAAGACTTTGACCAGTTAGAATGAGTCCAGTGGAGAGCCACAAGTTGATCAGAGGTCTGGAATACCTCTTCTACAAAGAAAAGCTGAGAGAGTTGGGACTGTTCAGCCTGGAGAGGAAAAAAGCTCTGGAGACCTTGTTAAGCTTTCCAGTACCTAAAGGTGGCTGCAAGAAGGCTGGAGAGGGGCTTTTCAAAAGGGATAGGAAAAGGGAGATAACCTGAAAGAGGGTAGGTTTTGATTAGATCTTAAGAAGGAAAGCTTTACAGTGAGGGTGGTGAGGCACTGAAACAGGTTGCTCAGAGAAGTTGTGGATCCCCCATCCCTGAAGACCAGGTTGAATGTATCTCTGAGGAACTTGGTCTAGTGGAAGAGGTTCCTGTCCATGGCAGAGGGTTTGAAAGTAGATGACCTTTAAGGTCCTAAACTATTCTGTAATTCTATGGTTATCTATGTGCACTTGTATTTCAAGAAATTAAGTAGCTCATGGGCAACATCACACCCCAGGAATTACAAAGATCTGTAGGCTGTACTTGCTTCCTACACATTTTTCGGAAAAGTCTGAAGACTTACCTGACCTATTTGAAAATATGATACTTCTTAAGGAAAGAGAGTTGATGTTGAACAATTTATCCTGTTAGTTTTATCCCCTAATCATTTGTATGTCAGTAATGACTAGTCAAGACATTTAATAACACATGTCTTATTGTTAGTGTTGATCCTCTTTCTTTATTTTTGATTTTCATTTTTGAATGGAAGTAATATTATTTTGCAATAAAATATTTTTGCCAGTGTAATAGAAATGAGGAGCAAGATTGTGTATTTCAAGCAGATTATTTTAGCTATGCTAACTTGATTTCTGAGAAATGTCCTGATCCTACTGTGCTTCCAGTGTTACACTGGTTTAATAGACACTGTTTTAATAGACACTGTTGTATCTATTCAAAATCATTATGAGTATCCTACCACTTTAACTTTGCTATCTACATAGCTCCAATGTTTAGAATTTCTCAGCGTTTTGGAGTCATATAATGCATCCATCCTCACAGCACTTCCCTGTAGCAGTAAAGCACTATATTGTCCGTCCTACAGATGGACAATCGAAGCACAGGGGCAATAGATATTAAGAGCAACAGCAGATTAGTGGTAATGATAAAAGCAAGCAACCTAGCTTGGGTCTTCTGAGTCACTGGCCAGATCTTATACTGCATGATCATTCCTTCGTATGTACTTCTCTGGTGTAAAGAGAAGGAGTTTTCCCTCTTGTTAAAAGACATGGTAATTCAATGTTTCACATAAAATAGTAAGGACTCTTGCAAGCAGAGCAACATCAGTGTTGTACGGTACCGTATTATGAGTTTAATGATTGCATGCTAGGTAGTACATCTCTTCTGATTTCAAAAGTATAAAGTTTTTAGCCATTTTTTATGACCTTTTAATTTTGTATCAGTATTTTGATCAATGTAAGTTAACCAAAAATGCTGCCTGGGTATCTGTTTTTTTAATCAGTTCCTTGTGTACGAACAATTAGGTGATCACTGAATGTTAAGCAGGATGGTGATTTGGGCTTTCATGCAGTACTACAAAACCAATGTGAAATCCCTCGATTTATACATTTCTTTTGCAGAGGATCAAATCCCTCGAGGTTTTCCAACCATTGATATGGGCCCACAGCTGAAGGTGGTTGAACGAACTCGTACAGCTACCATGTTATGTGCAGCCAGTGGCAATCCTGATCCTGAAATAACTTGGTTCAAAGATTTCTTACCTGTTGACACAAGCAACAACAATGGCCGCATCAAGCAGCTACGCTCAGGTAGGGTCTTGTTACTGTTTCCACTGGCGCCCAGAGTTGTTCTCTCTCACTTTTTCTTTCTTTTCTTTCTCTTCCTTTTTAAAATATTTTTATTTATAGGTAATAATTTCTCTTTCTCCTCTCCTTTTCTGTGTTACTGAGTGTGTTGTCCATGTCTGTGATGTTGTCATAGCTTTCTATAGAGTCTGTCTCTATGTGTTTTGCAGCTTCTGTTTACTCCACATTGCTCACTGCTGTGACTGTATTTTTTGATAATCTTTTTCTTTACTGCTTTTTGCAGTACTTGATGGATCCATTTTCTCCTCTTTCTTTCTTCTTTCCTTTTAAGTTTTTTTAACAAATTTATTTCAACATTGGACTTCATTCAGAAATTGCAAGGAGTACCAATGGTTATATTCATCAAAACCAAAACCTGCATTAGACACTTCAATTAAAATCTAAAATGTGTTTTGTGCTGTCTTTTCCACATTTGACTTCACCAAAGATTAGCCAGTTTGGACACATCTTCTTTCCTCTCACAAATACATAAAGCACAGTACTTCTTCCCATGCAGATTTATACTTGACAAAAAAAAAAAGGAAAAGAAATCTTTGGGTAATCTATGAAATAAAGTTGGGGTTTTTTTGCTGGCTGAGCATTTTTCCAACACATTTAGCCACAGTAGTGTGCGCCCACGCTAAAGCTTTATGAATCCTATATTTTCTGGATCTACAGAAGTCTGCTTTTGGTGTAGATTCCAGCTTTTGCTGCTCTCTCTCTCTCTTTGCCCCTTGCACCTCCCTAGCAGTTCTCTCACTCTCCTCCTGCCCTAGTTTATTCTTTTGCTCTCTTAAGATTAAAAACAAAAAAAACAAAAAAACCCAAAAACATCTCTAAATTTATCAAGTTTAAAGCTTATCCCAAAATAAGATCATTGGGATGTAATGAGCTTTTTTCTTTGACAATTGTAGTAGATATCGTTGTAGAATCTAAGTTGTTTAATCACGTGTCTTCCCAGAATTCTCAGCTTTTGACCTGTCCTGTGATGTTAAATCGTCTTGTTAACTGACTTTTTGCTTGTTGTCAGCAGAACTGTGTAAATTAACCTTCTGTTAATGTAAATTAAGATTTTTTCACATGTGACATAGATGATTTAGTATATAAAGCTTTAACTGAAAACTTTGTACCAAATTATAAGGAATATAATAATATTTTTATGCTGTCTTTCTTCTCTCCGTATTTAAATCTCCAGAATCTATTGGTAAGTGCTTAGTTCTGAAGCGCACTTCACCCCCACTAATTTCCATATTCAGAATATTATTATTATTATGATTATGATAATTATTATATGATTAGTATTATTATTCTTAAAATGCATGGCATGCATTTTACTAACAGTCAGTGTAGTCACCAGATCCCTGTAGTGGCGCACACGCACACCTTCACAGAAATGTTGTCTTATCAGTCATAGCAACACCTAAAAGAAACA
>VWZW01005251.1:139966-171408 GCA_013397115.1 Edolisoma coerulescens | reverse complement strand
TCTTTCTTCTTAATATATATGTATGTATATATATATATATATATATTTAGAGTAAGACTTGTGAGTGAAGTGTAGTCCTTTAGAACCATAGTGGTCAATTGGCTATATTATTTTAAGAAATTACCTCTGTGTATGACAGGTCTGACTAATAATAAAACCATTGTATTCTTCTATACAGTAGTAAAAATGGTTATTAACCTATTGAAATACTTTTTTTTGTTCAACTAGAAAGAAGGGCTTTGTTTCAGGCAGTATTTCCTACGTCTGATTGATGTAGATTTCTGTAAAACAAAGCCTATAACATACATACATACATATGTGTGTATATATATGTGTGTGTGTGTNCGCTATTCTGCCCCTGCCAATCTATATGTCAGAGGTAGGAATGACATAACCCTGGCATCCACTGTTTGTGCAGGTTCAGGGCTAAGATACTCTCAGGATCTATACAGTTACCACTGTAATAATCAAAATGCCATGGTAAATGTGTCAATTGTAAAATGATTTTTAAACTGTAGAGGAAAGGCTTGGGGTTTATTTTGTTCTTTTAAAGCACTCTTGAGTCCAGTCTATCCTGTGGGTTAAGGTTTGTAAGTATATTTATATTTTTTACATTTTAACTTCTATTTTTTCCTGCATTAAGTTAAATTGTGCTTTGCATTTATTTTCTTTTATTGGTTTTGTTTTGTTTGGCTTTTCTTTTCAAACTCCTGAGGTGACTGCTCTGTGTGCCACTAATCAGCTGAGTGTAATCCCAAGCCATTGAGGTGTATGCCTACCTGACCTCTGCNTAACCTATTGAAATACTTTTTTTTGTTCAACTAGAAAGAAGGGCTTTGTTTCAGGCAGTATTTCCTACGTCTGATTGATGTAGATTTCTGTAAAACAAAGCCTATAACATACATACTTACATATGTGTGTATATATATGTGTGTGTGTGTGTGTGTCTACAGTAAAAGGGGATGGGTGGGGGAAATAGGAATGAAAACATGAACAGCTGTAAACCTTACTGTAGGATGGATGACCTTACAAAAAATGCCTAGCTTGATTTTGAAATTTTTTTTTGAGCTGATTTTTCTATCAACGTGGTATGTTTTCATATGGTGTTAACTCTTTTGTCTAATTAAAAAAGAAAAGAAAGGAAAACCCATAGTTATGACATCCGTAGAAAGTTACTTGATCTTTTATTTTCTTTCTCTTCTCCTTCAACATACTGACTTTCCTGTACTGCATGAGGCATGTATACCTTTATATCCAAAGGAAAATTTCAAAATTATGCTAGCTATTGTTTCCATTGTAGCTGTGGAAAATGCTAACTTTTCAAGATGAGGTAGGAAGGTTTAATTAGAGCAAGTAGAGATGTTCAAGTAGCAGTTGAAAGCCTTGATACGGCCTTTTTACTCTCTCTGTGTTTCCCTTGTTTTTCTCCTTTCCTCATTTCATTGTGTTCTGCATCAAACCCCCTACATCCCTCAGAGCTGCGAGAAGGTTGGTGTGTTTTTTACTTTTTACCCACCTTACAAAACTATTAATTAAACCAATAACAAAGAATACAAATGAAATGAATGTAGCTGCATTGTGGCATTTTTTAAGTTAATGTTACATTTAAGCAGAGAATGCCCTGGTCATGGCTTTTGATGAGTGCTGGTATCTAACTGTTGTGCATGATAAGAGAGAATGAACCTGGATGCATGGCGATCTCTTTAGCTTTCAATACTAACGTCTACTAAACTTGGTCAGTGTTCCTGCTTTTTCTTCCCTTTTAATTTCTTGTTTATACTGATGCCTGCTTTTCAAGGAATGGTTTCAGTAGTTGCTTTTCTAAACAGCCCACGCATGAAGACTAAACTCTCCTTCGTCTATAAGGATTTCGTTCAGTACAAGAAGTTGCTCGTTGCTTGCCTTTTGCTTTGTGTGGCCTCTATGAACTGGCCGTTTACAGATGTTTTGCTCTCTGCTTGTTCCCCTTGTGCCTGTCATTCACTCGTGAGGCCATTGCAGTTAAGTCCCTCCTGAATCCATAGAAGATCACAGAAATTTAATCAAGCCCAGTGAAAAGGTTTCAGATTAATGTAGTTTTCCTGATTTTTATTTTTTTGTTTTTGTTTTAAACTCACTCATAGTCTTATTTTACTTCTAATTTTTTGCTGAATTAAAACTGTGTTTAATGATTAGCCTCTATTAAGGCCAAATAAATACAGTTTCGAGTACACCATCCAATGAAAGGCCTAAATACAAGCCTACCTCTCTCAGCTACCTCTATCGCTTCCACCTCCTACACACATGTGCACACCACTGAGAATATTTGAAGCAGGAACACTGATCTGTTATTGCCTGGTAATTTTCTCGGTGTTGTGTTTGCTTAAATATTAACTACTCTGTTAGTGGAATGTCCTGCTATGTGTTTAAGGTTGCCACCCCTTGCTATCAATACAGAAATGTCTAATATTATTTATCCTTATTTTGCTTTCCCTTAACTGTGAGCATAGTGGAATCCTGAATGTTCAATATTCTGCTATTTCCCCAGTGGCCCTTCCTGGCAGTCGCTTTTTAACCACCTAAATTTAATCTAAGTTCCTTCTCCCTCAAACTCTATGCTCCTCTGAAACTCCTGTATCTGTCAGCCTATCCTGTTCCCATTGCTTTCAAGTTTCCTTTCCTCACCCAGTGTTTTCTTTTTGTGTTGTTTTCTCTCTGCAGTTTTTACTCAGACATTTCCCTAAGCATGATTCTCTACTGTTTCTGTCATTTGCTTGCTTGCATGACCAAATCCAGTACTTTGTACTGGCTTTGCCTAGTTTCTTTTTGTGACTCTGTCTCTCCTTCTCTCTGTCTCTCTCTCCATATATATATATATGTATATGTATATTTATATATATTTGTATATGTGTATACATATGTGTATATATATATTTGTATCTATGTGCAATTATATATTTTTTCTATGTTTGTTTCAGTGTTAGTGTGAGGTCTTGAGGCTGCATCTACTTTGAGTCTGAAAGCAAATGAAATTGCACTTTCAATTTACTCTAGGCAGTGTGTTCCAGGACTGTGATGTGACAATGTGGCCTAGCACATTTATTCACATCAACTGGAAGCACGCAGCATTGAAGTTGGTGATCAACTCAAGCATGCTGTTGACCTTCCAGTTTTCTTCTGTGCATATATATATGTATGGGCATAAAAAAATGCATATATATATGTGCGCCTGTGTGTGTGCGTGCACGTGTGCGTGTATATCTTTTGCATGGTGTTTGTGTATTGTTAGTATGTAGTTAGTTACATGTGGGGCTCTAGTAGGTCTGAATCAGCCTTTGAATGAATGTGCCTAATAATATTCTCAAATAAATACAGAATAATTCACATTGTGTGCAGACAAAATTCTTGTTTAGTCTCTTATTTCTCTTATATATATTTTCTGGCAGACTGGAATAAACGCTAAAATAGTAAATTGTAAATTGTGTCTGTACACTGCATGCTGTCCTTATGCAAGACTCAGTTTCGTTTTTTGTATATGTTATTACCTTTTTTTTGTGTTTTGTTCCAGTTCGACGAGTCCCACCAAGGTTCTCTATCCCCCCCACAAATCATGAGATCATGCCTGGCGGGAGCGTAAATATCACCTGTGTTGCAGTGGGGTCACCAATGCCATATGTGAAATGGATGCTAGGAGCAGAAGATTTGACACCTGAGGATGATATGCCAATAGGCAGAAACGTCCTTGAGCTTAACGATGTCAGACAGTCTGCAAACTATACTTGCGTTGCTATGTCTACCCTTGGTGTTATAGAAGCAATAGCGCAGATAACTGTCAAAGGTATATCTCAAGCACATTTATTTGGACACAGTTCTGTCTTTTATTTCATTCATTCTGAGCAAATATATTGCACTGAAAGGTCTAAATGCCATTTGCTCTCTTAAATCGAGAGGGTAAATATTCCTAAGACAAAATACGGATTCAGAAAGCCATAATAATCATTAATTGAATAACTAATAGTTATTAAAATAAGTTAGTCATAATGTTCCATTATTCTCCTGTGTCTCGCTCCCAGCCTTCATTTCAATTAAAGAAATGATCTTGTAATGTTTTATTTATTCATCAACAGCAGGAGCCTTTAAGAACGAGTCATTTGATTTTTAGAATTGCTGGGTATCCAAGTATCATATTCACTGAGTAATTGAACACAAGAGGTTCAAAAAATACCTGAAAATTCAACTGTAACTTTGAATTGTCTTTCTATAAGATTCCTCTTTTGCATGTGGTTATGGATTTATTAGAGAAGTCAGTATCATTAATTCACGACAAATGAACAGCATTGAACAGAACTTGAAGATTTTCCAATAGATTTTGGAGGAAGTCATAACTGACAAAAGCTTGCTCTGAACAGATCACACCTTCTTACCCTTTTGTCTTCCTGTTTCATTTTTGTTTTGCTGATAGTTATTCTTTGTAAGCTTCTTATTCTAATAAGAATGTCTACTGTTACATAGTGCTAACTGTATTTTTTGTTATTTGTATTTAGCCTTACCCAAACCTCCTGGAACACCTGTGGTGACAGAAAGCACAGCAACTAGCATAACGTTGACTTGGGATTCTGGAAACCCTGAACCGGTTTCTTACTACATAATCCAACACAAACCCAAAAACTCCGAGGAGCCATATAAAGAAATTGATGGGGTGGCCACAACACGTTACAGCGTGGCTGGCCTAAGCCCATATTCAGAGTATGAATTTCGGGTAGTTGCCGTAAATAACATTGGGCGAGGGCCGCCCAGTGAGCCCGTGTCAACAAGAACTTCAGAACAAGCACCTTCAAGTGCACCACGCAATGTACAGGCCCGTATGCTGAGCTCCACCACCATTCTGGTACAGTGGGAAGAACCTGAGGAACCTAATGGGCAAATACAAGGTTACAGAGTTTATTACACCATGGACCCCACTCAACATGTCAACAGTTGGATGAAGCACAATGTGGCTGACAGCCATATTACCACTATTGGGAATCTTGTACCCCAGAAAACGTACTCTGTGAAGGTCCTTGCTTTTACTTCTGTTGGGGATGGGCCACTTTCTAGTGACATTCAAGTCATCACTCAAACAGGAGGTAAGCTAGCCATGAGCAAAATCGGTGGGAAAAACAATTGAAGACATGCAGACTTTTGCAGGGAGAGATTTTGAGTTTAAAATGTTGCAAAAAAGCTACCCCTCAAGGATAGCCATTTATTCAGGCAGTTTTTGCAGATAACCTTTTCTCAATTCCACAATGCAAGTTATCTTGTAGAGTGGAAATTACCATTAAATTCCACTCTTGTAGAGTGGAAATTCCCCCTTCATGCTTTTATTTTTCATCAGTGTCAAGAAATTTATCTGAAGTTTAACTGAAGTCTCAGGGAGACCTTCATCCTGGAGGTGACCAAATCTTATGGCTTTTCTTTGGCAGTGCTCCGTGCACTAAACGTGTTGGTTAGTAGTTCTCCATAGCTTTTTTGAGGTGTTACTTGTGGGTTTTGGTGGGTTTGTTTATGTATGCTGTATCACTCTAGTGAGTATTGATTGCCTTTGGAAATTTAAAATTTATGTGTACTGCATGTGTATTCATCTAGTTGGTAAGATTCTGAGAACACATAAAACATGAGAGCATTAAATGCAACAAACCTTTGTGCAGGTTCAGGCCAGCAGGTTTGTACACTTTGGATTTATAAGTCAAATCCAACCTGCCCTTACAAAATGCATGCCACAGGGTCACTATTTCCTTGGTTTATGTTTGCAGTTAGGTTGTTTTGTTTCTGTTCAAGAAGTTTTAGCTCCATGAATTAGTTTTATTAGCAAAGGACAAGCAAGCACAGTAAAAAACATGGCAGAAAAGTTACGAAGTCTGAAGTGGGAAACTGGTGGAGTTACACTGCACAAAGTGTTTTATTGTAGCAATAAGAAATAAAAGCTCCTTTAGTCTAGCAGTTTAGAGAAAGCTGTATGAAGTATTACTGTAGGCCAGTGATTTCCTAGAAATATATAATAGTACTTGAATTTTTTAGTACAGGAAAGTTTCCTGTTGCAGAATTTAGCATCCCTCAAATTCTTGAAAAACAGATCTCTGAAGTGCAGCTGTAAACAGTTATGTTTCATCCAGTTTTTACTTCTGCATTTTACCAATATGCATTTAATAAAGACAGAAATTGATGTATTATCATGGAATCTTCCTAGGTGTTGTGTTGCACAAAGATCTAGGTGTTACCTTTTGCAGTATCTCAGCCAAGAAGGTACAAAATTTTTAGATCTTACAGTGGTAGATTAAAATGTATCTGTTTGCACATGCAAATGTAAATATATGCACCATAGTTTAATTTTGGCATTTGCAACGAGAAAAAAATTACGAAAATATTTGGCATTTTTCAGAGAATTATTTTTAATATTGACATCTGACTTCTGATTGAATCCATATACATAAAGCTTTTCAAGAAGAAGGTTTAGTGAGCTCCTTATCTGTGTTTTCCCTCACAACTGTAAACCTCTTAGATTAGCAAATGTCTGACAGTGGCTTCCCCAGTGAAGGATGAAGGAATCGAAATAATGAGCACTGAGGCTCAGCTGGACTGGCCCAAGTTACATTACTTTCTGAGGTCACTTCAGAGAAGTAAGCGTGCCCATCTGTTTCCGATTACTGTTGCAATCTGAAGAAATTACAACAAAATTAATAGTGCTGGAATGTTTCTCAATATGTGATTTCAAGTTCATAATGGAGTTGAGTTGACAATGTTTAATTGTGACTATGTTAAAAAAATTTGAAATAAAACAAAGAATGGGGCATACAGGAGGCATATTTAAGCACTGATACTTTTACTTGAAATATGAATGTTTTCAGTCATAAAAGAGATAAAAACTAAGAAAGTCTAGTGAAGTTGTCCGGTTCAGGGTATGGTTAAAAACTAGGGTTTCCCCATCTTTCTATCTAGTAATTTCTCTTAAGTGAACATCACAGAAAAAATTGCACTCCTTGCCCTTCTCTTCTAGATTTGCTTTAATTTAAATCTGAATATGATTGGTTTAGTTTAAATCTCTCAAAATTAAACACGTTCCAAATACTAAAATGTGTATAAAGTGCCATTTAAGAACAGGGAAAATGAATTTAATGGAAACATTTTAAAAGAGTTAAAATAGGAATGGCATGCTGATTACATTTGGCTGATTTTTTTTTTAACAAATAAGCCTGCCATTATGTAAATGTAGCTTAACCCTTACTCTGGGGATATTAGAGCACATATAAAACAAAATCTTGCTGACATCTGTGACTTACAGGCTCTGTTTAGATGTTTCAAAGCTTTCCTGCCTTAAGTGTATTCTGGTATTTGGAGAGAGATTATAAAAATGAATAATTTTTTCTTAAAAAACCTGTTCAGAGCAATTTTTTTTTTCCTTAGTATAACAGAATTGTTCTTTTGAAATGTGTGTATGAGTGGTTTCTTACTTTGCAGGTCAGCTGAAACTCTGCTGATAGTGAAACTTAGATTTTTAATTAAAATATTGCAGTTGTTTTCAGCAGTGCTTTCTTAATGATAAAAACACACCATTTTAACAAATTCTGTAATCAGAAAAGAGCTGTGGAGCTGAGCCTTTTAAATAAAAGGAGATCAATTCCAAAAGTTAAGAAACTCCTTATTATGGATTTTGGGCCAAAGGAATAGATTCTGTTGAGGATGGAGTCAGGTCTATTATGTAGGTCAGTTGACCTACCAAATTTTAGAATAAAGAAATATTGATATAAGTTTTAGTGTGGTTTTTTTGTATTTTTTTTTCTTACTTTGTTAGAAAATAAAATAGTTTTGTGTCCATTTTAGCTGCTCAGGACACACTTCCTAAGTATCTTCTCATAACTCCTTTCTGGGCTTAAACTGGTCAGAAGAATGTGTACTCTGAGCAACATATTTTATCCTGTGTGTACCAGGAAAATTTAGAGTTTTGAACTGTCTGGGTTTGGTTTCATTTCATTTCCCTTCATTTCATTTCATTTTTAATCTGCAAAGAGAGGATAGCTACTGAAGGAATTAAGTGAATCTTGTTTTTGTTCTGAGCTAAGGTAGAAAGACAGGAGAGAGATAACACAAGGTCTATTGGATAGTGGGTTATTGGAGAAAGAGAGAGAGAAAAAAATGAATAAATATTCAGGGAAATGAATGTGTACCTGTAAGCATATGCTTCTTTAGAAAAATCTTAAAATACAGAACATATTGTTAGTTTTAAACAAAGGATTCTCCATTATTTGAAAACTGAGGTTTGCTGCAGTTATAGAAGTCTGATGTTTTGAACATAGGAAAAAGGACGGTAATGAGAACATTAAGTATCTGACTTACAGGGCATCTAAATAGAGTCTTAGATTAAACAAAATTAATGTTTCTGGAGTTCTCATGGTAAAAGAAGGTTAGAAGTTAAGAGGAAGAGTTGGTAGCAAGGGACTACTGTTCTGTGTTGTGGCAAGCTAGCTGCTTTAGCAGACGTTTAAATGTTTTTTCATGGACACGTGAAGAGGGAAACCTGATGTCTCTGAAACTCCACAGTCCTAGCCTGATGTCTTTGTGAAGCATTTCATGACATGAGAACAGTTGAGAGCATGTAGCTAGAAACTCAGCTTAAAGCAAGAAGGCAGGTGGAAGAATCACAGAATATTTAGGGTTGAAAGGGACCTCTGGAGATCATCCACAGTCCAACTCTTCTGCCAAGGCAGCGTCACCCAGAGCAGGTGACAAAGGAACATGTCCAGGTGTGTTTTGAATGTCTCCAGAGAGGGAAACTCCACGACCTCCCTGGGCAGCCTGTTCCAGTGCTCTGCCACCCTCAGTATAAAGAAGTTCTTCCTCAAGTTGAGGTGGAACTTCTTGTGGTTTAGTGTATGGCCACTGCTCTTTATCCTGTCTCTGGGCACCACTGAAAAGAGTCTGACACCATCCTTGTGGCACCCGCCTTTGAGATACTTATATGTACTGATGCTGAGGTGGGGTAGAGGATAGCTTTTTAACTGACTTAAATTTTTTAATTTCCCTCAAGGGGTATTTTTGGTCAGGTAGGAAAGACTATTTCAGCTTTTGAAAAACTCTCCTGCTCTCAATGCACAGGTAACTTTTGTTAAGTGTCCTCCTAGTCTCTATTTTACTTCATTTAAATGCTAACGTGATGAGTTCAATATTGAAGATCTTACCTTCACACAGTGATAATTTATCTCTTCACTGCCTTCTCTCGTCACTCAGACAAGACTAGGTGGACTCTGTCTTTAAGACTGACCAACATTGTTTATTTTATTCTCTGGGCTCCTACTACATCAGTTAGAGATATTATTTGAAGAAAGCGATTTATGGATTTCTGATTACTTTCCACATAATATGCTATGCTTTTTTTTAAATCTAAAATGTATAGCAGTTAATTATTTTGAGTACTGTGGTTCTCTGTTTGGAACTGCAAAGCTGCAAGCCTCAGCTATCTTTAGACTCATTTGAAGAGGTTATTTCAGTTGTAGCAGAGAGACAGAGGGGGAGAGCCCAATGCACATGTTACCCATTTTATTTTGTATGTTACCCATTTTATTTTTAATTATATTCTATATATAACATCAGACTTGTTATTTCAAAAAATACATGTATTGTTACTCTGGAGCACAGTAGCTCTTCAGTTGTAAGAGCTCCCCTGCAGAGTTACGTTTCTTTCAGAGAAATCAGAAGCATAAACTCTTGGTCCCTTTAGGTTCCCTACTGATTGTAAATTCTCTTGAAGGATCTATTGTCCTTTGCAAAGCTGATTTCTTATTGGACTCATTGAGTTTTACTCGAGATATGGATTTCACCCTAGCAATGTCATGGGAGCTCTCTATCCTGGAGACTCTCCCCTTTTTTCATTATCACTTGCAAACCCAGCATGGTCCTGGAGTAGATTTCTGGTTACCTCAGCCAGCTGAGGAGCTGTGCAGAGAACTAAAGTGCCTTTCTGAGGTCCTATTTTGTGATCTTGCTCTGGCACTTTAATCAGGGATGGAGATAGAACCACATATGCAGGACAAAGTCCAGCAGTCTGTTTGTTCCTGGTTATCCAGCAATAAACATGGAGGACTAGGTAAGTGAAAATGTAGAACTTGATGTGAAGTTTTGGCAAAAGTAGTTCTGGACTTTGTTTTTTGTTTTGTATTGTAGTCTTTCATTGTATGTACTAGAAGAGATACACTTGGGGCACAGAAGTTTGGGGTTTTAATGTACTTCTGTAGAGCATATTGCCCTCAAAGCAGAAAAGACAGTATTGAGAGAATGCTCATGCAAAACCATCCCATTTAGTGAGCTGTCCATGTGCAGCACTAATATGGAGTTGGATTTGATGAGTGAAATTAAAACACTTCAGTAAGAGTATGAAGTCCGCTTGCATACACTTTGCAGTTTCTCTAGGGTTTTTTCTCTCTCTGAAGGAGACCAGTAGCTTCTGTCAGCTCCAGCTTGGATTAGCTCCCACATGCCACTGAAGATTTTTTTTAACAGATGTTGTGCGTTCTAGGCATAAATCCTAAGTAGTTTAAAAGTTAATTGTTCCACTTCCTTAACTGATACTTTTCCTTTGGCTTAAGTACTGAGCTCCATAGAGTTATCAGCATCCATGCAGTTATCCATGCAGTTTTTCAGCAAGAAAGTGTGTTTAGTTTCTGTTATTTTGGTTTTGTTTTCTTCCTTCATCTTCTTTTATCTGTTTGGAGCAATGCAGATTTCCCTGTCACCTTGTTCTTCTGTCAGTGTTTTCAGCCTCAGAGTTGGCTAACTGTGGTTAAAAAAATCTAAGGGGAGACTAGATTTTGAAGCAAGATATTATTTTGACAAGCAGCATTTTGAAAAGTCCAATTAGCCATCAACTTGTCTTATAAAATGATTGAGAATTGCAGACATAAGACAACAAAAGGTCTGGGGTTTTTTAAAGGAATTAAGGGAGAATGAGGGTCTTAAAACATGCAGAGAGACAGGAAATACCCTTCATTCTCCATCTGCTGCCATATTTATCATAGCAGATGGTACCGGCCTTCATATGAGTCACTTGACTGATCATTTACTACTACTGCCTGGCTGTGTTCTACTGATCATGTATCCATACATTAAGTACAGATGATAGCATCACAGGACAATTCAGGCTGGCAGGATGATTATCTGGAGAGGTGTCCAGCCACAGCCACTGCCCAGAGCAGGCTCAGCTCTGGGGTCAGGTTCTTAGGGCTTCACCTGCTTGAGGTGTAAAACCCCCCAGGGCTGGTATGGTCCAACCTCCTTGGGTCCCAGCTGCATTTCTGGTTTGTCCTGAGCCTCTCACGTTTCAACTTGTGCCACTGCCTCTCATCTGCCACGCTCTGTGACAAGCCTGGCTGCATCTCTTCCATCCCTCTGTTACTGCTGGGAGTGCTGTTGAGAGCCATCCCTTCTCCCAGCTGAACCATCCCTAGCACTGCAGCCTCTCCTTGCAAAATTAGAATCTGTCAAAAATACTTTGTTGATGTTTCCTGTAATGGGTCCCCGTGCTTTGGGATCATTTCCCCTTTGCACTTTGCAGGATCCAGGCAGTGGTCTCTTTTTAGACCAGACACCTTTTAGAAAGACATCTAATTAGTCCTGTCCCTTTTTATTCCTGTAAAAGAATTGGTCTCCTGTTACTCTCACTCACTCAAAAAAAAAAAATAAAAGAAAAAGAATGGTAGAGACTTCCAGCATCCACCCAGGAGCTTGAATATGCACATCATGTAGAAAGGTTCTGTCTGTTGAAAATTAGATATCAAATCTGTATCAGAATACAGAAGAGCAGTGTTCTCCTCAAATTGATATTCTGTAGAAGTCTGGGGAAGATAAAAGTCAAAATACCAAATTATTTTAACAGTTTGCTCTCTGGAGTTTTTAGGTCTTTTACTGTACTAAAGAAACACACTTGTAATGCTGTAATAGAATTCTTCCCTGATAAGTGTTTGTGAAACCATCATTATTGTCACGTCCTGCATCTCACACCTGTTCTCAGTATGTGCTAAGAAGTACATCTTTTTATTTTTCCCCTGAAAAAATGAGAGCATGTCACATTTTATTCTTGCACAGCTAGAAATGCTGTGGAAAACTGTTTCATGCCTTATCAACAGCACTATTAACTGAAAGTAATGTTTTAGAACTTGGGTGGCAAAACTATTGTACACAATCCAATGATATAGTTATGTTTTGCTGTCTTTTCCCAGTCAACCTTATTATTTGCTTTACATTTGAAGAAGTAAATGAGGCTAACATTTAGTGTGGATAATTTCTGTGACCATTGCACAAGATATAACAAAAGAGAATGTTCTTGACTAGAGCAATCAAAATTGCATTTTGTTTCTTGCAATTAGAAAGTATTGTCACTAGAAATTCAACTGTAGTCTTAAAAATATCTGTCATTAAAGGGTGGAAATATATGACTTAATGAGAAATTAACTGAATATCTCTTCACTAGGTTATCACTTCCTCAGGTTACACAAGCTGGCTATTGTATGTGTGTGTCTTCTTAAAGACCAGGATGTGTTTACTATCTTTTGTTTATGAGCTGAGCAAAAGAATTTCGTATCTGGAAATGCATGTAATAGTTTTACCACTTTATTCCGTGCTATTTCAGCTAATCATATGTTCTGCTAGCTTTTTCTCTTACACACAAAAATATATAGATGTATATATTTTCCATTTCACACATAGGTTATTAGATTGCTGGTATTCAACACCAGTCATCTCTTCAATTGCATTTCAGTTCTGTTTGCATTATTTACACTGCAAAATCTTTTATTTGAAATCCTTGATAATTTTTAACGTGTGAATTAAATGTATCATTATTCTTTTTCTGTGCTCATATAAATTTATTTTGTAGTACTGTGAATCAATTTGTTTAAGTTCAGTAAGATAAATACAAGTAATATTGCATGCCATATTCAGATAACATTTTAAAAGATTTGAAAGTATTGAAGTATCCAAATAAATAATTGGCAACACTGTTCAACTTTTTCTTTAGTGCCTGGTCAACCATTGAACTTCAAAGCAGAACCTGAGTCTGAAACAAGTATATTGCTTTCCTGGACACCTCCACGCTCTGATACCATTTCCAGCTATGAACTGGTTTACAAAGATGGGGAGCATGGGGAGGAAGTAAGTGGCAAGATTGTACATCTTTTTAATGATCTTTAATAACTTGGACATAAAATGCAGCAATGGTTTAAATTTCATGGTTAGTAACTTGCTTTAGTAGAAATGCCTTGATATTTAGGTTTGTTAAGCCTAGCAATTAGCCTAGTGACAGACTGAAAGTCTGTAAACAGCAGAAAATGCTGTCAGTGGTTACCAGACAGTGGAATTTTGCTGTAGACAGCAATGAATCCTCCACAGAAATTCCATCCAGTTTCAGACATTGATTATGTCTCTCTGAGCCTCTTCCTCTATAAAGGCTTGGGAGCAAAAATGTTTGGGGGCATTTTATGGACCCATTAAGCCTTTTTGAACTTATACTTGAACTTTGAAATCTATTTTCAGCCTTAGATAATTTTTTTTTCTCTGTGCCATTGTGTAAGAATTCCTGAGCTTTTCTAATCTTTCAATAATAATTGAGAAGAAAACAGGAAGTTCTTTCTGAAGACTAAAACCTGCAATAGACTTTTTCTGTACTATTACTTCATAAAGAATTTTCAGTTTGTGGGCCTCTGTTGTGTTTGTAGCATAACTTTAGAATAAACTGCTCTTCTGGTAGGGAAAATGTGGTATTACCAGATGTCACAGAGAAAAAAAAGAAGCCAGGAGTGTCAGATGGCAGCAGGAGAGTGTCAGCCTCATTGGTTTCTCTTGCATCTTCAAGTCATTGCTGATGCTACAACTGAGCTTATGTTTATGGCAGCTTCACACATACACTGTGAATTCAAAAGCTTATTTTGTGGAAGGGGCCAGATCTGTATTTGACTTCCAAATAGGATGCAGGACGCTGCTTAATAAGCTACCCTGGAAGAATTTGCTTTTAATAACTTGAACACAAATTTAACTACAAGATTAAACCCAAGATTACTCACACTATAAAATCACTGTTGTAAAAGATAGCAGTAGGTAAGGCTTTGTTTATGTGGTATTGTCTGAAAAGACTTTCATAACTTGGTATATAACTATTTGTTCCTCAGTTAAGCTGTGTTTGTGGCTCTGAGTTTTACCCATTAAACTGTTGACTTCAAAAAATAGTTTCTTAATGTGTGTTTGTCAAAAGTGAAGTATTCCATTTTGGTTTTGTTTAGTTTGGTTTTGTTCTGCTTTATTTTCTTGAACTTCAGTTTTTCCTCTGTGTTTTTATCAGAGTATAAAAGCATTTCTTCTGTAGGCAATATGTGGAATTCAGAGTCTCTGAGTACCAATCAAGACACTCTCTTATTATCCACCTTTAGCAACGGGTTTCCACTGAACCTACCACATCATATCGCCTGCAAGGCTTGAGGCCAAACAGCCTCTACTTGTTCCGCCTAGCTGCACGGTCTCCTCAAGGCCTGGGTGCTTCAACTGCAGAAATCTCAGCAAGAACCATGCAGTCAAGTAGGTGTCTTTCCTTGAAATATTTATTCCCTTTGCCTCTGTTTCTTAAGGAGATTAATCTCAGTAGCCCAGGGAGGCAGCAACAGAGAAAAAAGCATAATACAGTATTCATGTTGCTTGATACAGCAAAAGAATGCTTAAAATGTGTATTTTTGAGGTGTATTGTGATCTGCTTAATATATGAGTGGCTTTTACATAGCTTCAAAAAAGAACCTATGTAAACCAGTGTCTAAGGAGAAATTACAATGTTGGCATACTAAAATTTTATCTTACAATAGGGTAAAATGTTGTATCGTGCAGTAGGTGTACGTTAATAACAGTCCTTAACCAATAAAATTCCACCTCCCCAGTCTGCACACTTCCTAGGTTGTTTCTGCAGCATCACCCTGAAGTGCAAAAATTTGTAGAGTGGATCAGGTTGAATATTTCAGACTATACCAGGTATTTCTTAACAGCTCTTCTATAGTATCTTATCCTTCTGATTTTGTTCCATTTTCTTAATCTGGGCTTTTTACGATATTCAATCATTTTCCACCTGGAGAAAAACAGTTTTCTCACGGGACACTTATGGATACAGTATCATGAAACTCATCATATTTGCCAGCAAATGAGATGTAAAAACTTGTCAGGGACTTACATATACACCTTAAAACATTTAAATTAAGACTTAACTAAAACAATCAGCTTTCAGCAATGATGTCCAGAAGCATTGTTCTTGCCTGATAAGTTACGCTTTCCTGACAGTTTGCATTTCAATGTGTCATTTTAAAACTTAGTACAATTCTATTTGTATTTGTTTTAAATTAAATTGCCTGTTCCTAAAGTAAGATTATTCAAAACAGCAAATTCAGTTTCTCAGTTGACATGAGTCTTTATAATTTGCAGTCATGACATGTGATTACACAGTCGTTCCTTGTGTTATATATTAATGTCAATTAGTGTGACTGGAAACACAGTGCTGCTCACCTTTAAGCAAAGCTAAATGTGTTTCTGAAGCATTTCTAAGGCACTTGGAATAAGCATAAAAGCCACTTATATAACACAAGGTTAGTTTTAGAGATAGTGGCAAGGCAAATTTTCAGTCTAGTAATTCAGAATGAATACTTTGATTAAGAAATAGGTATTTGTTTATTCTGGGAGCCATTTCAACTACTTAGAATGCTCATTTTCTTATATTGGGAGAAGATTGCTTAGACTGCATATAGAGCAAACATCTAGGGGCCAAGGCTGCATTTTCCATATATAAGCATATTGCCCTTTCTTCTTGAAGAATAGGTTATGTTTTTCTCAGCCTTGTGTCTTCAGATAGTAGAGAAATCCAGTTGATTTCGGTGGTCAGACCCGAGTTATTTGCTGCAAAGATTACTTTTTTTTTTTTGCAAAAAATGTGCAATTAGGAAAAATGTATATGCATTAATAAGACTGATTAAAGTAGCCTTCAAATTATCCTTAGTTAGTGCAATATTTTGCATTTTCAGAGTATAATGGATTAAAAATTAATAAACTTCTGTGATTTTATTAGTAATATTCACCAGAATGTGCTACTGCCTTTCATCTTGGTATCAGAGGAAGATGCTGCAGGGATTTATTTCTTTTTTGTAAGACCCTTAAGGGACACTTTACTTCCTGCACAAGTTAATGATAGAAGCGGATCCATTTGTTTTGAGTACTTGATTGCTGAATTAGTCGATAAAAACAACCCCGGATGTGTTCTCCCATTCACCTCCTCTAGTTTATCAAAATACTAGAAAATTCCCTTCTGTCTTCCCTTTGGAAGAGCAGTGTACCATACTGAGTAAAAAGCCATTGATCCCTGTAGAAAGAGCTGTAGGGAACTGAAAGATACATGTGTAAATGCAGAAGGTCACATCAGGGTCCTAGGCCTTCTCTGTTGTTTTAATTTTGTTTGATGTGACTATTATAAGTATGTATAAGTATCCGTTTGTTTCTTTTTTCCCTTAAGAAATGGGAAGAAAAGGTGGAGAGGGGGATGTAAAGGGGGATAAAGGTCTTGCACACAAAATTATGTTTTTCTTACGAAACAGGAGGCAGAAACAGGAAAGGAGTTCACATCACCTCCTTCTGCGACTGAGTTTGAATTATGGCTCCTTTTTCTAGTGCCCTATATGATCTGCTAGTAGACATAGATTTTGCTAAGTCAAAGTGCATTTAAGCACATAAATGCATCCCTAACTTTCAGTACTTGATTTGCCTCACTGAAAGCACTGGAATGACATACATGCTTAAATGCTCTGAAGCTTGGAAAAGGTAAATGTGCTAACATACTCCTTTGAGAACAAATGAGTAACGATGAGCGTTTCTGCTCTGGAAGATTGGTGATGGTGACAGGAGATGGAACAAATGAGTTTCTTCAGAAATTCTCATTCTGATGTTCTGAGCTTGTAAACTCTCTTTGTAAAATGACTACCTGCTTTCTTTACATGTTGTTTGGGGTAGATTTTTTTTTTCTATAGAAGTAATATACATTACTGGTAGGATTAATTCTTTGCTAGCAAAGGTGTCTCCAAGAGGAGTTTAAAAAATAAAACTGACAGCTGATCTAGGGTAAGTACAAGTTACAGTCAGAATCAACAAGCCTGTCACTTTCTCCTGGTAGGTAAATCTTTGACTTAAGACTTTCTTAATCTTCTATGGACTGCATGCTCTAGTATGTTAGCTACAATAAAGGTTTCAGTAAATGCTTTCAATTTAAATGTAATCTATGGTTGGCTTGTGTCAGGCAGACTCATTAAAAAAAAAGCAGTAATTTGTTTATGAGAGTGGAAAGGCTGCAAAAATGGCAACCTTTGGAGCAATTTCTAGCAATTATTGCAAGTTTTTAGGAGTTCTGTTAAAAGAGATTTTCTGTCTTAAGGAAAGTAAAGCCACTTGAAGGGGATATATCCAAATTTGTAAGTAAATACATGTCATGTGTTTCTTAAAACATTATAGCTTGCACTAATTGCAAGGAATATAAAGATAGATCAGTAGTCATAGAAGTGTCACGTTTTTGTTTTATTTCAAGAAGAATTTTAATTACAGGTAGGTAATATTATTTTGAGGCTTCATTTTCATATATTTCCCCTACATCCTTTTCCACCATTTAGTTGGTCTATTCATTTTCAGTTTCCTCATCTTAATAAGCCAAGGTGCATATGATTATCTGACGTTTTGCTTTTTTGAGTTTCTTTTTTTTTGTTTATTTATTATTTTCATTTGGTTCTCTTTTATTTATTTTTATTTTTTCTTTTGTTCATTTTTTTCAATCACTTCTATCCTTCCACTCAAATCCTCCTTTAACCCACTACTGAAATTAGAGCCATCAGCTCCTCCTCAAGACATTAGTTGCACAAGCCCCAGCTCCACTAGCATTTTGGTAAGTTGGAAACCTCCACCGGTGGAAAAACAGAATGGCATTATCACTGCATACTCCATCAAGTACATTGGGATTGATGGAGAAGATGTCAAGCCCCATGAAATTTTGGGAATTTCCTCGGACAGTACCCAGTACCTTTTGGAACAGCTGGAAAAATGGACTGAGTACCGGATCTCTGTGACTGCTCACACTGATGTTGGACCTGGCCCAGAGAGCTTAGCAGTATTGATTCGGACAGATGAAGATGGTATGTTGCCTCCACTACATCAGTTTGCACCTCTATGACTCTGTCATCTGCTGTCTTTTGTATAGGCTAACAGTAATTTTTCCTGCTCCTCTTTTTTTTCCCAAATATAACCAGATATTATCGCCCTTTGAGCTTTTTAATCAAAGACTGTTCTTTCTACGCCATTTTTCTATTTGGTATTTTTGTATTTTTTTTATCAGAAAATATTTTTTTTTTGCAAGTGACATGAATCTGCTGCTCCTTTGAGCCTGTACATATCCTTCTTGCTCCTCCTTTAGTGTAAAAATAACTCTTAGGGAAAACACTTTCTGCCTTTTCCTTGATTTTTGTCATTGTCATTTTTAAACAGTTATGTGTATAAACTTTTTTTCAGGTCTTGGTTTTTTGGTTCTTTTTTTTCTTTTTAACTGCTTTCTTCTTCCATATTGTGCTTTTTGATTTGAGGATTTTTTTGGGTTGTAGTTTTTTTTGTTGGCTTTTTATTTTTTAGCTTTGTTTTTTGATCTTGGAAAACTGATGCTCCACATGTTTTCTTTTCTTCCATTCTTGAAAGTGACAGAAGACAGCCTTGTAATCAGCCTCCTTTTTTTCCTGAGGAAAAAACCAAACCAAAATAAAACATAGAACTTGACAAACAAAAAAAAAGGGAAACATTTTTTAAATCTTTTGTGGTTTTGTTATTATTACAGTATTATTATTTCAATGATTACAATATCTCTTTGTACTATAATGCTTTGAATCTCAAAGCATCTTCCTTGGCTTTTGTACATTTTTACATGTTTTTCTATTTCTCTAATACTCCTTTTTCTTCCATTTTTTGCATCAGTCATGTTTTTTGATCTTTTCACTGAAAGGTAGAGCAGATTGGTTGAGCATTTTCATTTGCTGAATGATTTGTGTTCTTCAAAGACAACATAGTGAGTCTGCCCTTTTTTAAAAAAAAGCGAAAGACATGGGTGGGACAGGTGCCTGTAATTCTCTTCTGTCCAATGATGTTGTTCCAGTTCCTAGTGGTCCTCCTCGCAAAGTCGAGGTAGAGGCTGTCAACTCTACTGCTGTTAAAGTCTCATGGCGCTCGCCTGTGCCCAATAAGCAGCACGGTCAGATACGAGGATACCAGGTCCATTACGTGAGGATGGAAAATGGAGAGCCAAAGGGTCAGCCCATGCTAAAGGACATCATGCTGGCAGATGCACAGGTAATTGGGGCACTCTGTTCTTTTCTAGGTCACAGTGAAAACATTTCATTTACCAGAGAGCAATCCAGAACTGCCCTTTGTTGTTTAGGGGTGTTTTTTCTTTCTATTTATCAGTCTACCAGCTAGAATGTTTTGTCTCTATTTTAAAAACTTTTTTCAGAACACTTGCATTTAAAGGTTCTTGGGCCAAAACTAGACCCTCTCTTCTCTATTGGTCTGCAACTAAATGCTAGGCTATGTCATTCTTCTGATTCCCTTAAACCTGGAGACTTCACCCTGTACCTATACTCTGAAGTTCTAAAGCAGCAGGGTGATCTGATCCAAGTCACAGTCAGTGTAGAAAACTGTGCACAGCCTATTACATTGTTTCAGTGGAGAGCCTAGAATCATCAGAAGCCTGTGTTAGCCTGCTATTACACCATTTCTGTGATTAGCTTGTTTGCACCTCACAATATGTTTCACAAGAAATTAATATTCTTCATGTAACTTTAGAAACCACTGAGGTATTATACTTTTCATTATTCATATCAAGAACTGTAATAAAATGAGCAACTTAGTTTGTATAGGTAGGTGGTTATTTATATTGCAAAATTTCCCATCTGTTTTATAAATTATGAGATGATGAGATTATGAGAGGATGAAAACATCCAGTTTAAAAAGCTTCTCAAACTAGGATTTTACTGATTGAGATATACCGGTACTCTGTAAAACTTAAGATTTCCAAAGCTCCTGGCACTGAAGGAGTCATCCTGTGGGAAACTATTACCCATTATACAGCTCACTGCCTCACTGCTAGCTCACCGTTTATGACTGGATTGACGGGAAATAAAAAGAAATTATCAACCTGAATCAAAGAGTAAAATCTCCTTTGTAAGCATTTTATGTGCATAAAGAAATGGGGGGTTGCTTTTTTTTTTTTTCTTTCCAGACTTAGTTCTAAATTTCAGCCTTGCAAAGCCATTTTTGGAGGTCTCCAACACCTGCATTCTGCTCATGACCCTATTTGCAAAATACTTCTCCATTGCTGGAGGTCTGGCTGCAGTTTTACCTCCCAATACTTGCTTTCCTGTTTTGGAAAACATGGTGTTCTTACAGCTTAAATTCAGTGGAGACAAAGGTGAAAGTAGATCGGGAAGTGGGAAGGGAAAAGGAAAAGGGAGAGGAGATGGAAAAGGACATGCTATTGTGCTTTGGTTCTCCTCTTCCTTTCACAAATTTTTACCTTCAGCCTCTCGGTGGTAGTGGATTAAAATGATTTTAGACACTATAAGGTCAGTAACTGGAGACTAGACGAGATATTAGAGTCCAAGTATCATAAAGGAAAAAGTTGTATTTCTTCTTTTGTCAAGTTGAGCTTTGACCTGCCCACTCACCATTGTTTCACCCAGAATAGTCAGCTCCTTTCTCTTCCCAGCACTCCTTCCTCTTCCCACCACTCCTTCCTGCCTATTGTACTTCTGTAATACATGTGATCAAGGGTTCTGCAGGTATGAAGACCTTGATGGTAAAATATCAGTGTGGTTTCAAGACTTAATGCATTGAATTAGTTTAGGAAGCATATAGACTGGTAACACGATTAAATAAACCAGGTAGCTTTTAATTCTGCCTTGGTAACTTTTCATAAAAACTATTATAAAAGAGTACTACATGGTACAAGAGGATTCATTACTTCTTTTATTTGTCAATGAAAGAGAAATAGCTGGATTTTAGGGAAAGCAGAAATGGAATTAAAAATGCCTGGCCTGATTTCATTAACCAAATTTCATGTAATTCTACATCAATAATTTGAAATGTACATGACTTTTTCAAACGTCTTTCATATTCATTTTACTATTAAGAAGAAAACTTTATCTCAACCAGGCTACAAATCTCCTTATTTTTTTTGTTTTTCCATTCAACTTCCTTTACTGTAAATTAGTGGGAATATGATGATACTACTGAACACGTAAGTACTTTCTGACTGGGCAGAAAAACATTGTGTGTTTGGTTTGGGATTTTTTTGTCTTGCTTGTTTGCTTGTAGCACTGTATGGGGTTTTTTTGTTTTGGTGCTTTCTTTGGGTTTGTTTTTGGTTTTGTTTTGCAGAGTGTTTTTTTGTCATTTGCACAAATGCATGCCCCTAACATCAAAGGTTCTCTCTGAAGACACCTTTTTGCTTTGTTGGTTTTTTGTTTTTTTTTTTTTTTTATTTTCCCAAGGAGAGTAGGGTTACTGTTGCTTGCCTGTTCTGGGGTTTAGCATGATGCCAAAATGTACAGCACTGGTTTGTGTTTTCATCTTTTTGATGGCTGTCACGCTTCACAATTTCTTCTTTACAAGGTGATAGAAAAATAAAACAGGGTTCAGAGTTACATACCAATAGTTGTTTTTTTCTGTATTCATTTTAAGGTTAAATTTTTTTTGTGTAACTGAAAGTAGAAATCAGTTGTGCTTTCTTTTGGATAAAATAAATACATGCTATCAGAAAAGCCAGATGCCCTGCAGTGTTTATGCCTAAGTAATAATGTTTGCTGTATCCAAACCACACTTTGAAACACTACATGCAGTCATATCTCTTACACCATGAAGTACCGGTTGTTTTAGATGAGGCTAGTATCTTCATAAGTCTTTCTGTTTTGTGGTTTTGTGGGGTTTTTTGGCTTTTACAGTTTAATTCTGGTAGTATCAGGTGCAGTTTTCTTATGAAAAATGTGAAGTCTTTCTTACTGATTTTGGCCTTACAGTTCAATTCAATTCTGAGATAGCATCTAAGAAGGGGATCTTTTGGTAGTAGATTGTTATGTGTTGTTTCATTTTGTTGTTTGGGGTTTTTTTTTGATTTGAGCTATTTTGCATACTCATTCTGATCATTATCCTATTATTTCTGTATTGCTAATAACTGATCGTAAATACAATGCTGAATTCCAATCCCATCCTTACTAAGCTCATATCCATTATCTTGAAAAATCCATATACTATGAATCTGGCCCATGATTTTTATATTAACTTTTCATGGCTGTTGCATCTGAGGGATGTGTGATTGCACATTTGCTATTTATTCTAGATGTATAAATACACCAGCCCTCTGGCAGCATTGAAATTTAGTGTAAATTCATTCAGGCATGTGAAAATGCAAAGAAGTAGTCCAGTGGTTACAGGCTGGAAGCTGGAAACTCTGGGCCCATCAGTTACCTCCAAATACTGTCCCTTTATATTTGCATGTAAGACTTATCTATATTTGCATATAAGATTTATTTATATTATGAGTGTCAAGACTTACTCTTCTTGCTGTCCTTGTAGTAGGACTTTAGTTTAGTACATTTTTGGTACACCATTCACCATCTCCTGTGTGCCTACACGTGTGTGTATGCACACATGTAAAAAGATACCCCCTTGCTTTGGTATTTACGGTTTGATGTTGTTGCTGTTACTTTGCACTAGCTGAAGAACTACTTGTTTTGTAGCTGCTGTCGTTTGAGGGCCATCAGATATATCCTCTGACCAGATTTTTAGTGGTGTTTTACATAGTTCTTTTAGACCTGAAGAGTGAGTTTTTTCTGAAGTCCGTTCAGATATTTAGAAGCGCAGTCCACCCGGTGGCGCAGGTTGCAGTGAAAGTGTTATGAAAGTAACAAGGCTTTCTTGTCCAGCTGAACCATCATTATTTACAAAGTGTGCATATATATGCAACATTTTTTTTAACTAGGCATTTTAAAACTATATCAGTGACATTCTGTCAATGACTGAGGTAAAGCTGAGTTTCTCATATCTACATGTGCATGTGTTTCACAATGTCAGTAGTATTCCTCAGGCAAGGTGTTTCAGAAGACTTTATTCACTGTTCACACCACTAAGCCTTTGGCCTTTTGCTTTAAACTGCTTGAGGCCTACTATTTAGGTGTGTGCTGTCTTTTATTGCTTAAGTGAGTGAAATGTTTTGCATTATCAAGTATTTCACACAGTACAGTATGTTGGTGCACTCAAATGCTTGCTATCACTGCCAGTAGCTCAGAAGTGTAATGTAGAGGGGGTTCTAAAGGATTCTGCATTCTCCTGGCAAACAATCTATTTTAAATTAGCTGTTCTTATTTTACTTTATTTTGTCTTAGGAAATGATAATTTCTGGGCTTCAGCCTGAAACCGCATACTCTTTCACTGTGACAGCCTATACAACGAAAGGTGACGGAGCACGCAGCAAACCCAGACTTGTATCTACTACTGGTGCAGGTAATACTTATATACAAATTAAGCTCTAAATTAATCCTTTGACTTTTTCTCCTGCTGTTTGTTCCTACTATTTGGAAGTCTCCTGTTGTGTGAAGAGTGTTTCTAGGACATAGGGTTTTCTGTTTCAGTATTTGGACCTTCATTTATTTAGATAAAAACAGAGCCAGTGACTCCCTTTGTCCCTTTCTCAGTTGTGGATGGGGACACTTTATAGTTTTTAGTAGCTCTTCCACCATGATCGGTGTCTTCTTGGAGAGGAAAAAATGAAAATTCAGAGCTGAGAAGGATATTTGAAAAACTTGTAAAGGGCTTTCATGATCTTCATGAAAGTAGCAACACTGCTGCCTGTCAGTAAAAACATTGAAAGAACCCATCTGTATGACATTCTCAACTTGTCTCAGAAGAATATGATTATTAAAGCACAGAATTAAAGTCCATCCTGTGAAACCCTGAAGCCCATAGTGGTTCAGGGGTAATTTAAGGCACAAACTGGGGCAAAATACACCCTGCCACTGAGTTCAGTCTGCGTTTGACCACAAGTGGTACTAAATGGTGGATATCTTGACTGCATAACCAATACAGCAGTTAGCACAGATGGAATGAACCAAACTGCTTTTAGATGAAGAACAATTTTTTGGGGTGTTTGTTTTTGTTTTTTTTTTAATGCGTCACTGTGGCACAGCTTAACCAATTGATGCCACCACAGCTTTAGTGTGATGCTTACCTACAGGTGTTCACAGTCTATAGGTATTGTGTTCATTTTCAGGGGTTTGTAGTGCAGCTACATATTATAGCTAATATTAAGGATATTCCATTACAATCACATGTAGCATCATTACAAGCTCTCTTAATAACAATGTATGGTTTATGCTAATAGATGAAGTCCAAAAGGCATACTTATTTGTATTTATAGTGACTGACTCAATTTTTAAAACAATCACTGAATGCAGAACATATCTCGTATTAATGTCAAAATCATCTATATCCTTTTCTTGTTAGATTCCTTTGAAAAATCTCAGTCTTGGTGGCTAGATGCACAGTGTTTCATTTCAGATGTTAGAATACATTCTAGTCATTACTCTTGGCTATTGCTGAAAACTTACCCTCTAACTTCTTTCCTGAATTCTCATGCTCTGAGAAAAAAAGAGTATTGCTGGCATGCATGGAACTTGATTTAAGAAAAAAAAGCATTTGATCCATTACTCTTTTTTAAAGTTCAATTCCCTGTTTCAATAAACGCAATTATATAAATTATAATTTTATTAGTTCGTAGACTTAAACATAGGTTATGCAAATGTGCTTGGAAAATTTAAAGTTTCACTGCATTTAGTCCTTATTGACTGTTCTTGTGTCATTCTTCCAAGATCTCTGATGCTTCTACTTAAAAAAGACAGAACAAATCCTATGTCCCATCTAAACTTGACTGAAGAGCAGTAGAGAGTCAGAGGCATGTCTGTAAATGTAACGCATATTACACTGTTCTTGCTGTTTGCTTAATCCTTTGAACAAGTAATGTTTGCTCCTGGGATTAACAGCTAGTTACCATTTTGCTCCTTCATACATTCCAGAGTGTATGAAATCTCCTCACTTGGTGTTACAGCTTGCTGTGTTTGGGATTTTTTTGTAAGAAAAATTCATCTGCAGATTTTTGAAAGAAGAGACATTGAATATAGCCAGTTCCAAGAAGCAATGTCATGACTTACGACAGTTGTAATGAGGAAGGAGCTTACTAAATGCAGAATTTTCTTCAAGGCATGCCATTCTTCCCTCCTTGTTCCTAATTCTTTATGGAATGGTAGTTAGACCTTTTGACAATAACAATCTGATTTGCTGGGTGCCTGAGAACTGAAGATAAGTAATAAAATCTATTGAAGTGTTTAAATACAGGAACCAGAGCTCACAGTGCAGCCGTTACATTCACACAGGAAGGCTTCGAATGCAGATGAAATTAATTAGTCTTTGCTGAAGACTATGTTGTCATTGCAATACTACTCCCAAAACTATTCTAGTCTCCTGACCTGTCAGGCATTGGTACAAAATGAACACCAAATTTCTAAATAGTATGGATATGTTTCATTGTTGTAATAGAAACAGACTTTTTTGAAATAGAAATAGTAATGAAAATATAAATGAAATGTATGCAAATGGACATGAATAAATTAAAATCAATTAATCAGTTAAATAGAAACAATAAATGAGAATTCATATTGGGAATCCAAAAATGTACACTGTATAGATTGTATAATGGTATCTCTGGCTTGATTAAGACTAATTCAGTCCTCTCTGGACTGATTCAGTCCTCCATAATGTCCATGTCACATTTGCAGTCTGAACCTCTCTAAAAGACAAATCACCAGTTTGGACCAATGGGTCCCCATTAAGATTGTGACTGTATGTAGTGTGTAGGTTAAGAAGAGCTACTAATTTAGCCTTCTTCAAAAGAAATCCAGTTCATGTGCACAGAAACCATGCTGGAAAATAAATCATATATGATAAGCTGTGTAAAAACACTAAATTCCAAACTGTGCTACCTCTCCATGCTGAAACAGTGGAAGTGGAGGTGATTTGTGTATGGAAACTAGAATGACAGGTTTCTATCATATGTAGTAATGATTTTTGTGGGCAAGGTTGTTCTGACTTACACCACATTTTAACTATTAATGATAAAAGTTATGTTAAACCTATCTAGAAACTTGTAATTTCTTCATTAATAATTTTCCCCATTTACAGGAAATGTGCCTTGGATTAAATAAATGAAGTACGTTTTTTTATTTTTTTTTTGCAAACAAGGATTTGTGAGACAGAACCATTCATAAGATGTTTGTTGGAAGTTTCACTTCTTGATTTGTGTTCCTAGATCCTGTGCCTCTGAATGTGCTCTGTATTTAGAAATAATGGTAAGGGAAGAAGACAAAAAAGCAGTAAATGTCTCTATTGTTGCAGTTCCTTATACTGTATGACTTAATAGTGCAGGAGGCAGACACTATTTATTCATTAGGACAGTCATATGGGGAGCTAAGAGTGAGGGAAGAGAAAATATATCCCTATTCCTGCTAAAACTAGCCTCAAAAATTGTACATGCAGTTTTGTTTATATCTATCCTCTTCAAATAACATTGTGCTACAGTTCCAGGAAAACCTCGGCTTGTGATTAGCCACACACAGATGAACACGGCTCTAATTCAGTGGCATCCTCCTGTTGAGACTTTTGGCCCGCTGCAGGGTTATCGCCTGAAGTTTGGTCGCAAAGACATGGATACATTAACAACCATGGAGTTCTCAGAGAAGGAAGATCACTTCACGGCCACAGACATTCACAAAGGAGCTTCTTATGTCTTCAGGCTCTCAGCTAGAAATAAAGTGGGCTTTGGGGAGGAGATGGTTAAAGAGATTTCTGTTCCCGAAGAGGTACCCAGTGGATTTCCCCAAAATCTCCACTCGGAAAGCTCTACTTCTACATCAGTTCAATTAACTTGGCAGATGCCACTCTTGGCAGAGAGAAATGGCATTATCACCAAATATACCATCTTGTACAGAGATATCAATGTTGCTTACCAGCCAGTTGAACTCCCTGTTGTTCCTGCTGATACCACTATGACACTTTCTGGCTTAAAACCAGATACCACATATGATGTAAAAGTACGTGCCCACACAAGCAAAGGGCCTGGTCCATATAGTCCAAGTGTCCAGTTCAGGACACTACCCGTGGATCAAGGTAGGATTTGTCTGCTTGTGGCGTTGACCTTTCAAGGAGTATCGGTCTTTGGATATCAGTGTTTTTGAAGGTGTAAATAAAACTGACCAGCCCATTCATAAAAATAGGTTCATCAAACACAAAAGGTAAAGTATATAAAACTTAATATGTTTTGGATGCCTTAGAATTCAGTTGTCCCTTGCCAAGCAAGTTCTGGCTAACTTCTGCACAATATTTTCAGGTAAGGAAAATGTGCGTAGTGGGTTATCACTAGATAAGAGTGAGAGTTTAAATGTGATCTTTAAATATGAACAAACAGGTAGGAGAATTGAATCCTTGTTGATTTTTGACATGGAAAGCTAATACTCCCGAGTAGCAGTGGAAATATGACAAGATCTGAGCTCCAAGATGTTGTTTATATACATGGTTTCTTTTTTTCCAGCAGTGTTTGCAAAAAATTTTCATGTTAAAGCAGTAATGAAGACATCTGTTTTGCTGTCCTGGGAAATTCCAGAAAACTACAATTCAGCTTTGCCTTTCAAAGTAAGTTACTCTCCATTTTTACAAGAGAAAATAGCAGAAACTAGACAATGTCATTCACCTGGTTAAGTAGTTTACTGAACATGTAGATTTTTCGGGAGTATCGTTGTTTCTAAGATTGCTTATTAATCAGCGATATTGAAAAAAATTGTTAAATTCAGTCATCTGGCAATATGAGTTTTCCAGTAATGTGGCAGTGTTTCCAAGTCAGGCTCGTACTGGTTAATATGATACGAATACCTTGCTAATTTTTCATTCACTGCTACAGTATTTTAAAGAAAACAGTGAAAGAAAATTAGAATTTTCTTCTTTTTTCCTAGTCCTTTCCTTACTGACTGGAATTGAGTACCATTTTGGGTTTTGTCTCCTCAGTGTGCAACAATACATTTTTGATTTGCAGCTCTTTTACTCCACTAACTATAGCATTATTCAGATACAGGCTCAATGTAACATGCGGTCTGCTTGGAATTTCTTCTGCTTCATTCTTAATCACTTGTGTCATCAAGTGAAGAACAGTGTTTTAGGAATTAAATGGTACAAAAACCTTTCTAAATACGGAGTGTGAATGAAAAGTCAAGATACTTTTAACAAGAGTGCCTTGCTATAAATTCTGGGTTCAACAAAAGCTACTTATTTTGAAAAAGTGAAATTGGATTTCAGGAGTGTTTACATTGCTTTAGATTAATGTAGTTGTTTGGTTTTTTTTTTCCCTGAAAGTGAGAAGTTTACTTGCAGTAGTGAATTCAGTACTGTTTTACACCCTAAAAATGCCCAATAACTTTCCTTTTAAATTTACAGCTAGGTTGATTCCTGAATTCAGTGTGACAGCATCATTTGCCTTCTCCTAGTGACCAAAACTACCTTTGTGTGTTAACTTAGATCCTTTATGATGATGGGAAAATGGAGGTTGATGGACGTGCTACTCAAAAGCTGATCACAAACTTGAAGCCAGAGACATCATACTCATTTGTCCTGACAAACAGAGGGAATAGTGCTGGAGGTCTTCAGCACAGAGTGACGGCAAAGACTGCACCAGATGTGCTTCGCACAAAGCCAGTCTTCATTGGAAAGACCAACTTAGATGGCATGATAACTGTGGAACTTCCAGAAGTACCTTCAAATGAGAATATAAAGTGAGTGAATGAATGACTTACCATTGTTTTTATCTTCAGAGAGATGATTATTCTAACTATTCTGCTGGTGGACCATGGCTTTATAACACTACAGAGACCACATACTTTGCAGTCGTATTTGGACTAATATCAGTGTAATATTTGATAGAGTAAACTGGGAGGTGCTGTTGACTCTCTCAAGGGACAAGAGGCCTTACAGATGGATATAGATAGATAGATTGGAACACTGGCATGAGTGGCATGAAATTTAACGAGAACGAATGTCAGATTCTATTGTAAAGGTCCTTGAGTGCATCCAACACAGGCAACAAAGCTGACGGAAGGACAGAAAGGAATGTCCTGTGAGGAGCTTTTAAGGGCTTTGGGCTTGTTTAGCTTGGAGAAAAATTCTGAGGGCTGACCTCCTTGCTCTCTGCAGCTTCCTGAGGAGGGGAAGTGAAGAGGGAGCTGCTGATCTCTTCTTCCTGGGATGCATTTACATGAGGCAATGCCTCAGAGCTGCATCAGGGGAGGTTCAGATGAATTAGGAAGTATTTCTTTACTGTGAGTTTTTTCAAACTGGAAGAGGCTTCTTACCGAGGCAATTAGTGTCCCAAGCATGTCAGTGTTTAAGAGGTATTTGGATGTTGCCCTCAATTTGTTTTAACTTTTGGTCAGCCCTGAAGTGGTGAGGTAGTAGGAATAGATGATCACTGTATGTCAGCTCCAACTAGAACTTCTAAGTTCGTCACGTACCATGTATGTAAGACTTGTATGGAGACTGGTTGTCCTTCAGTTTGCAGATTTTTCTCAGAGTATTTTTGTGTTTTATTATGGACTGCAAAATGAGGGATTTAGAAAACCAGTTATATTTTGAACAATAATCATCTCAAAAAGAATGGATAACCCATCAATGCATAACTACCTTGCTGTAGCTCGTTGAAGTACCCAGAGTTTTAAAGAATTGTTGCTGCACTTAAATTAATTCAGATTAATTAATTCTCTTGGTTTTTTATCTGGATAAAAAATACTAGGTCCTCTCCACTGGTCTCAGAAAGAAAACAAGAGATTTTGCTAAAAAGTTGGAAGTTTTCTAGAAGTTAGATAGATTTTGGGAGGGAACAGGCAGTGTGGAAATTAAAACGACAGAAACAAGACTAAAGACCTGGGAGCACAGGTCAGCAGGGATTAGAAAGGTTAGACAATAAAGATTTGCCAGGAAAACATGAAGCATGATACAATCAATAAGTGTTATTGCTCTGCTTATAGTGATTCTTGTTGGTCTGCAAGGTTCCCATATGTAATGTAAAAGAAATGGGGAGGAAAATGAGCCAGTCATTAAATGTTGTTGGGGATTCAACTGGTCCTCTCCCTGGTGGATTTTTGCAGCTTTCTAGAAAGCTGCTCCCCTTTTTCATTACTGACTGAAGATTTTGAGGCAGGTAAGGTCAAGAAATAAATGACTTTGAAACATTATAAGGATGAAAAACTGAAAAATGTAGTCATTATCATTAGATTGAGTAAGATGCGGTCAGTAACAAATGCAGCTAAGGAAGACTGAAGATGGAATGAGTCAAAAAAGATTTATGAGGCAGAGCATTCACAGAGAGAAAAACGTGCAGGATAGCTGATGAAACAGTAGCAGAAGATAGCACTGGAATAAAAGGCAGTTCCCTTCTTTTTAATAGTGTAAAAAAGTTAAAGAGGCTAAGTGACATCAGAAAAGGTACATTAAATCTACAGGGTCCAATTGCCAGTTTTGCAAATAATGTATCTCCTACTCATACATCTATTTTCTATGAAGATTTGATCAGGCTTGAGAAAGTAAAACACAACAACAAAGATTGACTTGACCCTTGGAGCAGGCATTGCAAAGTATCTACATACTGAACAGAAAAACCTGACTTGATGCTTGTAGAATAAGTAAGGTTATTCTGCATTAGTCTGTATGGGAAGAACAAATTCATGTAGTAGTAATGTTGACATTTTTAGACATGCTATTCCTCTATTGGTACATTATATATGCTCAGGATTGTCCCTAGCTTGCAATGAAGTACTGAGAATTTTTCGGTAATACTAATTACACAGAAAGTGAAACAGGCAATGGTTTGCTCTAATGAAGTGTAGGTAATGAGATAGAGGGTAATATTATAAAAGGCTTTGTAATCTTTGTAATTAAAGATGGTAGTATTTGTCTGTGTTTGATGGTGATACAGCATAGAAATGGGTGCAGAGCTCACCTTATGATTAGTAAAATGTATCTCTTTTGCTCATCTCAAGGGGGCAAATTCCTAATTTTTATTTGTTTTAGTATTTTGGGCTATTCCAAAGCAATTTTTATGTGTAAAGGACAGTTCATGTTTCTCTGAATCTCTTACATCTTTGTAAAGTCTTAAGTAAAAACAGAGTTTTGTGGAAGACTTAGGCTTTTCAAATACTCAGTAGATAAAACAATATCCAAACAAACCCTTCATTTGTCACCCTCCTCCCTCCTCCACC
>VWZW01005251.1:106954-139937 GCA_013397115.1 Edolisoma coerulescens | reverse complement strand
ACCTTAAAAGAAACAAGCAAATAATGAAATAAACTGTAAAACATGTTTTTCAGGGGATGCTACATTTTCTGCAGCTAGCTAAAAGTCACAGAACTTTGTTGTCCGTCACAATTTGTAGCATTGCATATTGGTGTGAATATTTTCATTTTTCTGCTTACTGTTGATCTATTTGTTCTTTCAGTTTAAAATGCTCTATGTGTGCTGGAAGTCTTGGTAGATTTTCAAAGTTATGAGGCAGACTTTCATGAAGGAAGTGAGAAAGAGTGTGAAAGTTATATTCACATGCTGGATGTTCCTTGATTGAAAGGAGAAATGCATGAACACTCTGTTAGCTTAAAAAATAAAAAGATGACAAAAGAAAGAAAAGGATAAGTATGTATCTTTGATGTTTGAAAGACATAGAGGGGCAAGTTCTCATTTCTTTTTGTGTTGGTTCTTAGGCATCTGTTAAAGTAAAGATATGTAGGTTGTTACTGTATACACGGGTAAGTCAGTGTTCACTGGGATTTGCTATTCGAAGTATTTTTAATAGACCTATGCAGTTTTAAAATATGGGTTCAACTAGCCTTAACAGTTTTGCATCTTTTTAAAAGATTATTTATAATATTGTCACTAGAAGAATGCATGCCACAGATGTTTTTTGAAAATACTGGAATACAGCAAGTGAACGCTAGTTAAAAATCTGTGGGCAGCACTTCTTTCCAGCACTCCTGTTGGAGCTTGGTATTTCCATGGAAAATTCCATCAAATTTCTTAACACAAGAATTAATGAATGCATGTACTTTCTACAGGAGGTGAAACTCTAAAGTTTTGTTACATTTTTTTTTATGGGAAAGAGCTTTAAGTAAGAAGAGATGATTAAAATAGATCAATGGCTTGCACTGGTATGGTAAAAAAGATAGTTTATGTAGTTGGCTTAGACTGAGATGGTTTTTCAACTGTAAGGCAGCTCCTTTTCTGTAGACTCTTTTTTGTTAATTACTTAGGATTTTCAGCTGCACTGCATGAGTAAAATTAATAGTTTTACGGAAGGTTGAACAGGTTGTAAAAAAAGGCAGACTGGAAGAGGAGATGGCCCATGAGACACTAAAATTATCTTCCATAATGGAGAACCAGAACCACCTTTATAAGCTTTTGTTACTAGAAACAAAGAAAACCAGTTTCTTTCCCTCTCCCCTAAGACGGAGAGTGCTTGACTTTTTGACAAGTGTGTTTATCAAGAAGATGTATATTATACTATCCTGCATGTCCTGCTGTTGTGATTCTACTGCTTCTTCCCTCACACTAATGTGAAGTTATGGATCTGCCTGACACATATCCAGGCTTTGTGAAGTAAAACAGTGAAAGTACCAGATCTCTGTCATACTAGAAAATAAAATTTACTAGTCTCCTTGGGTGGGGAGGAAGAAAATATTTTCACGAAAATATTTCTGAGGAAAACTGATATATGTAATTTGCAAATCCTAGCTATAAAAAGAGCATGTATCAAGCTCTCTTACCTATGACTGTGAACAGAATACTTAGGTAGATAGAGCTGATGGCGGTTGATTGTCAAAAGGGAAGAGAGTATGGGTATGTCATGTTTGCTTTCTTTTCTCCTTATTGTAATATTGGCCTTAACAAATACATTTTGTTAACCTACTACCCTGATTATACATTAAAATGGGGGAAGATGGGTTGGTAATTGTGATTTAAATATATGGTAATATATTTCAATTTAGGGCTTTGGGGTTTTTTTCCCAGTGTGATGGTGGCAGGCCACAAATAACCTATGGCTCTTGTATTTCATGTAGGCATTTTAACACATTATAATGAAATTTATTTATAAATATTTATTTGTTTACACAAAAAGGCAGGTAATTGGTGCCATTTGTTTGTCAAATGCTTTACAACTGATGTTATTTCAAGAGTGTGAATGTTTACAGCTATGTTTGGAGGGCTGCAGTGACATATTAATGTAAAGTTTATTCTGAACATACCACTTTTCTATTAAGTTCCTCTAAACAGACGTGCTCCACCAATTTATCTATTCCTTTTCTTTCAACTTCACTTTTGTCCAACTGTTTCATTTACAGAGGCTATTACATAGTTATTGTGCCTTTGAAGAGGTCTCGTGGAAAGTTTATCAAACCATGGGAGAGTCCAGATGAAATGGAACTAGATGAGGTACTGTATATAGTTTGGGACTTTTTTTCCTTCTCCTTTATTAAGGTAGCAGTCTTGCTAGTTTTATGTAATTAACTCAATGGTTTTAAAAATTTTGGTTGTCAGGATACTTTATATTTGTATTTGAATTAGCCTGTGGAGACGAAAACAAAAATTCAAATTACTTAAATGAGAAGACATTAAGTAAAGACATTAAGTTGCAATAAAGAATACCAAGTGTCTGATATTTGTCGACACTAATATTTTATTCTTTTCCTATTGGAAAGAGTGATGCAAAAGTGCAGGAGGTGAAATGAGTTGTCAGCAAAAGCTTAATCACCAACAATATGAACTGTAATAAAGGTCTGGTTCATTAGAGGGGTGTTTACTAAGTCTGTAACAAATGCTAAATTGCAATTTTCACTGCAGTTTAACATTTGACCTTCTGGTGGTTTTACCTGGCTGTCATATACTGTAATACTTCTGGTTAGAAGTAGCCTCCATTCTACCAACACTTTGTGCTCAGAACATGGAAGAAAAGAGCAACATTGTGTCATCATTTGAAACTATAAATGACATTAATCCAAAGGGGGGAATTACTTTTATTTTAGATGTAAGCCCAGCAATGCTAGAAGTCAATTCAGTATGCTATTGATATAGTAATAATTCCAGGAAGTATAGTATTCACCCCTGTTTTCTGTTTTACTGAAGAACGGTATAGCTCATGCAAACTTGTCTTTCTTCTTTCAGTCTGTAAATTTGTAGTTTATGATTTTAAAGCTCTTTCAAGGGCCCCATATGAGAGACTTTTATAGAAAAGACAGATGGTGGTGTTAATATTGCTCTAGTTGTATCTGGCCAAGATTTTAGACGTCATTCTGATGCTATGGTAATTTGTACATGCAATATCTCTGCAATTCAAAGACCATAATCAGGTGCTTTTTTATTCCTGATCTAGTGATCTTATGACTGGATCCCATTTATTTTTTTATTTTCTTTTGGTGGATTCAAGAGTTTTATGTTACAGAGATAACCTCACCATATGCTTTGCCATAACACGATTACTGGGAAGTGTTGATCACCTGCGAGCAAGCATAAAGGTTCTTTTCTCTCATACCATTGACCAAATGGATATAAATTTCAAATTTTGCACCAAAATATAGAGAAAATAAAGATCTTCACCAAACTAATAGTATTGTAGAAAGCGTTCAAAATATAAATGGAATTCTTTCAGTCTTTATCACAACAACAGTTTTAATTAGAAGATTAAAAACAACTGTTCAGAGGAAGGCATGATGACTGACTGATTCAACCCTGTGTTTCTTCTTGAACAGTTTCATTTATGTGATCATCTCACTTCATTCAACCGCAGCAATGGCTTGCTTTGATCTATTAACTTCTTCCCTTTAAGAGAACTTGGATTGTAAATGCCTTCAGCTCACTATCATAGTCATAGGTGACATCAAATACAGTTAAACAGTAAAACTCTGACAGCCACATCCATACAGTAATGGAAACTGATTGAGTATTACCACCCACTTTTAACATCCAAAGACTGTAGTCACATTCAGCAGCATTAATAGATTAAAGGATAGGTGCCAGATGACATTGAACTTTCTGGCAATTAAATTCTGTGGCTCCTGCTGATTCCCATAACAAAGGGTCATTTTAATCATCCTGCAAGTTGTGGTGCCTTAGTCTGTATAACAGATTGATAAAGAGCATTTATTAATTCAGAAATATTTGTGTCAGGATGGGTTGTTTCCCACTTCTATTGATATAATTGAGCCCACACTGTAGAATTAATGATGGAAGAAATAAGATATGCATTGACTGGAAAATGAAAATTATTTCTGATAAAGAACTGAACCCCTTGATGTATCTTTTACAATTGCCACCCATACATACAGCAAGAACTGAGTAAGGAAAAACATTAAAATCAGGCAGCAACTGCATATCATGCTTACTCATTCAATTTCTATTATTTAAAAGACTAGTTTGCTTCCAGCTTTGGAAAGTGTATGCATTTTATTAAGTATACTCTTCCTGACAAGCTTGTGAACACAGTGCCACAATAAATACATTTGGAAAAAAATAACAACAACAACAACTCCCCTGCAAAAAAACAAAAAAAACCAAAAAAACCATCCTGAAACAAAAAAGCCAACAACAACAAAAAACACCCAAACAAACAAAAAAAGCCAACAACAAAAAAACCCCAGCCAAACAAAAAACTAAACAAAAAACACCAAACCAACACCCCCCAAAAACTTACTCTCTGAGCAAATAGTTCCTGATGGTCAAATGAGGATACTTGTGCTTATTTATATTTTTACTACGATCTCGGATATGTGTCTAGTATCAGCAATGGTCGGGCAATAGATTTTTCAAAGAACTATGTTCCAAATACTTTGCTTAGATTGTCTGAAGAAAAGTATTTGCTAATAACGCAGCTCTGGAGTATTAACTCCGTTACATAACTGGGCAGTCCAGAAAGGCTCTTCAGCCTTACTGTAGTTACCTAATCTTCCAGTTCCTCAGACCTCATCTCTGAAAGAAACTAAGACAGATGCCTAGTTTTTAAAGAGCAGATAATGGACTAGATGTTTGGTATCTGAAAAAAATAATTACCAGAGATTTAGTCCTTTTTTACTAACTCAAAATTTCATTTTATTTTGAGTATCATGAGGTCTAGTGACTTTAAATAGACATGTCATGCAAATAAATGAAACAGAAAAAAATATGATAAAATATTATGATAAATAAATAATGGTTTCCATGTTAAGTCTTAAATGAATTCAGTAATTATATTGACACCTGTGTATAAAGTACAATGGGAGATATATGAGCAAGTAATGATGTTTGGCAACAACCCCATTTACATATGAAACATAAATGATTCTGGAGGTTCGCCTGAGGTCTACTCAGTCATGTGTAATCAATGTTACTGACAAAGTTTTTATCTACACGCACACACACCTAAGTTTAACTGGCCTTATTTGGTGAATAACCACCTTTGAAAAGTTGAACTAATTTTATTTGACTCAAGCTAAGTAACTTTTAGCATTCATTGCCAAAACTCAGTTTCTGATCACTCTAATACTGTACTTCAGCACTGCATTTTCTTCCAATATATGCGTTTTCCGTTAGTATTTCAAATGCAAGAAATAATCAAGATCAAACATTCTTCTTTGCCTCTCAATCTCAATCTAATTTTGATTGCAGTACTCCTACAGCATTTTGACATTTTATTATGAGGTATTTATAATCTAAATTGTAAATACACTGTAATCTGGAACATACGACAAAGAATTTAGTTGAGGCAGACACACAACTTTTAATTCCGGTGGAAGTGGTACATGGAAGTATCAGTTATCTTCGGGGATGGCACAAGCCATTTGCCTCTACTAGTGCTGTTGCATTTGGCGCTCTTGACTTTAAGCTACCATACACTGTTACTACCCCAGTATTCAGCTTCATGTTTTGGCAGACTCCCAGGCAGCCAGTGCTCAGCCCTCTGCATAGCCATTGTTATAAAATGTGGCATCGTACAGAGACAAACTTTTCAGAGTGCTTCCCTCAGCAGTTCCTATAAGGGCTGATCTAACCAGGAACAAACTTTGATTAGTCTCTGCCTCATGTTCTGCATTTAGTAACTCTACCCGGGGCATAGGAAGCTACCAACAGATGTGAGAGTCACCTTCAATAAAGCAGCTAAATAGAAATCTCTTCAATATTACGGTTCTCTGCTGCCCTCATTTTTATACGACACAAATTGACTCTAGCTGCTCATTAAACTGTTTAGGAAGAATGAAAGAGAAATATGGACTGCTGATTGGAATAGTGTCCTTGAGTAATGAATAATGATTTCTAGTCTCAAATTATGGCCAGTTCTTTTTTTGCTCAGGGGATCCATTGCACTGTACCAGCTTTTGTGTCATGGCATGGAAATTGATGTATTTAAATGGATGTAAAATCTCTGCAACAGGGAACAGACTCAGCATTAGAGCTGGAAAACAGTTGACTGTGTAGATCTTTGAAGATAGAACATCCAGATGCCCTCAGTGTTAAGGAAGCCTGGATCCAAGTGGCACAGCTTGCTTTCGTATCTATCTGTAACCTTGAAATATTTAAGTCAGTGAGAAGGGGTGTCAAAGTATTCAATATTAAAAGCTTCTTTCTCAGTAACAGAGTGAATATTAGATTGCTTTGTTTGCGTTGGAATTGTTAATTGTGTAATTGCAAAATACAGGATCCCGTGAGGGGAAGGCAAAAAGATGTGCTCACTAAGCTGTGGCCTAAATCAAGAGGGCATTGAACATGGTGAAGGGCCTTGAGGGGAAGCCATATGTGCAGTGGCTGAGGTCACTTGGTCTGTTCAGTCTGGAGGAGACTGAGGAGACCTCATTGTAGCTACAACTTCCGTGTGAGGGGAGGTGGAGGGGAGACACTGATCTTTTCACCCTGTGGTGATCAGTGACAGGACCTGAGGGAATGGCCTCAAGTTGTGTCAGAGGAGGTTTAGGCTGGATATTAGAAAAAGGTTCTTCACCCAGAGGGTGGTTGGGCACTGGAATGGGCTCCCCAGGGAAGTGGTCACAGCACCAGCCTGACAGAGTTCCGTGCTCTCAGGCCCATGGTGTGACTCTTGGGACTCTTCTGTACAGAGCCAGGAGTGGGACTCAATGATCCTTGAGGGTCTCTTCCAACTCAGCACATTCTGTGAGTTCATGATTATGTGGAGAGCTTCCCTGAATAAACATGTACTTTAAAATTAATATATATAGTTAAGATTAGATTTTAGTATTTTTTTTTATCTCCTTCTCACTCTGGAGATTTGCCTCCTCCTCCTAGCAATGAATTTTGTGCTAATCTACTATATTAGAACTGTTAGTGAGCTAAAAAGACTGAACAACTATTTGACCTTAGAAAAATTTGTTATTTAACTATAAGACTACAGGACACTGAATAAGTTTCATAAGTGAAAAACAAGGAGAACCATAAAGAGGCCTTAGAAGTCATCATTTATCACACAGGAAAAGTTCAGACTCCTTGTAATCAAATCAGACTAATTTTTTTGAATGCCTGTGTGTCTAAAGCAACAAAAGGTATTGAAGAAGCATTTGTCTTATTTAATAAGTAATTAATCAATAGATTATATTAGCTGAACTTAAGCTCCTTTATTAGTTAGTATATGTTTTCTAAGTTTGAGCCTAGCACCTAATCTTGTCACAACTGTACTGATATAAATTTTAGCTTTGTATATCAGAAGAAGTGATTCAGTCACCATCCCTGGAGATATTTTAAAAGATGTGTAGTTGTGGCAATTAGGGACATGGTTTAATGGTGGACTTGGCAGTGTTAGGTTAACGACTGGACTCAATTTAAAAGGTCCTTTCGAACATAATTGATTTTATTATTCTATTCTATGACCAACTTAATATAGAGATAGATAGATAGATAGATAGATAGATAGATAGATAGATAGAAAATATGTAATATGATGTGTGTTTATATGTGCTCAGAGAAGGTGTATTGTTTTCTTATCCTTTCCCCACCTCCTGTAGCCACAGCAGTATCTAAAAATTGTGTTTGTAGTCTGGGTACTGCAATTGCCTCCTAATATCTTATCTTAACAAGAACAACAAGAAATTGGAAGATTTTGCAAGAATTGATTTAGTGATACTGATACGTCCCATGAAATGTGGATAAATTGTTTTTTGTAGTTCCTGGTCATGCATTAAATTTTCTCATTACACTGTCAATAAGTTACGTTAAAATTGTTTACCGTTATCTTTCTGTTCATGCTTGCTCTCTCTCTTTCTCCCCCTTTCTTTTCCCTCCCTTCATTCTAAAGCTTCTTAAGGAGATAGCCAGGAAACGCAGAAGCATTCGTCTTGGGAGGGAAGTTGAATTAAAGCCATATATTGCAGCTCACTTTGAAGTTCTTCCTACGGAATTCACATTGGGGGATAAGAAGCATTATGGTGGATTTGAGAATAAGCAACTGCAGAGTGGTCAAGAATACGTCTTTTTCGTGTTGGCTGTAATGGAGCACTCAGAATCCGTAAGTTAGTTAATGTTTTTCAATCTCAAAATTACCTTACACCAGCATGAAAAAGCTTTTTTTTTTTTTTTATGTTGTATGTCAGAGCATCTTTAAAGCAAGTGTTTCCTAACTCGGTGCCCATTAATTCCTTAAACTCTTCCATTCTGGTTGCACCTTTGTGTGTTACTTCTGTGTATAACTGAAACCCAAGAATCACCTTTTATTACCTGTGTTGTGATCCTTTGAAAATTACATGCTGTGTTATTTGTGACCATGGACACAGCTTCTGAGACATGAACTTTACAGCAGCATCTTTCTCTATGTGTTTAAAAGAATTGCTGTCTTTCGATGCTACCATCAAATAATGGTTGGTGTAGCATATACAGGATTCTTGGAAAGATCCATTAACTAGACACATGCACAGCAACCCTCTTTAGTTCCAGTCATTCCATAACAATGTTATCAGTAAATTGTTTGAAAGTTAGAAAATAATTCAACAATAGGGAAAATTCCTGAGGCAAACTAAATAATGAGCTGTCATTTCTCTTTACGTAATTCATTTTGTAGTTACATCCCTTTATGCGTGACTTAACCTAATTCATCTAATGTATTAAAAAAGAAAAAAAAATACAGATATAAGACTTTTGAAAGGTGCAATACACATTAGCATTTTAACCTACAATGTGTAATACAGTACATTTCTAATTGGTAACAAAACCTGACAGGTACGTTTGCAGGCTCAATCACTTGAAACTCCAACATGAATACTCTGAATTCTAGTCAAATGCTTGCAGTATATAACACTATAGTTGCTTTTTTGGTGTCAATGGAATATGCATACTTAAACACAATGAGAAACTAGTTACACTTTGGGTACTTTTGGATACACAGCTTCATTTGAAAATAAGTGCCTCCTGGAAGCTCTAACATAAATCAAAAGTTCTCTTTTCACTTTTTGACACGGGCTGCCTAGGCAGATAATTCTGAAGGTGTTGCATCAGAAAGGTTCAAACTGGAGAAGGCAGCTGTTGATAATGAAGTTAAGTGGCCATAAATCTGTGTGTCATAAATTACCTGTACTAAAATTGATCTTCACAATACAAAGTGCAGTTCCTTGGCTTTTTTATATTAATTAAGGTATAAATTACCTAAATGTATTGCTTTTTTAGAAATCAGGATGAAAAAGAAGGAAGAAATAGGTTTGTAAACTGACACATATGGCAAGATCTGTATAGGGTGCTACTCTTGAAAGATTTCAAAAGGCATTACTGAACTTAGGCTATGGATAATACGCATTCTAGCATGCCATCTGAAACATATATGTGATTGAGTAGCATGAGGTAGTCACAGACTAGGAAGAATTTTTAAGAGTGCATGAGATTCAACTTCCAGTGACTTTCAATACCCCAGTGTATCAGCTCTCAGTATATATAGCTGGTTTTCTTCTAGGACTACAGGTCCTATTGATGTGTGATTTGTAACTTGGAAGGGATGTTTTTCTTGATATTCTGATGTTACATTTTACATAAGGCTTCTTCAGAGAGAGCACAGAATTTCTCTGTTGAGTGGTAGAATAGAGCACCTGAATTAAAAGAGGTCATGGGAAGGTCTGAATTTGTTTAACTTAGTAAAATGGGAGCTAGAGAGCTATGATTAAAATCTATAAATATGTTAAGGATGTCATCAAGAAGAAGGAAAAAATAAGATAAATTTTTATAATAATAAATAAGTTTAAATGAGTCATTAATACAGGATGGTTGAAAGTTAAAAGTGAAATCCTATTTATTGAAGAAAAGGTAGTAAGTGTTTATACTGTTGCCCTCAATATCCATCTACATCTTTTTCGAGGCGTTTTTGCTGTCCGCTCCAAAGCAAGAGGCTAAATACAAAGAGATTTCTTCTTGCAGCAATGAACCTTTTTTTATCTTTTGAGAATACTAAACCTGGGGAAAAAAAATCAGTCTGCTTGGGTGTTTCAGGAATGGAACATGAAGACTCCCCAATTTCCAGACAGTGATCACAGACTTAAAACATAGGGGGGTTTTGGTGCCTGCTGCCGGGTGCCAGGTGTAGTAAAATGCCATAATGTAACTGGAGATTGTTGGCATGGGTGCTAGCTCAGTAAGTGTAAGTGCCTCAGCTACTGCGAGTGCCTCAGCTTTGCCAATCCTAATCCTATCTCAAACCCAGACACTGTTGTAGCCCAGAGCCCAAAACAAGGCCAAATGAAGTGTAAAAAAACATGTCTCCTTTGGTAACACTTGTCCTGGCTTAGGGCATCTATCAGAATACAGTGCAAACATAAATGGAAGCTAATCATTTCTCCCAGTTACCTTATTCTGTCTCAGCTGACATTTCTGATCTACTACTGAATCAAGTTTTTAAGTCCTTTGCAAGAGCTGTAGTTCAAATCCTAGTTTAGTGCTGATGAAGACAACTCCAGCACAGAGAAGAAATATGTACAAACGATTCTCCGTTTCTGACTTTACTGTAACTCAGAGTTCTTAAAATGATCCAACTTTAGCAGGCTGGCTCTTCAGCCTCTCCAGTCTATGTTTTAACTCTGCACTCAGCCACAGATCAAACATCTCAGGTCAGACAAAAAAAAAAATTCTCTTGTCACAGGTCTTATCTTAGGCCAGCTGGCTTTACACCATCTAGTAAAGCAAAGATTTTCAGCAACCTCTGTTGGTTCATAATTCTAGTTTCATCCTTATAAAAGATTGAGTGTTTAGCTTCCCTTCATATTCTACAGTGAATTCCCCCATTTTTCAATCTTGAATTCAAGTTGTCTCCACCTTGTGTAGGTATACTCTGTCATACAGTTTTTGACTGGTCAAAATGCACTGTACTATTGCCATAAGATCCTTTTCAAGGAACCTCCTCATTCAGTCCCCTTAGTTTTTACCTATAGTTCTGTCAAAAGTACCCTTTCATATTATGCAGGAAGAAAGTGTTAAGCCAGTATGAAACTAAAACAAAACTCAAAAATTGGTGACTGGTGGGTTATAATTCTCAGTGTCCTATTCATTTTCTCATTCTCTGCTTAAGTTGCAAAGTGCTCTGCAAGGACTGTGCTAGATGATTTGCCTGCAGATCACTGCTAATATGTGGAACACAAAATAAAGATGGTAATAACAACACAGTGTTCAATTTGCAAGTTTGTATACTGCCTGGCTTCAAGAAAAATAGCATTTCCACTTTTCTGTGTTCATTGCATCATTATTTTCCATACTTTTATTTTAGGTGTGAGATGGTTAATATTTTAAGTGCATTCCCTCTTGATTAAGGAAGAATTATTTTTATTTCTATAGACCATGTATGCAACAAGCCCATATTCAGATCCTGTTGTGTCAATGGATCTTGATCCCCAACCAATTACAGATGAGGAAGAAGGCTTGATTTGGGTTGTTGGACCAGTTCTTGCAGTGGTGTTTATCATCTGTATTGTTATTGCTATACTTCTTTATAAAAGGTAGGTTTACCTTTTAGTTTTCTTACTATATATTTTCCCCTGTATATTGGTCACTTCGTAATACTGTTCCACGCTGTATTTTTGTGCTACAGTAGTAACTGTCATTGCTTTGGGATATTTTGAAATTTTTTAATGGTTTCCAGAATGCTGCAGAAATTTTTGACTGAAAGTTTCCAATAATTACAGGTATGTGGGTACATTTTTCTGCTGATGACATTATATTAACACTTCTGCATTTAAATGTTTTTTCCACTTTGCATACATTTGTATGCAAAGATACATTTGTATGCGATGAAAATAAATATGTGCTTGCACATAAATATGTATGGAAGTAGCACATTTGACTTTTTAAAACTTGTTTATAGATGTATAATAGTAATACATTAGGGGTTACATTCAGCTTGTTGTTAAATGTGATTTTCATCTCCACTCAAGTAATTTGAATTTTAACTTTTGACAGTTGGCCTCAATTTGGCAATGTATCTATATGAATCTGAAGCTCTGATCTGAGAGATTAAAGAGACATCAAATAGCTGTTTTCTACTAATCTTGCAATGAGATCATATTTCACTCATTCTTCTTTCACTGTCTATGACACAGATGCAGTTTTGCTATTACACAAAGGACTTCCCTCTGCCTTACAACGTACTCAGTGAAAACTGTGTATGATGCCATAATTTATACGTAGCAGCCTTTTACAGTGTAAATGAGTTAACAGGGGTCAAGATGCTATATCAAAACCAAAGAATAAAACTCAAAAAGGTTTTTTAATTTTATATTTCATTAATCACTTTTTTGAAATATATTGATGAAGTATATATTTGAGGAGTATTATAAGGTGCTGTAAATTTCTGGGGAGGTGGCACACTAGGAATAATTTTATTAAATAAAGTATATCTTCTAAAAATAATGGCTATGATGCTGTTACCTGCATATAAATTTTTAAATACAAGCCTTCTTCCCACCTTTAGTGTCTCCAGTCAAATATCTCTGAAGTTTCATGAAGAGAACTCTCTTCAGGTTTTGGAAAGAGTTCTCTGTTCAGCAGTAAATAACCAGTCCAGAGTTAACTTTGCCTTTGGATTCCAAATAGATAAACATTTATAGAACGGTTTTAGGGCTGTAATCGTACAGCAGCATAACACACAGTCTGTTGCTTGCAGATACTCTGTCTCCTGAACATTTCTGTTAGTGCACAGTCTCAGACAACCTAATTAGTTAGCAACTGTTTGTTTCTGTCCATCACTTCAAAAACTGGTCATTGGAAATGTGCTAAAAGTGAAATACTCCTTTCTTCTGATTATTTTGAAGTATTAAAAGTAAATCTTCTCCCATACTACAAAAGAAATCCAAGCAATAGTATATTAAGCAGATGTGCAACTGCTTCTGGAGTTACTGATTACAATTACGGAAGCAAAATTGTGATCTTCAAATCTATTACCAAAAAAAAAAAAAAAAGGAACATTCCACATATGAGCAGGTAAAATTTGTTCATTAGTAGTGTGAAGAGATTGTCATTCACTGAGAATGGGGGACATATTTTCCATCTGTTATTTACTACTTGTACTAGAACTGTTCGGGCAAATGTCCATATGTATTTATTTATTTTTCTATTTTCAGCTATTTAGTCTAATTTGTTAAACAGCACTGATTTGGCAAATTACCTCTGAGAAATTATGACTGCAGTTTTAGCAGCCTGTGGTCCTCTATGAGCTTTCGTTTCTGTAAAAATGTAGTATATAATTGGATTTTTTTTCAAGAGTATGTAACCTGAATGCAAGCTTACTGCTAGATTTTGATAGACTTACTGACTGTAGAAGAGCAATGACAAGACAGTTGGGATATTTAACATATTGCTTTGAGAAAACAGTGAAATTTAATTTCTGAGTTGAAATGGATTTACTGTGGCTACAGGAGATAGATGGGAAAAATATGTTAAAAAAAACAGGCAAACAAGCAATTTTTGTGGATACAGAAAATTTTATAAGTATATTTCTAGCATATATTGGGGTGTCAGTGCAACAAGTATGATAGTGAGAAAAAATAAAGGTAGAGGGCAGCAGTCTAATTATGAACATATATGCAAAAAATATTTAAAGAGGATGTTTTTAAAGGATGTGCAGTGCAAAGAGGATGACTAAGAAATGACCGTGTCTTCTGAAGTGCTAAGAGTAGTAACTCAAATAAAGGTCAACTATACTTAATTCCCTTTGTCCATAGAAACCTTTGTGAACAGACTTGGACCACTAAGCTTATGATTTACAATACTACTTATACATTTTAATTACAATCACAGAGAAATTATGACTGCAGTTTCCAAAAGAATAATTTTATGGGGAGAAGTCTTGCCCTTCTTTAAAACAGACATTATTAGATAGTGTGGATAAGTTGCATGGGTTGGTTTGAAGTATATTTAACTGTCCCAAAGACAGGGAATGAATGTTGGAACTCTGTTATTTGTTGCTAAGTTGTATAAAGGTTATTGCCACTGCATTTAGTCTTCATAAAATCTGAAAGCAAAGGTATTTCATAGACAGGTTTTTGGATCATATATTAGAATATAGCCAAAAGGTCATTGCAGCTTAGTAAGTAACAGTAATAGATGGGAAAAATACTGAAGAGTACCTTTTCTTGTAATTGGACATACTATCAATATAATAGCCAACACAGATGAGGCCAATTAATAAATATACTGTGTGCAGAAGAGCTCACAGAGTCACAGAAGCAAAGGGCCACACCTCTGGAGTTTGCCTCATCCCAGCCCTGTTCAGAGCATGGCCACTGGCAGCAGTTTGCTCAGAGAGATATCCAGGCAAGTTTTTTATAGCCAGGAATAGAAACTCGACAACCTTTCTGGGCAACCTGTTCCCATATTCAGCTATCCTCACAGTAGAAACCATTTTTTCTTGAGTTACAGTTGACTATGTCTTGGCAAATGGGACTGACTTGGCCCTTAACCAGTTCAGTGGTCTCTGTCCTTGCAGCACTGAAACCACCCTTCAGACAAAATAAAGGAAGACACCTATTTTGGAGCAGATCTTTCCATCTATTAAACTTTATAAACAATCAAATCAAGAGATCCAAGTAAATTAGATAAATCTCACTTCCTTTTTGGCCCTTTTCTTGTGGACAAGAAAATAAATCTTTTCTTTGTTCAAACATGAAGTATCTTATACAGCATAGTAAGATTTTATATCCAAAATCTCAAACAAAAGCAAACCTAGCTAGCTAGATGGTGTGCCCTAGACAAAATACCTAGCCATTAGAAGGACTGCTTGAATCACAGCTTACATATATTTTAAGTGTGTGATACATGTTCAATTACATAGGATTTGGTTGATTAGGAATTTACTTAGTGAATGTTAAAGAGCTCGAGGAATTGTGTGGTGTTTCTCAGAAATGGACAAACTTGAAAGAAGAGTGAATGTCCCCATGAAGCATCCTGTCATCTCATTCTTGGGTTTTGGATTTCTTTTTCTTTTTTTTAAACAAATGAATTTATGTTGCTATTCCTCCTAGTTTTTAAGAAATCACAAATTCCCTAATTTCAGTTTTCCACCAATGAAGAGCAAAAGGTTCCTCATTACAGGTCTTTCCATTTCTAAGGAAGACAAGTTAAAGCCATCTTGATAGACACTGTGTTTGCATTTATAAAGTGTGGCTTTTTGATTTGGTTCAGAAGACTGTAGCCTAAACTTAAATCTTTTGAGCATAGTAACTCTGGAACTCTGAGTTTTAGCATCATAGATTAGTTTGGGTTGGAAGGGACCTTTAAAGGTCATCTAGTCCAGCCCCCTGCAATGAGCAGGGATGTCTTCAACTAGGTCAGGTTTCTCAGAGCCCCATCCACAGACCTGGAAAGTATCCAGGGATCCATCACCTCTCTGGGGAATCTAGTTAATTAGTGTTTCATGGCCCTCATCATAAAAAATTTCTCCCTTCCAGCTAGTCTGAATCTACCCTCTTTAAAACCATTACCCCTTGTCCTATCATTATGAGCTCTACTATGAAAGCCTGTCCCCATCTTTCTTATAAGCTCCCTTTCAGTACTGGAAGGCTGCATTAGTTTCCCAAAGCCTTCTCTTCTCCAGGCTGAACAATCCCAGCTCTCTCAGCCTTTCCTGTTCCATCCCCCTGATCATTTTTGTGACCCTTCTCTGAATCCACTCCTACGGATCCATGTATTTTTCATACTGATGACCCCAATACTGGATGCAGCACTGCAGGTGGGATCTCACCAGTGCGGAGTAGAGGGGCAGAATCACCGCCCTTGACCTGCTGGTCCCCTGCTGAATCTTGAGCTATAAGAAGAAATATGCTTCTAAGGGCAAAAAAAAAAACCCCAGATGTAAAAAAAAAAAGCTCAGAAATGCAAAATGGGAAAAAGGGAAGTCTTAAGTGATGATGAAGAATTCCAAAGACTTTTTTGTAATGTGTGTAATCTGGTCATTGCAGAGTACAAGCTGTTAAATGTTTGTAGAACCCCTGTTTATTATGATCAACACGCAGAAAAATAAACACTGTATTTACAGTGTGTATGTATAATAGAACATGTTGGTGAGGGATAATAAATTATTTTTACTGTTTACCTGATCTTTGTAGATCATAGATCAGTACAGATCTATACAGATCACTGTAGACCTCTAGTACGTGACATTCATTCTAAATCTAAACAGGCGTGTAATACTTAATTGGAAAAAGATTTATGGTTCCCTTGCTTTCCAGGGTACTGTTAAAAACTTCTTGTTATTTTATTACCTGGTTTTGTACAATAGTTTTAGAAATTTTCTTTTTTTTTTTTAATTTAGTACAACTCTCATGTATTTAACCTTGTTCGTCACTTCCTTTTCTCTCCCTCTTCTCCCTTTCTCTCCTTCCCATTCTAGTCTGCCCTCCACTTTCATTTTTCCTCTCCTCCCTCCTCTCATCTCTCTTCTCTCTAGAATGTAAGAGGGAGCTACATCTCAGTGAGATGTAATTTTTCAAAGTAATGTTAACATTACTTTTATGGCTCAAATTAAACACCCATTCTCCATTATCTCACTGGCTAAAATCTGAATTCTTATTTCTTGGCAGATAGTGTTTAAAAGAGGTGTATTTTACAACAGAAGATTCTCTTTGGACATGACCTTGTGTCGTCCATTAATTCTATGATTTCCAAGCATTGAATATTTTGATGAGCTGTCATTTCTTAATTTGGTTGAGTTATATATCTTTACTGCAAATCAAAATTTCTTGTATCTCCTGTTTTCATGCTTATCCTCTGTGCTGCTGGTCAACTAACATTTCACCTTTTCTTCCCTCCTTGCTGCATTAAAATGGAGCAGTAAACCTGACAGGTGAGAAGTGAAAAATAATCACTCTTCATTTAATACAGAAAAGGAGAAAAAAGAGAGAAAAGAAGTCATCATGATAATGATTTAAGACAAAGCATCTGTCAGTCTTAAGTGAATGTAGGCAGTAATCTATCAATATGAGGGCAACTGCAAGATTTGCTATGTTATTTACAGCACTGAAAAGTAATGTAATACAAGCAGCAAAGTTTCATTGGGGTGGTTTTTTTTGTATCTCCATGGGGTAAATTTTCAAGAGATAGCAGAGCTCTGCAGAGCTCATATGGGGTTTTTTGTGGTTTAATGAAGTGGAATCAGTGATTGTACACAATAACCAAAGTTCTTGAAGGAATACATGGTTGTAGTTGAAATGTTAGCTGCTCTGAATCTTTGTAATGCTCCATACACATAAAGTCAAAACTGATTTACAGTTCTACAAGTGCAAATGATACAGTGGTATCATTTGTCCTCTGTGGAATTTTTTTCCCACCACCTATCTTGAAATCATTGCACAGTCCTGAAGAATTGAGATGTCTTCTGTAGGCTGGAGAGAGAAAAAAACCAAGAATGATGCTCCAATTAATAATACATAATACACCATTCTGTTGTTCTATAAGTATTCAAAATATTCAGATACATGATTAGAAGAGGTTTTAGTGTTTTTATTAGATTAATATGAAATTGTAGCCTGGTACTAACTTTCAAGTGGAAAAAAGTTAAATGAAGCTTGTCCCTTGACAGTTCCAGAAACTTAAGGAGACTTCAGACTCCTTGATATAAAGAGAAGGAAATACAGGTTAAAAGACTTTTAGAAAGCTACATCACACATCTTTAGTGAGAAGAAAGAGCACCAGGGCATTGTGCTACTGTGATAGGAGTTTGGAATAGTCAGAATCAAAAGAAAAGAATCTCAAATGAGTTTATACATAATAATTTTGTGTAAAGAAGACTAAAACTAGAATAATTAGATTTAAATTTTTATTGCTTCACTAAAGAGAAGTTAATACATATGTTAAGGTATTTGCTGGAGAACAGGTGGAGTGTTTACAGTAAAACATTTTTACTTCTTTCAATAAAACCATAGGACTAGTGACTTTCAAAAAATTCCTACAATGGTCTTGCTGTTTGGCTTTTTTCCATAACTTTTGAAATCTCACTGATTGTCCCCTGGTCTTCATTATTTCAAGAGCAGCGAGAAATTGACTGGAGTAATCAGATTTAACATTGTCACATTGTGAGTCAATTAGAAAAAAAGTAGCATTATGTTAACATAAATATTGGGCACCTGGAAAACATTCTGCTATCATTACCCTTAAAATAATCTCAGTTCTGTTTTCACAACATAACTCGTCCTCTGTTTGCTTCTTCATTTTATGTTAGATAGAGAACCTCAGCCACATTGTGTTTTCGTTCAGGACCTTGCAGATAACTAGTGAAGAAAGATTCCTCTTTCTGTATAAAAATGCATGAAGAGTGGTTACTCGTCATATAACATGGTTCTCCATGTTTTACATCAGATAATGATACATACAGATAATGGGAGTCGGTTTTAACAAAAATGTTAGTCAGAACACACATGGACTCTGCTTCTGTCTAGAGAAAGGGAAGCATAGATGACTTTCTTTCTTTTTCTTTCTTTTTTCTCTTTCATTCTTTCAATTTTTTTTGTTTTATCTTCCTTCCTTTGCAGTGAAAGTCTTAATTTGATTAGAAATATTCATACAGATCTAAGCCTTGAATATATGTAGAGGTGATCAGACATATGAAGATTGCATAGTTCAGCTCTTACAGAGATGAGAGGAAACAGAGCAAATTCTTACCTCCTGTAACGTGAAAATAATAGATGTTTTCTGGAATAGGTGTCTTCTGTACCGCTCTCTCTTATATTAAAAATACCTAAAGAATGTGAGTTTGGTTTTTTTATAATACTGCACAGCTCTGTGTATAAAACAAGAAATACTTAATAACAGTAACTTGGGGTGTTCTAGCTCAAGAGTTGGCTACTTTTTTATAAAGGTATAGCTAGATAGCATTTAAAATAGAGAATTGTCTGAATTTTTATAAGTTTAATGGTACAATAGTAAATTATTAGGATGGAGGATCAGTTTAGGGCAGAATGCAGCTATTTTCTCTCTGACCATTTTTTCATTTCAAATTGTAGGTTTTCCTACCCACCATGCATAATTATATTACCTTTACACTGGATCAAATATTTTTTCAGAAATAAACATCTTACTTTCAGATTAAAATGCTAAACGCTCAGGCACCTTTGTCAAGCTAACATGTCTGTCTTCTCTTTATGTGTATTCACCTTCTCCACACAGGAAGAGGGCTGAATCTGATTCTAGAAAAAGCAGCATACCCAACAGCAAGGAGGTCCCCTCTCACCATCCCACAGATCCAGTGGAGTTGCGACGCCTTAACTTTCAAACTCCGGGTAAGAGACAATAACAGCTCACTGAGATCTCTGTGGTCACAGGCTGATTACTGATGCTGCTACAGAGAAGAAAGATTGATTGTTTGGAAATATGTATTTTGATTGGGGGTTGGGGTTTTTTTTGTTGGGGTTTTGTGGGGGTTTTTTGCTGCAAAATGTATTTCTTTTTTAGCTTTGGAAATAATTGTGTAATTTCTTTATTTAAAAGAAAAGCCTGCATGAAACAAAATTGAAGTTTTGTAAAGAAGTGCCCAAAGACACATATGCTGTATGGATGTGTTTTATGTGCTAAAATTCCAAGTTAAACCTAACAATGCTAGAAAATATTACTGGGAAATGTACATCCCTCTGTTTATTAATGATACTTTTATGGACACTTCTTTGTAAATAAGCTTCCCTTTTATCTACTGCATAATCAGGTAATATATTAACATCATTGTGAGTTCCACTGGTTTGCAAATGTGCAGTACAGAAGAGAAATACATAACTAGATAAGTGGTCTTGTCTTTGAAAAGAAGGCTATGTGTTATGGTCAAGGAGGATATTAATATGTCAGTAGTTCTGAGGTCAGAAGCAACATACTCCCAAATACTTTATTAAATGATTTTTTTCATTAATCACTGTTTTCTTAAAGCTGTTTAATCTGATAGTAAAGAAGCACCAAGAGAGAAATACTTAAAATAGTATTTTTACCACCTTTGTAGGAGTCAACTTTTACTTAAATTGGCTTTGTTTTGATCAAGTTATATCCCAGTAGACTTTTTTTCTATTACCGTATATTTGCACAGAGTCTGATGCTAATTAGGTGCTGAATCTTCGTGAGCCTTGTGTTTTTGTCAAACTTATTACATTAAGTACAAAAGGTAGTGAATTCAAGTTCATAAAAGCAGGAAAGTAAGTGCTTGAGATGCTGAGGATTAGCTGCTGAAGTTGACATACTAAATTCTGCTAAAGGGTTAAGTGAATTCCTGGTCTTCTAAACAGTGACTGTATTGAGATAATGTTGCCCCAGAAGGAGTGTATCTGCAGAGTAATGAACGTGGCTAAAGACCCACACTTCTCGCACATGGCAGAAGTAGAAAGGGAGGAGCCTGGAGGCTTGAGTTTTGCTCCAGCCTTGCTTTTTCAGTCTGTTCCAGTACACTGCTCCTAGCACCTGGGGCAAATTAGGTGTGTTTTAGGAGCACATTTTCTAATTTAATTTTATCTTAGTGTGGGAATCTTGTTGACATGCTCTGGGACCTCTCTACCATAGGAACTTAAATACAGTAAATTAAAATAATTGAAAGTTTTTATTCAGTGTCCTTCTGAGGCTACAATTTTAATGTAGGCTCATTGTTTCTGGGTAAAGTTTCCATCTGTTACTCAGCACTTTCATAAAAGTTTTAAAGGGTTTTACAGCAAAAGAAATGTACATACAAATATTTGAAACATGAGAAGAAAAACTGTTGTTCTTAAAGTCTAGCTTATGCCTAAGTAATTATTTGTATACAGTTATATACTGACGAGAGTAAATGGCTTAGAATCACAGAATTCTTTTGTTTGGAGAAGATCTCTAAGATCATTGACTCCAACCATTAACCAAGCATCACTATGTTCAACAATAAACCACGTCCTGAAGTGTGACACCCACATGCTTTCTGAGCACTCCAGAGCCAGCACTTTCCCAGGCAGCCTGTTCCAATGCCTGATGACCCTTCCATCATGAAGAATTTTTTCCTAATATCTTATCTGAACCTCCCCAGCACAGCTTGAGGCCATTTCCTCTTCCTGTATCACTTGTTACCTTGGGAGAACAGACTGCCCCCCCTGGCTCTTTTCAGGCAGCTGTAGAGAGCAGTAGGGTCTCCTCTCAGCCTCCTTTTCTTCAAGCTAAACACCCACAGCTCCCTCAGCTGCTTCTCATAGGGCTTATGGTCCAGACTCTTCACCAGCATTGTTGCCCTTCTCTGGTCTTGTTCTGGCACCTCAATGTCTTTCTTGGAGTGAGGGGCCCAGAACTGGACACAGGATTTGAGGTGTGGCCTCACCAGTGCCAAGTACAGGGGGACAATCCCTGCCCTGGTCCTTCTGGCCATGCAATTGCTGAGAAAAGCCAGGATGATCTGCTCAATGACCTTCCCCAGCATCTGACTGTCAGGCCTGTAGTTTCCTGGATCCTCCTTCCTGCCCTACCTGTTGATAGATATCCTATTTGGGGACCTCCAGTCAACTAGAACATCCCCAGTTAGGCAGGACTGCTGGTACATGAGGGAAAGAGGCTCAGTGAGTACTTCAGTCAACTCCCTTGCTACCCTTGGGTTTATCCCATCCAGTCCCACGCAGTTGTGTGTGTCTTAAGTGGTGTAGCAGCTCGCTGACCATTTTTTCCAGGATCGGGGGCTTCGTTCTGCTCCCCATCCTTGTCTTCCAGCTCAGGGGGCTGGATACCCACAGAACAATTGATATTGTTATTAAAACTAGAGGCAAAGAAGGCATTAATTACCTCAGCCTTTTCCTCATCAATCGTCACTATGTTTCCCTCAGCATCCAATAAATAATGGAATAATAACTAGATATATAAGCCTAATTTTCTGCGCTCTATTTATTTAAATGTGTAATCTTACCTATCTATTTAGTATTCATCATAATTAAAATGAAACATGAGGAAAAAACCCCTGCTGCCAAGTGCTAACATATAAAATTAATTTATTGTAATTAATTCTTAATTTACATTGAGAAGGTAAAGTTATTAAGAAATGGCAGAATTTGTGGCACTTGTAGACACTGTAATTCCACCTCATTGATCTGAAAAGAACTGGAGAGAATTTAAGGCGTACGTTTACTTGGAGGGCTATAGTTTATCTGTGAAGTTTACAGTTTTCTGTGAAGCTATTTGAGCAGAACATCTGCGATCTGTTTCTACTAGGAAATCTTCTTTGCTATAATCCTTTTCACGGGTTGGAGAATTACAATTATTATTAAAAATGCAGTACAGATATCAAATTATGACCTTTTTCTTGTTATTCTACCACTTAAGATCCCTAGACACAGTTCAGGCCGTTATACTACTCAGCATACAACCAAATATCAAGGAGAAAAATCTTACTCCAGTAGATTTGTCTTACTCTGTTACACTTGCTAATTAACATGTTCTTAATATGTTAAGTCAAGGTACAGTTCTTGTGCAGAATTTCAAAAGCAGAATTTCACTTAACTCAATTAACGTCAACTAGGGCTACCACGTCATTAAAATCTGGCTAAATTTAGCTTAGGTGTTTAGATCCTACTGGAATGTTTATCCAACTCCCAACCAGCAACACGCCATCAAATAACACGCAATAGAAAATTTTTTAGGATGGACATAGAGAAACTACAGAAAAGCTGTACATTCCAGATATCAGCTTAGTTGGGTTTGTTGTACTTTCAAATGTATGGGTTTTATTTTCTACAAGGTAGCAGAACTAGACAGTGGAGTACTGCAAAGGAGGGGACTGAGGAATGGGGGTAGGGCTGATGTGGTTGTGTGCTGGGTTCTTTTTACTGAGAAATCTGCAGTTGCCCTCATACAATGAGGCATTTCTCAACATTGCCTACAGATAAAATAAAGGACAGAGTGGTGAATGTACTTTCAGTACGAGTGAATCAAGGTAATTATTTGACATAATTGTTATTCTAATGATTTATTTCTTTACATTATGAAAGCATCCACAGTTTGCTTGGAGCGTTCCAGGCTTCCAGTGGGAGAGTAAAAAATTTTTGCATGGATCTATAATGTACAGAAGTGTTAGAGAAAAAAATTCTAAGTTACATTGGCATATCTGGACTGGCAGTTTTCACTTGGAGAGGTGAATGAGACACTCCTATAAAATTATGGATTTTCATAAGCTTTAGTACTTTAAAAGATTTCTTAACAGCCTCATTCCAAAAATGCTATCAGTCATATATTTTGTATAAGGAAAGAGCTGATCAGGTATAGATATCAAAATAATTTGAAAGCTAAGTCCTTGGAGTAAATTTGAATTTCTAACCACAATTATGAGTTACTCCCAATACAGGTGATTAGGTATAAATTTTTGACAGAGAATATGGGAAAGCAATACTTTCTCTTTGGTGATATTTACATAATCATTTTGGCACATATATGTTGTACTTGTCATAAAATTGTCAATTCAGCATGAAAATGTCATAAAATTTCACAGATGAAACTACCAGCACAGGAAATGTCTTCCTTTCCTTTCACTTTTTATTGTCATGTCATTAAAGAACTACATTCTTCAATAATCTAAAGAGACCTAAAGTGCTCTAACCTAAAGAGTTTCCAATCTTACCTTGTTCAGGAAGGATCAAATTCATTTCTGGCTTCTGTCCTCATTGGATGGAGTAACTCCATAGATAAATTTCACATTTTGCCTTGGCATTTGGAATGGCCCACTGTTCTGTATCTGAGAACAAGATCCCATGTCTGTGTGTGTTATCCAAAAATGTGTATGTGTTAGATAAGCCCATATGCCAGTGAGTGGATCACAGCAGTGCCAAGTTCTCTTTGAGTGAACATGAAAATACCCAATCTCGGTAGGATTTCATTTTTAAGTCTGTTATTCTTCCATAACTGGAATAACTGAGGAAAAGTCTATCACATACTTACCGTTCTAAAAGTTTCCTATGAAACACAGGATTAAAATCATTAACCTGGTGCATAAATTTTGGAAGTCTCTATGTCACATGGGAAAGTTAAGGTAAAGAAGGGGTAATAATTAAACCTCACAAAAGGTTTCATCAAATAAGGCAGTTTGATTTTGCAAAGGAAAATTAACTGAAATTAAGTAGTTTGAGTGGGTTCTGAGAGATCCAAGGCTCAGGCAGACTTCAATCTGCCAATCAGCCAGGGAACTAAACTGAGTCATGCCTCCAGAGTGACTGATTTTTTTATCCTCATTTAACTATAAAATGTGTCACACTTATAAGTAATTTTTGTAATTGGGTGCCAATTAAACAATTATCTCATTATATCTTACGAACTAAATAAGATGCTTTTGAAATACAAGAAAAATAAATAGAGTTATTACAGCTCTAAGTTAAAGACTTCTTTTTTATTAGATAAGTGCTCACTAAACACTTATTCCCTGAGTTGCTGAGGAATTTCCACAAACTTATTTCCATGATAAAGCAGAAAAAGTATAAAGCATGTTCAGAGGAAAAGAGTGAAAAAAAAAACAAAAGGTGGAAAAAGTGATGTCTGGATTTAGTCACCTGCTTTGCAAGACAGTAGGAAATTTCTTTGTGTAGCTTATCCGCTCAGCATCTGTTTAGGAGAATAATGATAGTGCTACAGGAAACACTGTGCTTTGTCTCCATGGCAAAAACAGGCTAAAACACTTTCTCATAATAAGCCGTCATACAAATAGCTCTTCATATGAACATGTCTCAGATGGAGAGTTTAGGCACCTAAAAGAGGTACAGGCTTCAGATGCAAATGGCACTTCTCTGATACCCCACTTCATTGCTGTCAAACCTAGAGAAACCCAAAATCTGCTTAGCTAGGAGATGAAGTTGAAAATTCTTCTCTTCACAAGAGTTATCCCTTTTTTCCCCCCTGCATTTTAGACCATAGTTTTTGTGACATCTTATTGTATTTAACATTTTTAGATCAGGATCTCAAAATTAAGTTTCCCCTTTTCTCACTCTGGGTGACTTTTACACATCACTCAGAAGTGGTGCTTCTACAATGAGGCTATAGAGATCCTAAGTCTCCTTGTTAGAGCTCAGTCTATGATACAGAAAAACAGAAACTGTTTTCATTCCAGAATAATTGATCAAGTTTTGAAGAACATAAAATCTTCTGGAATAAAAGTGGCATAATTTAGCAATATTATATATACATCTGCAATTATTTTAGAATAGCTGTTGCAGAATGATCTGTTTCTCTAGAGACTGTCTTGTAGATTTATCTTTGTAATTTCATGCTCTGGCCTATCTCTGACTCTGTGAAAAAGAAATTTTAAAGTAACAGTAATTTTTTTGTCATGTACTAAAGGCATTCTTGATAAATTTTCATGAATGCTGAATTCCTACTGAATCAGGGTCACCCTTACTTTTTTCCATTTCCCATGTCTGAGTTTTAAGTAGGTATTTTTTTCCACCTTTTGATAAGTCTCAACAACCGCTGTAACTGATTCCTTCTTTTTCTATAAAGGGATATCTTAATCAACGTAGATTGGTATGTAGAAGAGTGTTCTGTGTTACTGAATAAAAATGAGGAGTTTGTAAAGTCACAGACAATTAATTCAATGTGGACCTAAAGTACCACTCATTTCCTAAAGAAATTTCTGTGACAGTCATATGTCACATTTTCACTTCATGTAGGTTGTAGTCTAGCAGATTTGCTCTTTGTTTAATTTCTAACTTCGTTCTTGTTTATTGTGGGTATGTCAACCTACAGTTCCAAATTGGTGAATAAAACATTTCATAAATGTTTCTAAAAGCCCTTATCATAAAACCCTGACAACAAACAAAATCCTAATTTAACGCACTAATGACGAGCCTAAAACACCCACTTGATTAGCTGGGATAAAGGAATATAATTAGCAGGTTTAATGTCTGTTAATATGCAGATGATTTCTGACCTTGCTCTCTTAGTTTTTCCTTGAAATTGTGGCACAAATGGTATTTCATGTTCCTTCGTCATGTATTTACCACAGCTTAACCAGAAGATAATTCTACACTGTAATCAAACCATACATTGTTATTTTAATTCATGTAAAGGGATTTCTAATAGCTTTCATAAGATCAATTACATTTGCTTATCTTCTACCAAATCTGGAAATAAAATTTTTTAATGGGTACAATTTCAACTGTGTTTTGCATGTGGTGATTTTGGGGTTTTCTTTTCTTTGAGTTTCTAGGTGGTTTTATCTCTTTTTTTTTAATAAAAAAGAGATACCCTATTGAAAAGAGATTTTGAAAGCATGTTTTCAGCATGGTATTTCTTTTGACTTTTTAGCATGTCACAGGATCTGTTGTAATTTAGCTGTATTTTGTCTTTAAGTTTTTGTGTTGTCATGACATATGTTGATTGGTGTGGGAGTGTGTCATCAAATAAATGTATTTTCTTATTTGTAGCCACAAAAAGAAGTGAGTTTAGCTGTATTTTGAGTGGGATCTTTTGAGTCAAGTTCTGTACCTGCTCAATAGGAGCCTCATGCTTTTGCATGAGGTGTGGTGACATCTTAAATGTTCAGTCATAGCATATTCTGTTATGATCCACAGACTGATTACATAACAAAAGTCCTCCAGCAGTTCTTTTAAAAAATAGCTACTTCTATCATATCAGTAGAGCACATTTTATATATTAAAGTATGAAAATAGACCAAATGCAATTACTTCATAAGTTAACTGCCAAATATTATTTGAGGAAATTTATTCAGAGTGTAATTGCTGAAAATGAGTCGTAGAGGAAGGGTTTATATGCAGTTAAAATCTGTCATTTTCTGAAGTTGTAAGTAGTTCCTCTTTTTGCCTTAGAAAAATTTGCCTTCAAATTTCGTTTTTGCACAAAGTGTTTAATATGAAATCTCCCCTTGGAAATGTCAAGTGGCATAAAGAGAAGCATATGAACAAAAATAATTTTAAAAAAGATTGCATATTCAGCATCTTTTAAAAATTATTCCTTCACAGTAAGTTAATTATTATGATTTGTGTTCATGATGCTGGTGATTTAGTCAGGTTCATTGTGTGATGAGCGAGTCTCGTACTCACTGGGTTTATGTCCTTTATGTTTACAGTAGGGGAACTGCACCTTTAAACATCTTAGTTGAGTTACCAGACGCTGTTTTGTGCATGTCTGAAGTGCCTGTATGTACAAGATTGATTGATTATGATGGTCTACTGCTGTTACTAATTTGTTTCCCATTTCCAATTGGCTTTTACTTTTTACAGCTTTGAGCAGTAATTCAGTCCCCTACGCCTCCCTGATTGGCTCTGTGTCCTCCCTCTCTAGCCAAACTACCACTCAGTCCTTATATGATAATAACTCTCTCCCACGATTCGCTCGAAAAGGTCTAAACATCTTTGTCTCTATTATTTTCTCTGTTCAAGCACTGTTTTAGATGTACATCAGTCCACCTCCATTTCTGGATCAATCTAGAGTTCTCTTGTGCCTTTTCACTCACATATTTTCCATAGGGGTGCTTGATCTGGATCAATCAGTGTAATTGCTAGATGACTGTCACCCACACTCATTTTGACAGTAGCCAAGTTCTAAGTAAAATTTGTAAGAAAATGGGAGAGAAGCAGAGCTGCATCAAATAAATTAGTACTTTGAGACTAATTTTTTAATTGAAATTTTTAAGGAATCTCCCCACTGATCTGAATATTCTGCTTTGTTAGTTGACTGACAGCTTACCTTAACATCTTGCCATCACAGATGTGCTATGAAGATTCCGTAAAATATATATGTATAGGGTCAGAAGAATTAGGGCCAGTGCTGCTGGACATTATTTTGGAGTCTGTTATGACACTTGCAATGTCAAAGAATCCAAAAGAAAACAAGAATTGAAAACAAAATTTAAATAATTAAAACACATGCTACGGTGTGACTGTGTTGTAGCCACATGGTCATTTTCAGCTATGTTTAAAGGAAATACAAGTCAACTGTCTTAGGCATGCTCTTGAAAGTCACGGTGACAAAGCAAACTGCATTGTGCAACATGCCTTCCAGCTTGAGCCCCCTTGAGTCATCAGTGTTTTCCCTTTGTAATTTCAAGAGATCCTGGGGTTCACTAGCTTAACTTTTTCTTGCCAGCTCTGATTTCTTCCCTTAGCTATTGAAACCTCACTTTCATTTTAGGTGTGATAGTATAAAGTATGAGGAGAAGAATGAAAGCATTTTGGAGAAGACTCATGAAGACTAGTAGCTTGAAATAAATATGTTCACAAAATTATGCCTGTCGAATCTTAAGCTGGCAGATTGTTCTAGTTGACCCCACATCTTTTCTGTCTTTTTTTTTTTGCCTTGCTGTCCTGTACTCCCTTACACACCCATCTGTATTTCCAATTCCAAGCTATTCTTCTTCTTTTTCACTTAGTATCTTCATCAGTGGACAAAGATGTTTACACCTGAAGTAGATTGTAGGTACTTTTTAGGGGTTGATAAATGGGGTTTCACATTAATCATATTTTAAGGTACTAGTGCAGTGAGCATGTGTGTCCAGCCAAACTGTACAACCCCTGCCTCTACAATCTGCTACTAGTGAAAACATTTTTGAAATTCTAATTGTCTTATGTCCAATGTTGTCTTCAGTGACTGTTGTCTAAAAGCAGTGATGCATGTTGTTCTAGTCATTCATAGCTGCATGTCAGTCACCTCAGAATTCCGTGAAATATTTAATTATTTCTGATTTAGAATACGCAGTCAGTCTTCTAGACCTCGATGCACTATTATTATTATTATTATTATTATTTATCTTCAAGCTTTCCATTTCATTTTTTATGCTTTATTTTATGAGTAAGTTTTATATTGGTTTAGGTTTCCTTTTTTTTTTTATCATTTCCTGTGCAGGTTCAGGTGTCTCTGGTTACCCTGGTAACCTTCATTATTCAAGTTCATTTTTCTTGATTATGCATAAGTCACTTTGTTTTCTGTCAAAACACTATTGTTTCCCCTTTAGGGCTCTTTCCATGTCTGTTTCTCAGCTCACATTTCCTCATCTAATTCAATAGAGTTTTCATTTCATGCATTGCGGGAGAAGGAGTTTGAAATGACATTAAGAGTCATTACTCAAAGCAGAGGTCGACATCAGGTCTAACTGTCTCATTTTTCCATGCCTAGCTAAACTCATTGACTCATATGACAGTAACTCTTTCCTCTACACTAGGAATGTTAGCTTTGGGAATATGCTTGGTGACTTCTTTTAATTTGGCTTCAGAGCTCATCTATCCAGAGCATGTCCTGCTTTGAGTAACCAAACTATTTGCCTGCTTCTCTCACATATGACATCTTTATTACTTACACATTTCTAGACATTCTAACTACTGCATTTTCTAAATTTTAGAGCAATGCCATCACTGTCATTTACTTTAAATTTTGTTCTTCTTTCTTGTTCAACAGGTATGGCCAGTCATCCCCCAATACCTATCTTGGAACTTGCAGATCACATTGAAAGATTGAAAGCAAATGACAATTTGAAGTTCTCACAGGAGTACGAGGTAATTTTCCCCACTTTTTTACTATTCAAGTTTAAAATGTCATGCTTGCTTTTTCCCAAGACGTCTCTCTGATATGGTGCCAGGTTTGTATGATATTAAAACCATGATAAAAAACTGTGTAAAATGACTACATTGGTGAGGTGGCTCCTTTGCTCATAAAATCCTGTTCTCTTTTTATAAGGATACATGTCAGGCAGATTCCACAGACATATACTTGAAGTAGTGTGTGAATGATACAGCACTTACTTGTTTTAATATACACAAATATCTATCTTTCCCACAGTTTAGAGATCCTTAGATTATTTTAAAAATCTCCAGTGTAGTGTTGACAGGACATACACAGCCAAAGCTCCAAAGAAGGTTCAGTCCACTGCTTTAATTTTGCAAGTGCTTGGTGTCTCTTCCAATGTAACAGTTTCAGGACATTGTATTTTCCTCCTGTCAACAATACCACTTTGATAAATTGTGAATGATGGTCTAGAAGAGTGTGAATGAATTTAACTGGAAGAGAGTAATCATTTACAAGCCGCCTTGTCAGTAACCCGTGGAGTATATAGGTATTGCTATAGAGAAGAGTAACAACCTCTCAGGTCAGTAGTTTGTGGCTAAAGGGACATAGGGAACCATCCATTAAACCCAGTAAATTATAGCTGTTTCTTTAATGCCAGATATTGTCTATGTCAAAAATACGTGGATCAAGTATGCACTGAACCATCAGTAAAGAAATGCTTCTTTAGATCAGCTATAGGTGATCATGTCAGTGATCCAAGGATTAACAGCTCCCAGAGGGATCATTGACACAGTATTTTCTTCATAGTCTGTTGCGTCACTAATCCTTGCTTAAAACCCTCCAACACCTTGTTAGCATGGTGGAGTAAAAGCCTGTGTTGCTCTTATTTTTTTAAGGACTGCACATTAGTTGAATTTGAAGGTTCATACAGACACTGGCAGTGCAATAAGAAACACTCAAGATTACTTTTATATGTTAATTTCACAGTAACATGATACTGCATGGTGCAGAAACCCTATACATTTCCATTGTATTTTAAAAGTCTTGACAGAAGATGTTAAAAATTAATACTAAGTGCTATGATAAAGAACTACAATTGCTTATTATTTAATTGAATGCACTATTCCAAAAGTCCTTAGGACTGCCTACAAAAATAATCTCATTAGATATTAAAAGGAAAATATAGTTTCAACAATTCCTGGAAATAAATTTGTTTGAAGAGCAACTTAGGATTGCTGTTTACTGTTGCAATCAGAAAAAAATATGGGAGAATCTTCTCACTTTTCTATGTGTAAACCCTGTGTTCTTAAGTATGAAGATTGTAGCGTATAAATAACTGTACAGGGAAATTTACGTAGCAGAATGTTCACCATAATAAAAGATATCATTTGGTACAAATTTTAAAACCATTTCCTGTTGTACTATGGGCAAATTAATTGGTTTTTCTGTGTAGGAAATTCCAAGTCATTTACAAGTCATAATTGTAATTTGTGTAATTTGAAATTGTATAATTTCTATACAAATAAACAGTTCAGCTGTTCTACATCTTGAACATGGTGTGGAGATGACATGGTTTTCTTATGCTGTAAAACTTTTGGTGTTTTATATTATCTCTTTCTTACTTAAGTAATTAAAATCATCTTGACAGTGTAATTTTAATAATTTATAACCAATATTGAAAAATACATTATATCATTAAATTCTCAGTATCTGTCCCTGCAGAAGCTTCTCTAGTCTGTGTAAACAGGACAACTTTCACGTTCTTTTTTTTTTTTTCTTTCATTTTTTCTTTTTTTTTTTTCCTTTTTTTTCTTTACAAAACATACCATCTGGAGCAGAATGGTCAGGCATTCAAGATTAAAATACGGACAACTGTGGGTCAACAGCAAGCTTCATTCATGTTGCTTTGCCCAAGAAGGTTCAACATTTATCTTTGAACTTACAGCTTTAGAGATACCACTTCATTTCCATCTAGTCCGAGATTCATCCATTTTGAAATAGAATTAGTGAAAAGCTCTGCTATTCAGTTTCATGGTCTAGGCTGGGCAGTGGACTAAAGCTGCGGTTTGATGATCACTGTAAGTCATCTCCGTGTCTTGGCTGTGCATTCCTGTTGTCTCTCTTGTGCCAGTCCTGGCACTATCACATGTGCAGCTGTTCAAGGATTATCTCAGGAAATAGATTCAGCTGAAACCTAATTGTTTTATTTTTCTTTGCTGTTTTCAGTTGGATCAGTTCCCTGAACTAGCTCACCACATGTCTGCTTAAGCTCTAGTGCCAGCAATGGGAAATGGTGGGTATATTTGTGGTCAGGGATTGGGACCTTCTACTTCAGCAGCAGTTCTCACTAACATCCCTTAAACAATCCCTTTTTAAATCTGATTGCAAGGCAGAAAGAGGTACAGATAGTAACAGTTCAGTTATTATCACTTCAGATAATGCTAGAACTGGTGAGAGAGAAGGAAAAAGAGATACTTCTGATATTTGAAAGTTCAAGGTGTAACCTGCAACAGGAAACCACTGACCTTTATTGATACCACCAAAATCCTCCAATTAATTCCTGTCCAGGGAAGCAAACAGTTTCCATCAATTACCACTGATGGTTTTTTGTTGGTTTTTTTTCTTTTTAATAATGCCTCTTCTTCCTTGGCAGTCAATTATTTTATTTTACTTTTTATGGAATCGTTTGCATTGCATGGATGAAATTCTTCGAAGATATATTGATAGTATACAATAACTCTTATGACAACTTTGTGATACTATAAAANTTTTTTTTTTTCCCTGAGAATATGTTGCTTTCATGCCATATGAAATTTAATTGAAAAAGAACCTGAAATTGCCATTAAAGAAATAAGTCCAAGCTGTATCTCTCTGCACTCTGGTTCTGTAAGTAATATTCAGGGTAATGTGGTAAGTTGGGAAAGAGGTTTTGCAAAAAAGTAAGTAGCAGTATGCGTGGTATAAACTACATATTCTNTATATATATATATAGAGAGAGAGAGAGAGAGGTGGTTTTCTGATGAACTCTGACTTCTCTTCCTTCTATCAGGAAGTTAGCTCCATTTCAAAAGGATGTTTAAATTATTTTTTTAGCACAACCTACTTTGGTTACCACTTCAGAAGAATTACTAGTTTCACCACACAAACACATCTTTTCATTTCCTAAGCACCCTTTTCAACTGTTCAGAAGTGCCTGAATACTTGTTCCTCTTCCATCCTTGCTTGTGTTCCATCCACTTACTTTTGATCAGAATTTCTGATCAAAAGTCAATACAAGTTTGGGTTTTTTCCTCTTGGAAGAGTATCACTTCCTTGCCTGTTTCCACTTTCTCTTCAGACAGTCAAACCC
>VWZW01005251.1:68173-106934 GCA_013397115.1 Edolisoma coerulescens | reverse complement strand
CCCCCCTTCAAAACTAGCAAAAGAGTCACCTCTGCTGAGTTATACCCTCTGGCTTTTTCTCATTAAACCCTATAACTTCCTTGCACTCCTGTGAAGGTGAAGGAAAATTTTGCTGTAGACCTGGACCATGAGACAAGACAGGGTTGCTTTCTTCAAATAATCCTAAACTGAGCCCACTGTTCTCCATTCACCTGACACAAAGCTTCACAAACAGGGTGTTTACAGGGGGCTTCTGGTGCAAAATTTTTTGTGGTGTTGGATATTTTTCCTTTTTTTTTTTTCCCTGAGAATATGTTGCTTTCATGCCATATGAAATTTAATTGAAAAAGAACCTGAAATTGCCATTAAAGAAATAAGTCCAAGCTGTATCTCTCTGCACTCTGGTTCTGTAAGTAATATTCAGGGTAATGTGGTAAGTTGGGAAAGAGGTTTTGCAAAAAAGTAAGTAGCAGTATGCGTGGTATAAACTACATATTCTCAGAGGAAAAAAAAAAAAGGAAGGAAAAGAGTGGAATTGCTTCATTGCTATGATCTGCTAAGGGGAGTGTATTCTCCAGTGTAGAACACCTTCTAGCTATATAATGTTTTCTAAGGTTCAGTGTCATCAACTGGACTAGTTCTTACTTCTGCAAGTGTTCAGAAACTGTTCCATAGTGTCTTCTCCAGGGCATTTCTTATTCCACCTCTTGCCGCATATGAGCAGAATAACAGAGATTTCTGCCATTGTACTTCTCTCACAAGTTTACCTTGAATGCCAGCTTTTATGGGACGGCAGGAGTGAAGCCTGAAGGGTTAGGACTGTGGCAAGATTCAAATAAACTTAAAATTCACTTGTTGCATAAAGTGTTTCTGTAGTGTTAGCATAGATAGTGCTCCTTCGCAATGAGGTTCAAAATAAATTTTTCGTAATCCTTCATTAGTTTTTTGTTAGTTCGCAATATCCAAGCCTGAGCAAAATGTTGGTTTACTCTGTTAACATCACATATCATATAATTAATGTCACACAGTTCTTTTCTGTTCTCTAATTTTAAAGACAGGATTGACCCCAGCTGATTATTTTGAAGTTTTTGCTGACTTTGGCAATTTCAGTGGGATTTTTATATAATGTAAGGGTCCATATGGCAGCTGCTAAGCAAAAATCTGTGTTTATAAGAAACTGACCTTTATATTGTATCTCCTTCTTATGTGAGACATCACAATTTAAAAATAAAAAGTGGTCATGGAGATAAACTGAATAAAACCGTTAATGTTCTGCCTACACTATGATGTATTTGTAAAGTCATTTCCTCCTATAAGGCAGAACAGAAAATCTGTTCCTCCAAAGCCGACTTCTGAGGCTTGTGTAAAATAATTTAACATTTCTTATCTGAGACCTGTACATATAGCTTTACACCCTTAAGGAAGTAGATTAATATTCATACTATTTTTGCATGAGAATCTCTCACTGCAACACAAAAATTCCACTATCAGACTCTGTGTGTTACTGTCTGATTTACTATGAATATGTATTTATGCACTGGTTAACAAATTTTACAAAAAATTGTATATAATTTAATGTTTTCTCTCATCAGGTTTCTTTCTGTAAATTGCAGCCGGTCTTTTGCATTAACACTGAGTATTGGAAAACATGAAGATGAATTTTGACATTTTTTTTTAGCTTTTCGGAATCAGTTGGTAGGATTTGTGATGGGAACACAGTTTACTGAATATGTTGTATTTCTCTTTTTGTATCTCAAGCTGCAACAACATAAACACTGAATACTAAAACACAGTAAATCTTTTATAGTAAAAGTACATGTAGAACTTATTATCAATATAATACATTGTAGAAGTCCTGGAAGAACAGATAATCCACTGAATGAATCCCTGTCAAAGAAACAGCTGCACTTAACTGCTATATCATTGTAGATAATAATGACTCATGCAAAAATCAGTTCTTTTCTCAGCAAAAATACAGTTTTGTTCTTTTTCCTTATAATGGTTTCCTCTTTCTAATATTACAAACATCATTTATTGGTATTTTCTAACTTTTCTTTCATAGGATGTGCTCCATTTATTGAGAAACAATTAGCACAGTCAGTGAACGATGAAAAGTTGTCTTCTTATTAATAGCACATATGCTGTTGCATTCACATAGGTTGCTTGGTGCTTAGTTCCACCTAGGGTAGTATCTGAGCCAGCAGTATAGTTGTGGTAGAGAATTTTAAAGACATAGTGCAGGAATCTGAAGTCCCACTAGTCAAGATGCAGAGTGGTGGATTATCTCCTTCCTTTGTGCTGCGAATGCTGCATTGGGATAACAGCATTTGTGTATGCTTATATAATTAATCAAATAAAAGAAAACTGGTGTTACATATTAGCAGAGTTTTGGTCTGACACCCAGTGTTATTTTGCCAAGGAATTTCACAGAGACAGTTTAATTAGTCAAATAACTACCCAACAGGAGGATGTAGTCGTGGGGGGTTGGCCTCTTCTCCCAGGCAACCAGCAACAGGACAAGAGGAAATGGCTTCAAGCTGTGCCAGGGGAGGTTCAGGTTGGACACTAGGAGAAATTTTTTGCTGAAAGCATTGGAACAGAGGGCGGAGGTGGACTCACTGTGACTCGAAGTGTTCAAGAAACTGGGCATGGCATTTAGTGCTATGGCTGGAGTGCTGGTGGTCAGTCAAAGGCTGGACTCAATGGTCTGGGAGGTGTTTTCCAACCTTAATAATTCTATGATTCTATACTGTAATAAATATCAGTTTTATTTTGCCCAACTGAAAGCAGTGATATGTGTAGAAAGAGAAAAGTAATCTACTTCCTGAAGCAAGAAAAATTACTCAAGGACAAACTATGTAGGTCATTATAGATCAAATTGTGTTTTGCAGAGGCTTTTTAGAAGGATTAAATTGCGGTATTTTTAGGGGCTTATTGAGAAAAATGGAGGAATCAATGAAGAATTTCACTCCTTTAATCTTTCCTTTAAATAAAAACTGTTGACAGTGCTTTAAAAATATGATGAAAAGTATGTTGAAAATTTAAAGTAGCACCAGCGTCTCGTGAGACAATTATAAAGTTTAGTTTATAAGACCTGCTGCTTTTCATACGCTGTGTAAAACAAACCAGCAGGACGCTGTAACCACAAAAATATTTAAACAAAGCAAGTTTTTTTCATTACTCAGGTATTTGTCTGCTCTTGGTATTTAATTTCTACTTGAAGTTGACTGTAATCCCCAGTTTTCAACACGAAATTATTTCCATTACAACTGATTATGATATCATGGTCAAACTATTTTAATTGCAGGTAGGGAATAAACAGATTATCTTTAAGACTGGTGGCAAAGAAATACAAACCAATATGATTAATTTTTAAAAATTAAGGGCTTTGTAGCATTTTGAAATGGAGACTCTCCTTCAAGGATGTTTTCAAATAATGCTTATTTTCCTCTTTAAGTTTTCTTTAGTTACATGCTTATACAGCTTGTCTGATTCCACTGGAATCAGGTTTTGCCTAATTGCATTTAGTCTTAGGAATATTAGCTTGATACTGTGAAGGAAATACCTTTTTTTCCTTGAGAGGAGTTTACAAAAGCTTTTGGAAGAAAAACTTTTGGAAGAAAGCTTTTGGAAGAAAAGCTTTTTGTATTGCTCGCTACTCTTGAACAGTCAGGTCACTTTCCTGTGACAGTTAACAGAAAATGTCTTATCTGCATTTTTAACTGTTCTTAGGACCAGGATGCAAAGTTATGTTTCTGCTCAAAAGAACTTTTAGCCATATGTGGGGGTTTTCCCCCGTATTCTTGAAAATTATACCCTTTGCAGTGTAATGGCATATTCTCCGTCTTAATTAAAAAAACCATATTTCCAGTTGGCAAATTGCCATGATCATGAATTAATGTTCATGCATCTAGCATTCACGTTTTGGTAATGCAGTATGTAAATCTCATTCTATTAGCAAGTTTCCTGCATAATACAATAGCACTCTATTATAGATTCATCAGCTATGGTATGAAATTCTCATCACAGTTGCTGACATTGGTAAAAGAGGGTCAAACTATTCATTTCTCTGCATAGCAGTATACTTTCCCCAGCTGTGCTGTCTTTTTACATTGACATGTTCCCAAATTCTTCTTTTTCATTGTTCTTTGCCTACCTGGTCCTAGGTTTCTTTGTGTGGTCTTCCGTGATTTAATTCAAGCCACAAACACTGCACCTGCAGTGCTTGGAAATGCTTTACAGGACTTGCTTCCTTGTGAAAGTTATGCAGTATATATGAATTCCCACATTCCGCGGAAACTTAAAACTGCTGGCTCCTAATTTGCTGCCGTAGTGGCCCTTGGAAGAGCACTACTCCAAAACAGGCAGGCGTGTGTCAGCTTACACCAGGAAGGGTGGCATTTTGTCGTCTTCCCTCCTTCCTTACTGCTGAACCGGGATATAGTCCTGGAAGACTGACATCAGGGAACATTTGCCTCTTGTTTAAGTGGTGTAAAGGAAAACTGCACAGTGAGCGGGTACATAGTCTACTGGAGGGAGATTGTTTGAAATTCTTCTGGTTTGGTTACCACCAGAAAATTTTGGTTGCGGTGATTATTAGTCAGTGAACTATTTTATGGATGGTGCATTGTATTAGTAAGTATTGCTCAAGTCTTTTCCTACAACAGATCACGCTTGTTTCAGCAGCCAGCCATTTAGAACACAATAGCTAAAAGATTTGTCAAAGCATGGGAGGGAAACAACGGTATTACAAATATTTTTATTTCTTTTGCACAAAGCACCCATACTACACAGTTATGCTGTGAAGAAATCCATTTCTTTATTAATGACAGCTTTATTGAAGGCAAGCTTTCAGAGTGAAAATACTAGAAATCCTATTAAAGTGCCATCCATTAAACCATTAAAGCACTCATTAAAACTGTTAGTACGGACTTGTTATTCATGAGTTATTGGTCTTTCACACTTCTGAAATGTGTCTGCCAATACCACTCAACTCTTTGTTCCAGTGTGGCTATTAAGTCTGAGGAAATACAGATTAACTTTCTTTTGACAAAATGGTGCTTTATGGGAGGATGGTAAGGCCACAAAGTGGTTTAGATTGGTGAGGAAAATAGGAAGGATTAAAGTTCAATCCATTTGCCTGTTTCTGATAATTTATGTTAACTATGTCTGCATGTAGACCTAAATATTAATCACTAAATTACACCATCTGGCCATACATCGTACAAAGCGTATGTTTGGGTTTTTTCTTGATATTAAACAGTAGCTTTAGAATGCCTAAACATTAAGGAGCGAAAATTGGAAGAATAATACTGAATACTGAAAAATTGAAGCTAAGCTTTAAATTTATATTCTTAATAATCTCTAAATTCACATGAAAAATAGGTATAATATAGAGCTGAAACTGTTTCTCATAATTGATAAGAATCATAGACCATCATTTTCTAAATATATGCAAAATAATCTTTGTATATGCAAAACTGCAGTTTAAACTTACTGTTTGCAATTATTTTTTTTATTATTATTTTTTACATACTGTTTTGGTTTTTTATGATTTAAAGCCAGAGTTCTGCAGTCCAGGCTCAAAACTAGCAGCTTGTTAGGCAGCCAGTTTATTCTGTTATTTTCTAGTTTTCTTGTGTAATGTGAAGAGAAAGTGTGTGTGACATCTTACATTGTGAAGTAATTTCCAGACTATTTTGGCAATGTAGGTAAAAATCTAAGAGATGAGACAGATGGTCTGCTTCAGTTATGTATCTAGAACAATGCAGAGTAGTGTGCCTCATTCTAGGGCAGTGGACTGTGGTTTAGACAGCATGTTTCCACATATGTCCCTCAAAAAATACTGACTAGGTAGTCACAGATATTATAGGTGTGTATTATTCCTGGTCAAATAATGAATTTTATTTTAAAAGTTAATTAGAGTATAATACACTAATATATAGTTAGCATTTTCTGTACTATGTTTCTGTTCTCAGTTATTACTAGAATTCTGAGATAAATCCATTAAAATTATTTTCCAAAGTTCTGAAAACTTGACCTGCAAATATCCTACATAAGTTTTCTTGTTCACCTCCATTAACTCAAAAAGGAAAAGAGGGAAGATTTTTGCTGAGAGAAGTCATTATGTAAATTTTATTACTTTTCAAGTCATATGATGTAAGTGAATTGCTGGCCTGCTGATAAAGAGGTGTATTACAAGTCTTAAATATAGTATATATGTATATAACTCTTCTCTTCCCAGCACTGATGGAAATGCTCTCCAAATTCTTTCTCTGCACCTTTGATGAAATAAATATCACTTAGAAGTAAAGATAAAAATACTTACGTTTTTAGATTAAGCTGTGCGTACCTGGTGCATACCTGCTTCAAAATTCTACCAGCCATTCTTCTCAGAGCATGGGAAAACATTACTGGGATGAAACTAAATTGTAAGAAAAAGGAATAGAAGTTTTACAGAGTGAAATTAGAGAGTAAAATTTTGCCATTTGCTTTATTGATAAATAAGAATTTCACTTTGCAGTCAGTAATATTTTTGTTGGAGAAGGGTGAAGCCCTACTCTTGGATCAGGTCACTATGTTTATATTTAAGCACAGCACAGAAGTGATGCCTACCTTTGCAAGTGGCAGAATACTAGTTGGTGGATAGTTTGTTTTCCCTTTATAGGGAAACAAAATACAATAGGGCTCCAAAAAAAATCCATCACCAGTTTTGCAAATCTCTTAGTCATTAATCTGTTAAGATACTAACTTAATATTAATAAACTCCTAATACTATTGACATTTTAAGATATGTTAACCATAGCCACGCAAATTTTTAAGATAGTGAACCCAAATATTTTGGTGTCAAAAATTGTGTAGAAGCTTAAAAAATCAGATTCATTCAGAGCTGCATTTAAGAATGCCTTTTGAACGCACATAGTGACACACATAGTGGTACAATTCAAATGAATCATATCCAAAGCACAAATAGAATTTTCATAGCCTTCATCACGCTCCCCAAGCATTGAATTTCTTCCTCATTCCTCTAAAAAGTCCCACTTAATTTCCTTTTGACAGAGGAACTGCCAAGCAGTCTGTCTCAGTTACTGTAGATAAAGGGCGAGCCAGAATCTGAGCCATCACACTCCTCTACTCTCCATAGCTAGGTTATGCAGGACTTTATAACTTGTATGTCATAAAAGTTAGTTAAGCCGCAGGTATTGGTTAATAGNGATTTTTTTTTTTTTTAGAATAATCTCAATAAAGAAGCAAAGTCATTCTCAAAGTAGTAAATAAATAAATTGTATAAAATATGTAAAGGTGCATGAGAATGAAGCCATTTCCAGACTGGCCAATTAGTAATTACTAGTCTCAGGGATAAGTCCTAGTAAAATCACGTTAATTAATTTCACATGTGCTCATTGTCAGGTAATACCTACTCTAATAGATTACAGGTCATATTTTGTTTCCACTAACATGAAATGGACTTGCAGCTGTTGTAAGCCTGGGAGGAGTCAGTAAAGCTGTTGTCTTGAAGCTGTAGAGGCAGTATGGATCTTCTCACTTGTGCCATATTGCCAGGCTGCTCGTGGAAAATGAACGTAGAGCTGGTGAACTGCCCTAGCTCGGCTTATCTGTGTTATCATTATTTTTTTAGTAGTTTACCACTAGCTGGCATAGGGAGCTGTCAATTCTTACCAAGATTAAACAGAGGGCATAAACCTTAAGCCATAGTTGTGCATTCATATTGATAAAACAATTTTAAGGTCTCTAACGTTACAGAAAGGAAAAGTAAAACAATAGGTGATTATTCATGACTTCTCAGTGTGAGACGACCTTTCATACAGCCACTACCATAGTGAGCATAAACAGGTACCATCTGTTACCTGTTTTGTGTTCACTTTGCTGCATATGTAGTTCAACCATAGACGTAAGAGTACTAGGGTCTGAAGTCTCCCTAGTGGTGAAGGATGAAGGACCGTGGGGCACGCTTCTGTAATTCCACCCTGGAACATGAAGGAAACAGAAAATAAACAGCAAATCTGGAAACATATTGTTTTGTTTATGAATAAGATTAGTTGCGATTATGAATAAGATATGATTAAAATTTCAAATATGCCTGAATTGCTTACTTATTTATGACTCAAGGAGATAAAAAGCAAGTTTCTTCATGCTGTCTATGGATGAAACGCAGCTAGTTTCCTGAGCAACACTGGTATCATGTGTTGGCCTGGCATCAAAATGAAAGAATAGAAACATTATTTTTCTTCTGGAAAACTGCTTCAGGAACCTTTGGAGTTTATTTAGTAAACAGGACAGTGAAATTTTTGAACATGTGCAGTTACTAATAAAGGCAAAAATATTTATTCTCCTTCATCCCAGTGTTTTTGAGATTTCTGGTGTTTATTCATTCTCTGTTAAGCTAGAGCCCCTCACTTTTCAAAATGAGAGAAAAGATAAAAAGATGGATAGCTTGCTTTCTCTGAAGAAAAAACCTGGATTTTAAAAAGCTTATGGTTTAAATTCCTCATGGAAATTTCAGATGCATAAATATAAAATGTTAATATAATATGATATAATATGTTACAATGTGTCCTGAAGTAATCATTTTCTTTCAAAAGCAAATTATTATCAGAGTAAACTATGGGAGTTTCATTTGTAATTATCATAAATAAAGCCATTATGTAGTCCCTAGCTGAAAATTTCTTTTCTTTTTTTTCTCTTTGTCTTTTGAAGTCTATTGATCCTGGTCAGCAGTTCACGTGGGAACACTCTAACCTGGAGGTAAACAAACCAAAGAATAGATATGCGAATGTAATTGCATACGACCATTCTCGTGTTCTACTCTCCGCAATAGAAGGTAAGGAGACCTTTAAAATTAAATTAAATAAATCCTAAAATCTAGCATAATTTTACTAATCAATATATTTATATAATAATACAAAGAAGTGTTAATTAAAGTACTTCCAGTAAATTCCTGTAATGACAATCCATTTCTGATGCATATTGTCAGCAATGTATTATGAACTTGCACTAAAATGTACTTTCATGTGTAACACTGAATGTTCATGTGTAACACTGAAAGGTCCCTGTGTATATGCCAGTGAGTTATCTAAAGTAAATTAATATTGCTGTTTACTTATACTAACACTAAGGAACCCAATGTAGGAGTAAACAAACATACATGAATTGAGGGGTTTGTTGATCAATGAAATTATCAAGATATCTGCTCATTGAGTTTTACTTTTCAAAACATTAATGTGGGGAAAAAAAATCAGTTTATGTTCTCTGTGGAAATTCTAAAAACTCTCTGTTAAAACTTTTTTTTTTCCAATCTAAATGTTGTACTAACATTTTTAAACAAATGCCCACATGCAGACATTGTTGAGAGTGTCTCACTGACTAAAGATTGACAGTGTGATATAATGAGAGCTTTTCATTATATCTTTCTTCATTAAAAAGCTTTCCAAAATCTTAAACAGTTTAGAGTTTCGTCTGAAGCAAACTGTTACAGGTAGTCAGCCCTAGGAATTGTGTCTGTTTTACCAAGCATCAGGATGCACTGTTTTACACTCCGAGGATATTTTTTTTCCCAATTCTGCCTTAACATTAACCTGCTTCCTGGGTTGAAGACAGATTTTCAGTTTATTCCATGTTGTTGACAGTCAGGTATTACTGATGGCCATAATCAAGCAAATTATATGTTTAAGTGACACAATTTAAAAGAAAGTAAGATTTGTCTTTAGTAAACTCTGACAGGACTTGTGTATGATACGTAAGATAGAGGGATCTGTATTCAAGGTCATAATTATTTCAGTCATAACATGCTACAAGTTAAACTGCAAGGTGTTTTAATTTATGGTTCTAAACAGCTGCTTATCTTTGGCTACTCCAGACCAAAAGACCCTGGATTTATAGCTGTAATCCACTTAAATATTAGCTGCTTGGTGAAGAAAAAGGCGATCCCACTGACTGAAGTTTAGATCTTTCCTCATTTATTGCAGCTGCGTACCGTAGGCTTTGATAACAAAGATAAGAGCTTCTCAAATGTATTAGAAAATTTTAATGATTACCTTGAATAATTTGCATATGATAATCTTCTTATGTTTGTTCCACCTCTGAGGCTCATATAGCAGTTCTGACAAGATTTTTTTGCAGCATCACTTGCAGTTTTTCATATTGCCTTGTGAAAGAATATAGATGCATAGAAGCCTGCCACTACCTGGTAGAACAACCTGTCTCAACACTGAAGAGAGGGTATTCTAATTAGCAGTACATCTGATGTAACTCAATATATATATCCTTTTCTGTCTCACTGGTCCAGACAAGAGGTCGAAGTACATGGTCTGGATAGTCAGGAACAGAAACTGGACAGCCTTTCTGAATGTTCTGTGAAGTTCTTCAGAACAAAATGCTTGACTCAGAAATAAGTCTTAACTGAAAAAAAGAAGACTCAAGTTTTTCCTGGAATTTTGTTTGGAAAAAGAGCTGTGTAAAGGGGAAGAGAAGGGGAGCCAAAAAACTACATGCAAACAAATTTATTTATTAATTTATATAATGAACAACTGGACATTTTCCTCTTTATGTAAATGACCCGTGAAATTTGGTTGCCTTAAAAAAATGAACATATTCAGAGAATCAGAAGAAAATTTAAGAGGCAAAGCACAAAATGTTAGTTAAAGTAATTGAAAGTATGAAATCACGCAGTACAATGGACTATGTTTTTAAATAAGAGATAAAAATACAGAAAAAAATTTACATTGTATCTGTAAAGGATTGAGTATTTTAAGGAGCTGGGACAAAATATAGTTAAACTGTCATGATTTATTCCCTGTTTTAAGTAAGAAATACCATGATGAGGCTAAAATTTTTAAATCTTTCATAGTCATTGACTCTAAACAGAGAAAAGTACTATAACCTTTTGTAATATTAGTGTTAGGTGTAAAACCACAAAGGGGATTTTGACCCATTTGATTTGCATGATTTTAAGTATTTTCCAAGTTTTTGGATTATGGTGAAAAAAGCATGCTGTGAATACATCAAATATTAAATGCCTTTTTATAAAATTATGTATAGTCTTGAAAACAGAAATGATTTAATATATAATTATCCTCTTAAAAATTTTTATTCCTGGGATTTTGAATGATTGTTTTGCTGAAATTTTGTGTGTCTACTTTCATAACTTTAATACATTGGTCTTAGCATTTCGTAATAAATATTTCTCTTTTAGGTTTTAGGTAGATATTTCAGATACAAAAATACACAGTCTGGCCAGCACTTTATTCAGTTGACAGCTGTGTTTCTTTTCATGTTACTAGAGAAATCAATACTTGGAATATTACTTTAAAATATATTTTCCTTTACCTATACAACGTCATCAGGACCTAAATGTGGACTACATTATATTTTGTGACAACTATTTGGAGAATATTTAGATTTTACATATAGGCCTCATCTGCATTTCTTCGGAGGCCACAAGAAAACTAATATTATTAGTGAGGTTTGAATAATAACTATGCCCTTTCTAATGAGAAGAGCTCCATTTTACACCTAGGCTCTTGCTTACTGTTTAAGAGCAAATATTTATGAAGAGAAGACTAAGCATCTGCCAAACTGTAATCCTACACTGATGAACATTTGGCCTCTTAACAGTGTTGCAGAAATATGGAATATTGTAAGTGATACTTTAGAATGAGACACAAGGCCGGTTTTGTGCAGTTGCACAACTCTCTAGCCTATTCAAAGTGATTACTAGAAAGTCTTATGAAGCAATTAGCAGAGATTTGAAATTACTTCTTTCCAACTGTTAATAATATGAAATTCTTAAAAATTGCATTAGTCCTGAAACACAAGGCTTACTAACACTTTCAAAGGTTTTATTCTGGTACCTTTCATCACTCCTGTTCAAACCTGTTTTTGAATCCCCACTAAGTTCTTGATCTCTGTAATTACATACAGCATGGAGTTCCACAACAATATTGCTCATTTCACAGGAATGCTTTTCTTATCACTTTTAAATTTTATTACATTAGATGTCCCTTTGGAGGGAAAACTCAGGTTGGATGTGGTAATTTGGTTTTCCTCCTGAAAGAAAATTTTACTTTGCAAAATTTTGTTCCCATGTTCTTGAAATCTGATTGAAGTCTTGAAATCAGCTCATATTGTGCTGTCTTTGGCTGTTTCTGAGATGGACGCTTTAAAGTACAATGACAGAATGTTAGAATGTAGTGAAGTTATATGCATCTAAATGGATTTGAGGGAGAATCTACAGATTAAAAGAGAAATAGATCGAGTTAAAACAGTAAGATCTGTGACCTTCAGCCTCTGAGAAGTAAATAAAAATTGGGGGGTGGGCAGGGAATGGATAAACATTCTGCATTTTAAAAAGTCTTGCCAGTTCTTTTAGGAGATACCCATGACTAAAAGTCTTCTGTATGTGGATGTATTTGCATAATGCCAGTTATTAAAAGAAAAAAAATCCTATCCTGTTTCAGCAGGGTAATTTTTTTTTTATGGGAAATTCAGTGACTTTAAAATACTGTTAACACCAGAAAGCTCTGACTGCAATACAAATGGTCAAGAAAGAAGAGGCAAGAAGCTGCTAATATTCTTATTTGTCTGATGGCCATTTGCCAGTACTTGGCTTTGAGTATGCAGACTGTCATTGTTAGATTTAGAAGCCGTTTGGGGCAATATGACTACTGAAGAGTCATGACCTATGCAAATTATTTGCGCTCTCCCACATTGCATTTATGTTGCTTTCTGCTAATAATACATACACTTAGAATAATTGTACGGCCCCTCACCCTACAAGCTTGGAGTGCCTTAAAAACAACGAAAGTATTTCGGTGATGAGTGGCGGGATACAGAAAGATCATTGGAATAGATTTCATGGTGTTAGAGCCCCGTGAAGTAGATTGTATAGAGTAGACTTCATGGTGGCTGTCTCAACAGTACTGAGGCAAGTTGTAGGTGTATGACTCTACTGATACTGTAATAGTTGTAACTTAAATGGTGCCATTCTTGATACCCTTGAAATCTGCTCAGAACAACCTGTCCTGTATATGTAGCCATACTTTCCATTGGGGAAAGCTTCAAAAAAACATCCAGTGGCTTTGTTCTTGACTGACTGATGAAGATTTGGTACCTGTTTACTGTGCACACTCATATTGAAACTGGGTTTTGCAGGAAATATCAAACCAGATATCATTTCATTTTATATTAGGAGAGGCAGTCATCATCCCTTTTAGTGCATCATTCAGAGTATAAATTAATATTTCTGTTCAATAAAAGATTGCTCTGATTGTTAACTGCTGTGTTAATCAGTGTTTAGGAGTTAAAGAGATCACTAAACCCAGCTTCAGACAGCTGTGAAGTAATCACAGTATGATGAGGTCATGTTAGATTGCAATATCTGCTTCTTAGTGTTGTGCACCATGCTGCTATCTGCACATACTGCTGTGTATTGCAGATAGTGTCCTGGTGCAATGCTCTTATCGATGTCTCTGAGGGCCTGCACAGAACAATCTATGTGTTTTTGTTCTGTACTTCTTAATACTAGACAGCTTTTAGACCAAAACAAAACGAACTCGTATTTCCTTTCTTTTTCCTAAAAGAGCTCCTCCTTTTTCACATGTTTTTCTGCTGGTCATCTTCCAAGTTTCTCTTCTCACCTGCCAATCTTCTAAGTTTCTCATCTTGCCTGCAGATCTTCTACACTCTTAGTTCTTAGTTTGCCTGCCTACATTTCATTTTTCTCACTTTTTCCTTTCAAATACTTCTCTTCTGCCCTGTAAACAATCCCTTTCTTTGTTGTGCCTAATTCTGCATCTTTGCTCTATCCCTTTTTGACATTGCCTTCTTTCCATAATTCTCTGTAATTCAACAATTCTCTTTAAGACTCCATATCATTCATCCTTTCCCTCTTCACCAGACTGTCCGAGTCCTCATAACAGTCTATTCACAGTTCAGCTATCTGTAGGTTTTCTTTTCCTGACATTTCATTTTCCTTCTTACCTTACTTTGTTAGGATGATATGTAATGAATTTTCCTCAGTCTCTGTAAAAAGCCTTCATTTTACAAATATTCATTACTAGAGTACCTTCACTGGTCTTGCACTGCTTCATATTTCAGTGAGTTCTTAAATTACAGATTTGTGCTTAGATGACTTCAATTTGAGGATTTCCTTAACTACATAGATTTTATGTAATAAAAACATCCACATAAACAGTTGTTACTGGCACCTAGCACCTGTTCATTGATCAAGCGGATCACGAAATGCCACTTGACGTAATTTTTTTGGATTTCAGCAAAGCTTTTGATACCTTCTCTCATGGTATATGCTTCTGGAAAAAATATCTAGCACTCAGCTGAATAAACAGATCATGTAATGGGTGAGCAGCTGGCTGATGGGCTGAGCACAAAGGGTTACAGTGAATGGGGTGGCATCAGGCTGGTGACCTGCCACTAGTGGGGTTCCACAGGGCTCCACCGTAGGGCCAGTGCTCTTCAGCAACTTCATAAATGACTTGGATGCAGGACTGGAAGGGATACTAACCATGTTGGCAAATGATACAAAATTGAGGAAGGTGTTGGCTCCCTTGAAGGCAGGGAGGCCCTGCAGAGATTCCTCAACAAATCAGAGGGCTGGGCAATCAACAACCACATGAAGTTCAGCAAGAGAAAGTGCCAGATTCTGCACCTGGGACAGGGCAACCCTGGAAGTACAAACAGGTTGGGGAATGAGATGCTGGAGAGCAGAAAGGGACCTGGGGCAGCAAGTTGAACATGAGTCAGCAGTGCCCTGGCAGCCAGGAGGGGCATCAGGCACAGCATCGCCAGCTGGGGCTGCTGTCACAGCCCATGGCAGGGGGCACATTGTAGTGGTAAGTTCTCATCAGGCTGAACAAAGACACCAGACCACAAGTCAAGCTCTTATGCTTTTATTGTAAACCTGCCTTAACTCCAGGAATCAGACCGCTATTTAGACTCAAAAAGTGTTGTCTAACAAGCCTTTACATTCTTACAATCTGCTTCCACAAGAGTGGTGGCTAACAAGCCCTTAATTTTCTACAGTACACTTAAATAGCTCTCAGCTCCTGAAATAAACTCCTCAAAGGTGCTGGCTAACAAGCTACAACACACATCCACAATCTCCTCACTCCTGCAATAAAGTTCAGTATGGAGTATGGGATAGAATATGACTGCTGTGCTTTGATCAGACAAAGCAAGAGAGAGAGAGAACAGAGAATATCACCAGTCTTTAGATTCCACATTGTTCCTGCCGTGTGGATGGTGCAGAGCAGGGGCTGTGCGACAGAGAAAGCAAAAGAGAGACAGACGAAAAAAGAGAGGATAGCGAGGGGCCTGATCTGCATCCTTTTATAGCTAACCTGCTGCATGCCTCTTATGTAAATTAGATTTTTCACACTGTTTTGTTCACATATGGACAGCCAGCCTGTGGTTTTTGCTCTGACATTGTTCAAAACACCAGACATTGATTTAAACCAATAGTACAACTTCATCAGCACTTTGAGTTCATCATGGTATTTTTCCAACTTCTTTACAAGCATGACAAAATTTAATCCTATTACTTCACACTATTTATGACTAAAAGCATATGTCTTAGGGAAGCAGCACAGAAACAAAGCTTTATGGTTTATTTTGTTTTAAATAGAAAGGCTGTTCAGTACTGAGCCTTTGTAAAGGCTTGAAGTAATTTCGTTATATGATTTCAGTTTGTGAATAAAACGTGAAGTCTAATTAAAGTTATTTAAGGTTATAACTCTCTTTAGGAAATCAAGTGAATCATTCCTAAGGTCCACATTATTAGCCTTGTGGATCTGAGTGTATATTGCAGTAAGCTGTACTGTCATCTCAGCTCATGAGTTCTCAGCATAAATTAAGAGCAATACACTTCATGGGATTTTTAATCTTTTGTACTTTAATTGTGGTATTGGCTACTTTTATTTCATTGCTCATTCACTCTTACTATGTAAAAACTAAACTTCTTTGTTCTTTTGAGATATTTGAAAGTGGGTTGTCTTTTATGCTGAACTATTCATCTAATTCTTCCCCCATTGTGCTCAACTCCTGTCTGGCTAAATAAAGAGATTGCAGACTCTGGTCATTCATCACCATAGTTGAAAATGCTACTAGAAAATAGTTATGGTAGGATCATGGTTCAGGAGCTTGGTCTTTAACTGACTTCCTGTGCAGAAACTGTGTCCCTGCTTTCATGAAACTTGTAAAAGTCCGGTTATACTGCATGGATTACCCTAAATTTATACGTCAGGTCTGCCATCCTAAATGTACAGTAAATCCCACTGGTGCTCATATATTTAGGTAAGGTTCATATCAGTATTACTGAAGGCAGAATTTGGTTGCTTTGTCCCGTTCTTGACCCATGCTTTTACAGAACAGCTGACCTCTCTTAACTATGAACCCCAAATTTAAGTAATGATGGCAATTGCTGCTGTGCTTGTGGGTATGTTGCCTTCAAGCTATGGCAGCTAACAAAAGTTTGCAGGATTTCATTGTACTGCAGTCAGATTGGTTGTCATTTGATTGTTTTTGCACTATTAGACTTGACAGGAAATTGTTCTGTTTTCTCAGCTCAGAATGAGGTTATGGCCAGAAATGTCATTGCAGAAAGGGACATTTTAATATTTAGATTTACTTGTCTTTGATAAATTGTTATGCTTTGTCATTGTAGATATTTACAGATATTCAGGTTTTGTATTTGTTATTTTTAAACTGCACACAATTCATTAGTCCTCTTATGATAAGGCACCTTCCCTAGAGGGCTTTAAGGATTTTGGAGCAGGATGTGAAACTGAGGTCATGCGTGAAAACAGTGATGAAAAGAGACTCTGTGAGAAATGGGTATGATACTTAAAGGCACTGTGAGAATGGATGGAGAACAAAGAACATACCTAATGCATGCTGTGTGTGAGAGAGACAATGGAGCTGAGCATTCTGAATCAAGTTGTTCTCTTGATCTCAGCAGAGATAAAACCCTATTGAGTACTGTATTTTGCTAGAGATAAACCCTTGGTGAAAATCTCAGTGCAAGTGTTGGAGCAACACATTTTTGTTTGGTTTGTTTTTTTTTTTTCCAAAGCTTCATTGGTTAATTCATGAATAGTTGCTCAGGGCCTGACGTAAATGGATTTTCGTGTCCATGTCCCAAATATATCGTCGTTTTGTGCCATAAAGCTGGCTTGCCTTGTAAAATAATTTTTCTAGCTAAAGGACATACAGAATTTTTTGTGTCCACTTTATAGAAATCAAGTGGAGAAACAGGGTGAAAATTTCCACTTTAACCTAGATTTGAAGAAATCCTCTTTGCAATTATCCATAATTGTTAATCTTAATTCTTTCTTAGTTGAATCTTAGATCAAGGAAGGTATAATCTGTAAGCTTTTCTTCATTCTAATTTAAATAATTAGAATTTATTTAATTTAGAAGTTATATATTTTAATATGATTTACCAATAAATTTAATACAAATTAGTAAGTAGAAAGAGTATTTACAATTTAGGAATTCTGATTTTTTTATGTCAGGTACTAGGATTGGTTGCTGAAATTTGAAAAGATCATTCTTTAGGGAACAGCTTGCAATAATTCTCGTGCTTAATTTTCATGCTGAGTTTGTGCAGTATCAGTTCCAGAGGACAGCTTTCCCAGAAGATCATTTAACCATTTTACAAAGTGTTGTTTTTCATTTTTTCCTCAGGCTTTTATTTATAACATGTGCTTCAAAGTATGATACCAGGCATCATAATATAATTCTAATTTATGCAGAAAACATTTCTTACCAGCTTTCTCAGTTCCTTTGGTAATAATACCCAGTTGGTGTAGATTTCTCCTGTTGGCTTCATTCTTCTTTCTCATCTGTTTTGTGAAAAAAAGGTTTTATTATCTTGATAAAGGAAGAAAATACAGCATTGTGCCTAGCAGTTGTATTTTCTGTATCATTAATTCCAATATCCACAATAAGAAGTGTCATGTAAAACTGATTCAGGTCTACAAGAGTGATGCTTTTGAACTCCAATTTCTACCTTTCATAGAGGGAAGTCATGTTTTTCAGCTATAGACTACGCAGGCTAACAAGTTTTTTGTTTTGTTCTATTTTTCTCCTGGAAGAGACTTTCAGTCAGGTCAAATCAGTCAGACAGTCTTCCTGTGTCCATTCATGCATCTTGCCTGAGGAGTGCCATTTTCTGCCTCTCTTGTAACACTGAAGTTATGAGGTCTTTCTATCTCTGAAATATTTTGTCAGATTTTTCTTCTAATTGTGTACAAAAAGTAAAATCAAATTAAAATTTTACTTTAAATGTGATTTGAACATATATAACAAGAACATATATGGAAGTTTATCAGGCATAAAGGCAAAATTTTTTGCTAGACTGCAGCTGCAGTAACCCATAATCTGAATAATTTAGAGATTATATTGGATCTTACTTACTGTGACATTTAGTTTCTGGGTTCATTCACTGCTAAGTAAGTAGTGGAATGAAACATTAAGTTTAGCCAGAATGAGTGTTGAAACTATTAAAATTGTAGCTAAAAATGAACAGTCACTTTTAAAGAGATACCGCTAATTTCCATTCAAATTCAGATTATTTTGGAAGACATTTTCAGATGTGTGCCACTTACAGTCAGGAAAGACAGGAGTGTGCAGCTCCCATAATTCCTGGTTTGGGATCACTAGCAGGAGATAACGCACCAGAATGTATTTGAAGATTTTGTTTCTGACAGAAAACTTGGAAAATATTTATTTACAATTTATTCTGTTCCATAGCCAAAGAAATGCAATTTTGTTGCTTTGTGGAGTGAAAACAGTCATAGCTTTAGAATAAATCTGGAGCTGGTATCACCACCTTGACTGTCTTTTGAAAGAGTTTGTGGAACCTGCACCATTTCTTGGGTTTTAGACTTGTGCATGGCAGATTGGCTACATAAATATAAATCATTCATTTCTGCTCAAAGAAGTAACTTCTGTCAATTGCTTTAACAAAACTTACTAAGATGCAGAGATCTATATTCAGCTAATTAACACTGCTTTGCCATTCAGCCACCACTGAGATCTCACATGGGTATCTTTTCTTTCTCTAGTCGTCAGTTAAAAAAACAGCAGTAGCATAAAAACTGATCCCTCCATGCTTTATCTTTCAACATGCACATAGTCTTAGTTGAAGACTGAATTCAGCAGTGGTCTGAGAATTTTAAGTCTATTTTACCGTTTCCATTAGCATGGCTGCCTTATTAGTGCAGACTAGAAATGTGACCCTTGCTACAGCCAATACACCTCCTTGACCTAGGCAGCTTGTTCCACCTCTCAGTACAGGCATCCTGTTGCATACCCTGAGTTAAATAGACTGTAGTTAGGAACTGGCCTGCTTCCTGTGGGGCTCAAAGAATGGACACGTATCTGTGTAGACACAGCCAAAGTCCCTGTGTAAGTCTTGTCCAAAATACCCGAGCCTCAAGCAAATAACGATGTAGGTCCCATTTGCCCACAAGTCTTGGATCTCACCTTCTTTTCATGCTTTTAATTCTTACTCAGTCTTGCAGAGGTCTTTATTTCATGCATACACCATATAGCAAATTTCACTGTTTCTTAAATCTGACTTACATAATGTGTTTTGTTACAATAATTATTTTCCCATTTAATGGGAAAAATGAGTATAGCAGTCATGTTAATAGTCTTGACAATATTTTTTTTTTTTCCTTCTGTATTTAAAGGAAATGCAGTGACCTCAACAAGAATGTTTAAGGAGGCTACTCAGGGTGTCTGATCGAGAATCTTCCCTGTCTGTCCCAGGGAGAGACTGCCATACTGTTGAGTGTCTGCAGGCAGCATCAGACCAGCTTTTAAATGCTGCTGTATTGACCCCCAGGTCTCTTCACCTGATACAGATTTTCCAGCTTTTTTTATACTTCTCATCAAACAAAGTCTCTTGTTTCAAAAGAATAGTTATTCTCAGAGAGACCGCCATGCCTCTTGGCTCCACAAATGGCATACAGTCACTTGTAAGTGCCCACATGCTACCTGGCACACAGCAAGCCAAGATTCACCAAATCAGCTGTGTCACAGGATTTTCCAGCCCTTGTGCAAGAGGACAGCACAGAAATTCTGCCCTGTGTTTTCATTCTCCTCTCTTTGCAGGCATACCGGGCAGCGACTATATCAATGCCAACTACATAGACGGATACAGGAAGCAGAATGCTTATATAGCAACGCAGGGGGCATTGCCAGAAACCTTTGGTGACTTCTGGAGAATGATGTGGGAACAACGAGGTGCAACTGTCGTCATGATGACAAAACTAGAGGAGAGGTCCAGGGTAAGGAAACCTTAAGCAAGGTTAATAATCTTGTACCTGAGTTACTACTAATGTAATGTAATGTAATGTACTCCCTTCATCTATGTTTGCCTGCCTTCTTTATATGTGTAAAAACTGATTTATTTTTTAGGTTACCATGAGTTAAAAGTGTCTATACTATGAAAATCACTTATATATAGGAAGTCTTGCTTTCACTATGAAACTACCAAGTCATGCCACTTATTCAGTATTTTTTTATACTCTGGAAAAAATTTAATTTTTTGATCACAGTGATTTTAGATGGTTTTTTTCTGTTTTAATCGTGTTGGAAATCTTAGGAGGTGACCAAAAGAGTTATTTTGTCCGTATTAATAGGAATATTATCGTACCATCCTGTTACGAGGAAGTGAATGTATGTGAACAACATTCCATTCCCAATTTTAAATGGTATAGATTCAGCATTATTTAGCATCAGCAAGGATTTGGATTTGCTTAAGAAACATTTTTTTTGAGCACATAGGACGTAGCTAGGAAAACTATAACAACATATGCAATAACAGAATACAAAATTATCTGTGGTATTTCAAATTCAATTTTGCAGACCAAAATAAAATTAAGAAAATAAAGCGCTAAAACATAAGGGTATTGTTCTGATAATAGCATAAGGATACTATTCAAATAATAGAACCATAGATTCTATTAGAATCTCTTATTAGAAGAGTTGTAATAAAATATGTGCTATATGTAAAGGAAAATAAAAACCAGTAATTTGTTTTTGTTGTAAGATAAAGTGATAGAAGGAGTAGTAACAGACCATGGTGTGTTGCATGAAGATTTACTGGGTCCATATTTGGTGGCATTTATCAGTTCTAAGAGTGGATGTTATTGGAGAGGAGGGAGTAAAAGGGAAAAGAATAAAAAAGAAGAAGAAGAAGAAGAGAAAGATGGGGAGAAAAAGAAACAGGAAAACTCATCCTCAGCATCCAGTCAGGAAGCCAAATGAGTATTTAGACCTCAGTGGTGTTCCTCCATCCAACTTTTTCCACAGTAACTGTATTTTGTGTCAAGATGTACTTGCGATGCTCATGGGTTGTTTGTGCTCATGATGCTGTTACCATTGCTGGGAGCACACATTGGCTAGAGAGAGTGCTACACAGCTGGTTCATTGCTGAGCTTTCTGCAAACACATTTATGAGTCCTATATTGTTAGCCAGAAACTTCAACAGAACACAGAAATCAGAGAGGGGGAGAAAGAAACGGTGATTCTAACATCAGTGGTAATCACTTCCCTTGGGACCCTGCCATAACAACAGCAGGAGGGTTTTCGAATCCAGGAGATGAATAACAAATAGGAGCGTCATGGGGAAAACACTGCCGCAAGCATTCTGGGGTACACTGCCTTAGAAGCTTGCGTGAAGGGGTGGGAAGCTCCAAGTCGGAAGCAGGCTGCAGGACTGCAGGTGGAAGGTGGGAAAAGCTAAGGTATCAAAGGCTCTGTGCAATGAGTTAAAAGGTGCCATAAATACAGAGGATCGAGAACAGTTCAATAGTATGGAAAGAGATTAGGGAGGAGGATAGAAGATTTATCATCCAGAAAGGTTTTAAATCAGTAAAAGTATCTTATGGAGGTAACTAGATATTAGTTGATATTGCAGTAGTTCATGGATGAGCTCCTTTTCAAAATGAAAATGTTTTAGTATGTGTAAGCTTGGAACAGGGTGGAGTGCACCATAAAGCCTAATGCTGTACTGTGTTGGCATTGATGTCTTTTTTGTATGCTTAGATACCTACAATTGCAACGATTACATAACTTGAACCTCTTGGCAGCAGTCATTCCTTTCTGGAGGCTTACCAAAACACATATATATTTATTCTTTTACCCTTTCCATCATTTCTAAAAGTAGAGTAGGCTTTTTGCAGTTCAAGCAATGTATAACATTCTAATTATAGAATCACTTCCCACATGTAACTTCAACCCACATTAACACCACTGCCTTTACATACCTTATGGCAATTAGTACATAGCAGAGGGTAATTTTAGCAGAATTTTTAATTTTATCTTGGGTCTACAGGCCTTGTCTAGTCCAGGCACTGCCTGTTTGGAATTGAGAAAATGAAATTTTGCCCATTTCTTCACTAATTAATTCTTGAAAGTTGCTGTTAAATGACACCAGACCAAAGAAAAAATCTGATCCTAATAAGCTTCCCATTGCAAAAGGTATACTTAAGTACTTGAGAGTTTGTCTTAATACTGCAGGCCACAGGCAGCCACTGTCTAGAAAGATGTTTTGATGTAACTAAATGAAATTCTTCTCATTCTCTCCAATAATTGCTTAGCAGAGTTTTAAGCTAACTCTAGCCTTTGTTGGCTGCGCACTGATCAGAATAGTAATCACCTCCAGAAGTGATTAGCACTCAGAAGCAGTATGTTCCCTAAGTGGAATGAGAAACTAGACATTCTAGTCAATGGATTGCTCATGCATTCAATGCTTATGTTTGTGTATTTTTGAGCATAATTTAGCGCCTTCTGTGTTCATAGGTTGAATTTGATGCATTCAATGCAGAGCATTACACACCAGCTATCCAGTACGTAACTCAGCTCCCAATCTCAGAGTCTGCAGCTCTGTGAATATGGCATACCAGTTACCTCTTCTAATACAGTAGCTGCACGTAATGTAATTAATGGTATTGATGGTGAGACAGCAGTGGGAATCCCTCTGTAGGAAAAAAACCCAGTGATGACATTTCATTGCTATTTTTTCTCGTGCTATCATTTTTATGTAGTATATTCTTATAGCAGAAAAACAAGTGAGGTTTCAAACATGAAATATAAGCACTGTTACATATCATTAGGGATGAAGAGCTTTGCTAATTTTGTTTCTCTTTTTCCTTTGATTCTGTTTTGATTGCTTTTGTGTCTTGGCAGCCTGATCATTATTCCTGCTACAAGGCAAGATTGTTTCTCCCTGGGACTTTCTGCTTTCCATCTCCATGTCGTCATTTCTGTTTAGCTAGCTTTTTTTCATTGTGTAGTCCTGTAGCCTGGTATCAGCCTTTTTAACCTGGACTGCATAGATAAAGATGAGGATTTTAATTGCATCTGCAGAAACAAAGTTGTTTCATTAGCATGTGTTAGATGTCTGAGTGACTTCAGATTTGAGAATGTTCATATTTTACAGCTGAGTAGATCAAATGAAGATGTTACAGTGAATTCATTATTCATTTGTTTGCCTATAAGGAAGCTGCAAGAAAAAAAGATCTTTCACTTATAACCTTTCATACTTAGTCGGTTTCATATTAAATGTCATCACCTGAATTTCCCTTGACCTAAGCCAGACTGCAGAGAGAAACTCGGTCTCATCATTCAGCTACCATGAAAATAATTTGTATCAAAAAGGATTATACCCATTGGCGGTGCATGGAACAGGGTTAGCAGCATTTTTGTCACAGATATGACTTTAATCTTAGTGAAATAAAAGAACAATATTGAAGTTTGTAAATTAGAGATTAAAAAAAAGCAGTCATGTGTTATACTGAGGAAGTACGTAAAATATGTAAAGCTTTAATGTGAGAGACCTCTCTTTCACACTTCTCTTGTCTTTTCTTCTACCCCAAGCAGTGCAGACTAGATTTTTTTTGTTGTTTTTTGGGGGGTTTTTTGTTCCTCTCAACTAGTTGAATGTTCCAAGTACTCATGTGCGGTAGTGAATTTTATGAATGATCAGATGAAAAATATCTCTTTATAGCAAAAGATTACATTGCCTCCAACAGGAAGCATTTAGTCCTGCCTCCTTTTTCAGGGTAGGATACTGTTGTAGACTGTCCACTTGCAAGAGAATTCAATCCTTTCCTTCTTTGCTTTGTAATTCTGTATTTTGAATACATTTCCTATGTTGTCTTGGAACTGATAGAAAATACTTACTTCCCTCCTTAACCTCATTACAATATTTTCTATATTGAGACCCCAGTGCCTAGGTCTAAAATCTTTTGACAAAAAAACCCAATCAGGTCAAAGCTGAATAACAGTATAATGACACTATCAAGTATTTAAATATGAGCAGGTAAATGACAGTATAATGTCATATTCAGATATGAGCCAGATTCTGAACTTCTTTACTGATGAGGGAGGCTTTAGTTTTCATATTGATACTATCAGCTTCATTAAAATTTGCTAATGACTAAGTGAATACATGAGGAAACTACGTTTGTGGCATTCTGTTACCCTGGTCCAAACACCTGTTTGACTGTCATGAAGTAGATATCATCATCAATATTATAAGCAAAAAATATCTAAAAAACTGTAAGGATAGAATAATCATCTTGGTTTGTCAAGGTTAAATCATCTTGAATCCTGAGTGTTCTTTGGGAAGGAGGAGATCGAAACAAGCCCAGTAGAAAAGTCACTTATCCTGTCTCAGATTTTTTTCCCCGATATTGATACACGTGGGACTATTTGCTCAGGTCCTGTATTTGTTCCACAAGAACACCCAAATATAGTTGAAAATCCCTGGACTTATCTTCTCTCAGCTTGTCACTGATGTCTGAGAGAGTCAGGAGAGATGCCACCGTCACAAGAAAAGGTAAATGGACTTCTCCTGGTATTGCTGAAATGCTAAACAGGAACTCCTGTTGTTCAGGTGTCAAGCATCAGAACACTCCTGTCTGAGTATTTCAGCTAATTTTTATAGATCTAGAGACTATGCCATGTGTAAGAAAAATGGGAAATGAGTGACAGTAGAAATACCAAGTAGGTGAAGATACGTGTCTTGAAGTTGGAGTAAAATAATTGTTTGGGGTTTGTTTTGCTTAGTGAGTTTGGTTGGGGTTTTTGAAGGAGTATATAATAAATTAAATCAGGGAAGGTTTATTAAAATTCAACTAGTACAAAACCCACAACAAATTGAAAATACAGTGGAAAATGTAATTGTTCATTGGGACTCTTCCGTAAAAACAGCTTTGAAACAAACTTTGGCGACCAAAGATTTCTAAGTCTTGCTATAGGTAAAGCAAAAATAAAGGGAGGTCTGGGAAGAATGCTACATTTTTCTACTCAAAATATGCATGTTGCTAAGATTTTTCATGAATCTTCATTTTTTGATGGCAGACTAGGCACGGATATCTAATGTATCTGACTTCATGGCTAAGACAAAGCAAGAGTACATGCACCACAGTAAGTAATAAGCACAGAAAACTAAGAACACAGTTTTCTTGTCTATATGAAAGTAATGCAGCAGACTTCTCTGCAAGTGTGATGAAGTTAGTTCTCCATTTGTTGTGCAGAGCTTCTGCAGCAAATTTCAGATCTTTCCTTCTAAGTATGTTTGGATAATACTGGAGGTATTGCCTGTCAAATTACTGCATCAGAAATAAGTGACAATAAGACATCTTCACTAAAGGAATAGAGAAGTCAGCAACAGGTGCACTTAGAAATCCATTTAACAGTATTATCAATATGGTCCCAAGTCTACCTGTATTCTACTATATTTAGGCAAAATGTAATTTATTTTTGCAGAAAACTCTCATTGATGTTTCTTATTGGGCAGCACAGGTGTGTAAAAATGTGCTGGTTTTTATAAAGTTGTGAAATGTATTTAAACATAGGAAAATATAAAAAGAAATTTTAGCTATGCTTTGTAGCAACTGAAAAAATTATACACATCTTTGTCTTGTAAGTGGTAAGTTAACATATCAGTCAGCAGATATTATTAGACTGGACATGTTGCAGATGGCATTTTTTCATACTGAATTGGGTTGTTTTACTACAGAGGAATTAAATGTGCAGTTTTGTTCATTCCCTAGTTTTAATGGCAAACCAATACCTTCTGTATCAGTAATGTACTATCAGAATTTTATTTCAGTTCTTTAATGCTTGCTGCATGCTAAGATATGAGTTAGATGAAGAATGAATGAGAGAACTGGGGAAAAAAAAAAGAAAAACACAAAATCAAGTACACCATGTGTTCACCAGATTTACAAAAATAAAAATAAAAATGTGTAGGTTTGTACTGTTATTTTTTTTCACTGTAACAGGATGCCATGGCCACAGTCCAAGAATTCCTACACCAAGAATTGTACGAGGTGGAGTCACCAGTTGTAATGTCAGAATTGTAGAACTTAACCATAATTGTTTATTATGGAAGGATTCTCAGAGGCACAAGGGCAGGAACATGGTCAGCTTTCACTGAAATGCAGTCAGTCATAGGTGCTTAATGTATGTAAGAATCTAATCCAATAAAGCTTAGAGTTCCTTTTCTAGGCACATTTCAAATGGAAGTGCTGTGCCAAGGTGCCTCAGCTAAAACTCAGGCTATTAATATCATCCAGTAAAATAGCTGTGGAAATGCCATACTATAAGTAGGGTTAATTTTGTGTGAAGGAATTGCTTTTACACACTACATGGGCTGGAAGTCTGGTTATTTCAGCTTATATGCATTTGAAGTTGAGAACATACAGAATTAATGCCGCATGTGAAAAGATGCTGGTAAATTACAGAGAATCTAGAAGAGAACAGTAATGATCAGATGTTGGAGAAATAGAAAGATTTTGATTTGTTTTATATATAAGAGAGTGAAGGAAATCATATTAGTCTTCCAGCATGTGAAAGGCTGTTAAAAAATTTCATAGTAATCAGCCATTTTCCCTGCCTGTGGGGCTTTAAGGAGGAAGAAATAAACTTTGCCACAAAGATGATTTATGCTGAACTATTAAAGAACTTCCAAAATGTAATGTCATGAATGGAAGAAGCTTTGCAGGATATTTTGTGCGGTCTCTTCCATTGTAAGATTTCAAGAACTGTTTGCACCAGAGTCTTACCTGAAATGGTTTCAAGCTGGCAATACCTGGTATTGCCAAAAGCATTTTTCAAGGCAACCATCTAGTTTTTTGTGTTACCATTCTGTGTGTTTTCTTCTAGCTGTTAGGGTAAACTGATGGTTTTCTATAAAAATACCATTTCCGTGAGGCAACATTATAGCAAGTGGTTTAGTCAAAACCATATTCTGACTCTGTAATTTGACTTTATTTTCTTAGTTCCTTTGCTTTGTGCTTGAGGTAAGACATACATTATTACCTCCCATAATTCTTCTCTTAATACAGACAGAGGAACTATGCCACATGTAGAATATGCCTATTGGCATTTTGAGTTAGAAGATTAAAAATTCTGCTTATTTGTTTTCAAAATTTAGTGACTGTAGAATCTTAGAATCATTAAGGTTGAAAAAGACCTTCAAGGTCATCAAATCCAACCTTTTACCAAATACCACCATGCCCACTAAACCATATCACAAAATGTCATGTCCACTCATTTTTTGAACACTCCACCACTTCCCTGGGAAGCCTGTTCCAATGCTTAACCACTCTTTCAGTGAAGAAATTTTTCTGATTTGTGACTTGAACCTCCCCTGATGCAATTTGAGGCCATTTCCTCTTGTCCTGCCTGGAAAAAGAGATCGACCCCTACCTCGCCACAGTCTCCTTTCGGATAGCTCTAGAGCACAGTAAGGTACCCCCTGAACCTTTTTTTCTCCAGACGGAGCAACCATTGTATCCTCAGCCACTCTTCATAGGACTTACATTTGAGACCCTTCACCATCTTTGTGCCCCCTTCTCTGGACACATGATTAGTTCATGTTTGGTTTAGCATTGTAATGTGTTAGTTCAGCACACAGCATACTGTCAAAAAATTTGAGGCTTGAAAACGTCAGTGAGTGATTTTAGCATTGTTTATCAAAAAGTAATCCTACTTTTCCTTATTTAGCAGATTATGGTGAAAAACTCAAGGCCAGTTCTCCTTTCTGGCAGGCAATAAATCAGGAAAATTTAAGTTCTTCCAACAGGTGTCTCTGAAAGAATATTATGATTTATATTTTGCGTCATTTATAGAGCTTGTCCTATGTTCTAAGAGAGTTAATGGAGACAGCTGGGTAGTGAGGTTGATAATCAATGCTTTTGCTAGGGGAATTTTCTGGTTAATGTAACATGTTGGAACTGTATGGAATACATTTCTGAGATTAAGAATTTTATCTGTGTATTAAAGTAGCTATAGAAAGCTCACCATGAGTTGAAGTCCCATTCAAAAATCAAAATCCAGACTGAGACCTCTAGGTCCCCAAAATGCTTTCCAATGTACCGTTTCTTGTGCTAGTTCTGTTTCAAGTGAACTGAAAACAAGAATAATAGAATTTTTTTGATCTGTCCTTTTGATCCTTTTGTTTCACTGATTTTACATAATACTCATATCAGCTTAAAGAGCTCACTTTCATGGAAAATAGTAGATCTTCATTAAAGCACTTGAATAGCAGGCTGAATTGTTCAATATGTTCTTCATACTGTAATATCTTATTCAGTGAAAGGATTATTCAGGCTGCACACAGTGATCAGCCTTGAGTCCAAGAGGATGGAACAAAAAGTAGTCAGCACATTCACTTTTCCAGTCAGTCCATTCATTTAAACCTTTTCAAGACCTTTTTGGAAAATCTTGCTGAACTTAACTGTTTGACAGATTCATCCTTCAAAATGAATTCATTAAAACTGTACCTTCCCTGCTGTTAAAAAGAGCTCAAAAAGGGCATCTCACATTGATATCAGCAATACAGTTTTGAACTGTACTCTGCTTGTATAGATGAAGATAAAAATTGAGATAGAGAGCACTTTTAAGCATGCCCAAGATTCCTTTCAATATCTGTTTCCTTTTGTTTTAATAACCATACCACACTCTTTCACAAGGATCAGAATTGAAACAGTTTGGGGATAATCTCTTTAATTTATCAATTATCTTGCATTATTAACTGTTAGCCTACTAATCACATCTCAGAAATTTCAGAAAGTAGGGGTGCGCTGAGGGTGGATTTGAAGCCTTAGTAGAGGACTAAAGTTTGTTATGAATTGCTTAGCCTATGGTTCATTTATGTTGCCTCCAGATTCTTTCTGGAACTTTTTTTCGTGGCTGCTGTAATTAAGACCAAAATCTAAAACTTATTTATGACTATGAGTTTGTATTTTAATCTTTCATTTAGACTTAGACTGAAGTCAAAGAGTGACGCTAGAGCAAATCTTGTTCAAATAAGATCTAAAAACATGTGTCTGTGTTCTGATTTTATTTTTTTTATCTTTGCTTTATAATCTCAAATACTATTGTCAGTGTCTTTGAACTTTAGAGTCAAATCAGCCTAATCTTTAGGTGGCAAGGCATTGTTGCAAAAAAGAAAGTGGCTTCAGAGTAACATCTGTTTGGAGCCAGAACATTAGCTGAAATGTCTGAGGCAGTGAACTAACCTGATAGGGTTTTAGACAGGTTCCATCACCAACAACTGGCACTACCTTTCTTATTGCATAGTTGTTATTACCATTCGACATAATTTGAGAGATTCTTCTTCCTATATTGAAGGAAGATCATCTGAAAATACTGTAGAAAATTTTGTCTGCAAAAGGCTTATTTTAGTAAGAAAACCAGAGCAAGAAATTCGTTATGTACTACTGTACGTTATTTTGTGTTCTAGATTCAGCATAATTCATACGCTGTTCTTACAGCCAGTAATGCGCTATATGTATCTGCCTGATGCTTGTTTGCTGTCTCTTTCCTGATCTGTGTTTTGTCCTTATAATCTTAGATAGCCTCCAACAGCTGGTTCATGTGTTAAGAATCACCTGAAGGAGCTTTTCAGCCTGAATGATGGAACTTTTTACTGGAAAATTATTTCTCTACCCTTGAATGTCAGGAATCTTTGTCTTCATATGTTCATATGGAAATACACTTCCTTCAGCTCTGTTGATGCATGGCAGCACGTTCTCTAGTGTCTATGAGTTGCTGAAGTGTGAATACCCACGAATATTAGGGACTCTGTATCTGAAACCCTTCAAATCTGAAAATGTCTCACGCTTCTCATTTTTAATGGAAAAAGAAGCATTTACATTTTTTTACAGATTTGCTTTCAGTGAATACTGGTACTTCCATGAAGAGCAAGGATTTGCATGGTCTGAGTGGAAGAAATGTAGAGAAAGAAAATATATGTATGTTTGAGAGGCAGGTTAAGAGACTGTGCCTATCACTAGTTATGTATTCTAGTTACATCTACTACTATGGTACCTAAAAAGATTTCTTAATATATTTATTAGTCTTCTGAGAGATGCTCTGATGTTGTATGTAGTGGTTTTGACAGTGTGCAACTTATGATCATGAGATAGTGAAAGTAGTAGTAAAAGCCATGCATGTCAGTACTTGTAATTTAATTTCTCTTTCAAAAACACTCTTTTAAATCACCAGTGAATTATTTCACACTCATGTGTTCACTTCATTCATCTTGCCATCTTTAGTGGCAGGCAAGAGAACATTAGATAATTACTGGTGTAAGCTGTTCTCCTGTACAGAAAAACTCTCGTTGGGTGCAAGTGAATATAGTCTGTCAGGGTAAAGATCAACCCTTGGAACTCGGAGCTACATGGATAAGAGAAAGATGAGTACTATGAGGTGAGGACTTATCAAAGGTATATTAGAAAAAAACTATTAAAAACACTGTAATTGTATTTCTGGGGGGGGCTAGTATTTTCATCACCATACTTTGCCATCTTAATTTTTTTTCCAAATGATTTACACAAGCAAGGAAGAAATGGCCCTTACTACAGAGAAATTTAAGCACAGACCAAAAAGCTAAAGCAAGAACACATTTGGCAAAAAATTTCGAAATTGACTTGTTGACATTTTGTGTTAAATTTTGGATGACTCAAGGGGGTTGAGAATTTTTTTCTGAAAAGATCATAGAATATGTAACCTCTCCCACTTTGAGAGCTGAAGACTGGGATCTTAACATAGAATAAAACATTTGAAAAGAACTCTGTCTCAGAAAGCAGTGTCTTACCAATTAACTTGTATTATCTGGTCCTCTGCTACCAGCAAAGTCCAATAGAAAACATTGTTTGATCTCTCACAGAGATAAATTGGACTCTAAATTGTTAGGAGTATTGGGAATATAAAGTTTATGATCACAGAGCAAAAGAGTGTAGGAGGCACATAAGGACACATGTCTGAAGAAGACCTCTTGTTCTAAGAAAAATCAATAGGCAAAAGGGACAAAAGATGCAGTTCAATCAACTTATGCTTTGTGTACTCTTCCAGAAGGTCAAATCCACATCAACCTGAAATCAGGTTTTCTTTCTAAAAGTATTGATACTTATTTTCATCAGTTTCCATTTTCAAATAATATATATACTACTCTACAAATTGAGTTTCTTATTGAACACTTAGAGTCTGCTTCTGGCAGCAGTCCTCTGCATCATGTAGCTCTCACAGAAAGTATTTTAGAAAAATTATACCATAATTGAAGTTTATGTTAGATAAACTAGTACATTAAAAAAAACCAAACAAAATCTGCACCTAAAGGAGCACGCACATTTATTTTTTCCCAGCCTAATTGAAAAGGAGGTGTTGTCTGTAGCCTTCTAAGTCCAAGTATATTCTTAACATTAGATTACTCTACAAAATAAAAATAAAACAAACATTTTCTGTCCTTTTCAAGCTGATCAACTTTTGTTGTTAGCAAATTGCAAGCTGGTTAATTTTTCAGGAATGGTTTCTGGAAGCTGGTACTGTTTCTATGAACATACAATTTGTATGTGAGAACTGCAGGGTGAAGAAAAGAACTACATATTTCGGTGTGCAAAGGCACAGCTACACTTTTCTTTCTTTTTTTTAATTAAAAATTCATTTTTATTAATTTAAAAACCTTCAGGAAAACACAGGTTTAGTTTGAGGTTTATACTAAACCTGCAGCTGCTAAGATTACAAATTACAGTTATTATGTATCAACATTTTCCATGAAAAAATGTGTCATTGTATGGGAATTAATAAACAATAAACCACAACCTGTTCATTTTAAATACGGGTAACCAATATAGACATGTTGCACTGTTGCTATATTACCGATAAAGTGAAACTAGATTTACTGTAATTGTATTGAAATGTCTCAGTTGAAAAAATGCTTTTCAGTTTGGTTTACAAAGACCAAGGGGGCAAGTGCTAGGAAACTTGCAAATAAATCACGGATATTTGTGAACTATTTGCAATACTTTTTCAATAAATGACACAAGGAAGTAATTAATTCCTCTTAATAAGAGAATTTTTTTCACTATCAATCCCATTTTTAATAGTGCAGTATCAATAAACATTTTTAGTTACTTTGTTGCGATTCCTTATCTATAAATTAAACTATCATTTCCTGTAAAACATTGCTTCCCTTTATTTTGCCACTAATGAATTTTTATCACCTGCTTCAGTTCCTAGAATTTTTTTTCCTCTCTGTCTAGATTACTTGTTCTCAGACTGTGATTTGTGGACCGTTAATGATCTGTGACCTCTGAGCCTCAAAATAAAATGATCTGTGAGCAAAAGCTATTTGGGACTGGAGAGTTGGAAAGCATACCAAGTTTTTTTCAATAAGTACTGTGTAGAATTAAAAACCTGGAGAACACATGAGTTTCAAAGATTCATATCTTAATTTTCCATTTTGGGGAAATAATCCGTTTTTCTCATGGATTAGCATGACAATTCACTTTTGGTTTGTTTTTTTTTTTTTTTGGAAATATTGTGCAATATTCTGCTTTTGATGTTTTTTACATTTAGTGTATTCTCATTGAATTTGGTATGGGTCTGGCTTGGAGTGATTAAGGAAGACTTCTATTTTTAAAAAGCAATGTGTAATTACTGGACTCAGTTTAAACTTTTTTTCTGTACTGTAGGCAGGACTAATTGGTAAGAATGTATTGTTATAAATAGAATAGAGATTGACTGTCTCAGTTTCACCTAACAGCCACTGAAAGTAAAATGTTTTAAATTACTTGACCCCCATACTGCTTTGTATTACATTTTCTGATAGGTTTAGGGGTTCAGCATTTCTGTTTTCTTAACAGTTTTCATTGTAAATGCCCTTCTTAACTGAAACAAATTATTGAGCCTTAGCAATGATGATAAAAATATATTTCTCTTATGTGTCATCTTATACAGAATTATTGCATTTTTTGATATTCTAAACTTTTTACCCTCTGAATGAAATTTTCTGTGTTTTTTAAAATTTGATGGATGAACTTTCCACCAAACCATGTTTTTTAAATGTCTGTGGACCCAATTTCATTTTATGCTTCTTCTCTGATAAACACTGATCTCAGAAGGAATTTTTTTTTCTCACCGTCGACTTCATATGATGCCCTTTCATTTATCAGTGTACTGAAATTATTTCTAAAAAAATCCATGTTTGTACTGGGCTGTTTCTATGCAGTATAAATATTAACATCCAAGCAATAGTTTATAAGTTTGGGGACTAATGTAAAATATGGCAGACATTTTAAAAAGTTCCATCTATGTTGAAGGGATTAGTACTGTTACTAAATTCTGGGCTGTGAAAGGGGAAGATATAGCTATGTTTGAAGCTACTTTGGATTGTTTTTTTCTTCAGAGTATCTATGCTTATTAGCATTTCTCAATTATCTGTCCTACTGAACTTATCCATTATGGAGGAAGACATTACAAAAACTACTACCAGAAGAGCAGTTCTTGTGGATGATAAAATAAATTTCTTGTGTTGGAAGTTGGCCATTCTATCTCCACATGCTTTTAAAACCTATGGTGATATACAGTCAGATATGTAATAAATGTCAGCATTAAATATATTAAATTATGACATGTTTTTCACTGCAGGTGAAGTGTGATCAATACTGGCCAAGCAGAGGCACAGAAACTTATGGGCTAATCCAAGTGACCCTTCTAGACACTGTTGAATTGGCAACATACTGTGTTCGTACATTTGCACTTTACAAGGTACATCTACTTACATAGGCTTACTGTATACTTTTAAATTGAAATGCTGGCAATTTTTACACTCCCCTCCCATTCCTTCCTTCCTATCACCTGTCTCCCTCCTGTCGCCTTGCCCTCCTTCTTCCTTTTGCTTCCTGCCTTCCCTGTGTGCCTTTTCCCCTTACTTTCTTACTCCCTTTGTCCCCTTCCCCTCCTTTCACTTTTCTCCCTTGTTTCCTTCTAACAGCACTGAACATTGAGACTACTACATTTTCTTTGTAACATGAAGTTCTTTAAGTTACTGCAGAGCTGTCACCATGAAAAACCTGAGTACTACCTAAGTCTCTGGCACTTGTGGTGCACAAGTGTACATTACAGTTAAAGATCTTACATTGTTTGAATCTGTAATTTGGATTTTCCTCCATAGCCTGAGTTCTTTTTCTTTCTGGCTCCAAATATTATTTAAATAATTTTTGCTGGTATATATGCTTCTGCAGTTGTTTCATTGAAAAGTGCCAATGTCATCTCAAGTAGCGGCTTTGTCATGAAACTTTTAAATTTCATAGAATGGCTCAAGTGAGAAAAGGGAAGTGAGGCAATTCCAGTTCACTGCCTGGCCTGACCATGGTGTCCCAGAACACCCAACACCATTCTTAGCTTTCCTGCGACGAGTCAAGACTTGCAACCCACCTGATGCCGGACCTATGGTTGTGCATTGCAGGTAAGCCCAGAAGTTTCTTCAAAGCATGTTATGTCAAGGTTACTGCTTTCAGTTTTGTTGCAGATGAAAGTATGATTTTCTTTTAAACAGACTTCTGAGTCTGTCAAAGAAAAAGATGGTTGCATTGCAAATCAAGGACCTGAGTATGGCACTGCCAACTTGGGTAGGCTAGAATTATTTTATTTGGTCTATGCACAATTAGTTTAATTTTAGAATATCAAAAGATCTCCAGGGAGAATGTGTGCAGGGTGATACAAATGTATCTGAGGCATTCAGAACGTGACATGAAAAAGGAAGATAGTGTTGGCTTAAGAGCCTAAGTATTGAAGAAAATGTGTTTTGAGCAATGAAACAGTTTTAGAAATTGTTACTTATGTTGTGTGAGAAAGTAGCAAACATGAGAATTAAAATAGATAAATTCAAAGTTTCATTGAAAATAGGTAAGACCTAAATCTGTATTCAAGGTTAAATCCTCAGTTTAGGACTTTGAGGAGCTGAAAATGCAAAGGATGGGGAACCTGGGGAACAATCTGAACCCAGTTCCAGGGAAATGAGTGTTCCGTGGTCTTTTGCAAAGTAGCAAACCTCTTCAGGCTTTATAAGGTATGAATTAATAAAATCTGAAGAAAAAGAAGTCAGCGGCTCTTAGTGTTTTGGGACTAAGGAAAATGAAGAGGAAGAGATATGGCTTCTTTGGAATTTGCTGAACAGATCTTTGAGAAAGCCTTAAAATCATGTTGGTAAGGACATTATCAGAACATATGTACGAATTCAGAGAGAAATAAACCCAATGAGGGTTCCCTCATTCCGGGGCTATGTTGTCATATTGCATAGCTTGTTGTGCAGCCGCTTTCAAAGCAAGTTCCTAACATCACTGTTTTTTGTGAACTTCGTTTTGGAATACCTTCAATTAGTAAGGCTGAGGGCTATTACACGCTGATCACTGAAGTTAAAAATGCTTAGCATATTTGAAAACCAGTCTTGCTTTTGTCATCCAAAACCTGAGGAATAGTAATTACAGCATACCACCATGTCTAGTTCTGACTTCTTAACATATTGATAACCCAGCCGTGGAATCTGGTCATTTCAACACTTTTAAAGTGATTGCAAGAGGCTCCTGTAAACAAGAAGGGAAAATAAAGTCAAAAGGAAAACAAAATGAGCAGAATTTCAATGCTGAAAGGCACAGACTGTTTACAAAATACCAGAGAACATGGAACAAAGATATTTAATGTTTATTGAAAAATCAGGATTAAAAATGTGGAATAATTATAAATAATAACACAAATATATTCATAAAGTTTTCTGAGTATTTCCTGAATTGAGACAAACGTTTTTATACTTGCATTTACAGGGTCTTAAAACATTTGATTATTGTCTAGGATTTTAGATTTCCTCAGATACAACTTCATTAGTTTGAACCATATTTAACATACCTCCAAAGTTGCTCAACAATGAAGATGCTATACTCTAAATCAAAACCAAACTTAACAGAAGAAATGAATCTTCCCACTCTGGGAAAGCTCTTAAGTTAGTACAATAGCCTACATTACCTCAATGCAAAAATAGGCAAATTAAATCGGTTCTTATGGCTAGTCATTGGAAAAGATGAAATAAAATGCATTGCTTATTATCACTCGGTGGTACTGATGAAGTACCAGGCCGTTGTTTTCTCTATGTTTTGCATGCAGATTTCACTGAAAGTGGTGGTCATGTTAGGTAGTATGATTTGATGCCTGAGGGTCTATTTTTTTCCAAATTCCTATTAATTTATTTATCAAAACTCCGCAATAAGCATGATCTGCTATACATAAGCTTTTTGCCTTATGTATAGTTACTTGAGACGGTAAGATTTTAACCTTGAAAAAACAGACTTTCACATATCCTATTATTTTAGCAAGGTTTTTAAATTCCACTCCTAACAATTTGTCTATGAGCAGAATTAATGAAACCAGGTTTCTGAAAAATTTAAAAATTTATGTCTCTGTAATTAAAAATTTTATCTGGCTGGACATTTAGCAGCAAGTATTCTGGACAGTCCAAAGTTTATGAATGTGCTAATCAACTCATCAATGTAATGTGCTGACTATCCAACTGACAGACTAACAAGAAGTTAGTAGAAGTGTTTCTCACAATAGTAATGCTAATGTGAGTCACTTTTCAGGCATATTGTAGCAACATTTTATTCAGAGATTCATATTGCCTTATCATTTTGAATTCAGCATGATTTTCTTGGGACTATCTTGTGCAGGGCCAGGAGTCAGACTTCCGTAGTCCTTGTGGGTCCCTTCCAAATCAGGATATTCTGTGATTCTATGGTTATTAAATTGGTTTAAAAAATCAAGAGAGGAGCAACTATAGAGCATCACGACAGAATTTTTGGGCTAAAGGATGTGTCTTTCATACAGCAACATGAAAATTCTTCCCATTTGGTTTGGAATTCAAATACTGGACATGCACAAACATTTCATTTCAAGCTCATTAAAAAATAATTTCAAACACTAAAGTACAAGCTCTGCACATTACCTGGTTTTTAATTAGAACCTGCTTTCCATTTTTTTTTCCTTCTCTTCTCTGTTGCTTACTTCGTAAGTTTCTCCATTCCAGTCTTTCCTTTGCTTCTTATAAATAATTGCACATTTTTATCAATTTTTTTATGTCCAAGTCTGGACTGATCTTTATTCTGTGGACCCCTCTAAGTATATTCTATTTGTATCCTTCAATTCCATTGTTTTCTCAAACTCATTTCACTCTTAATATCACATTGCTGAACCATTTAATGAAATATGTTCCTACCTTTCTTAATATTTTCTCTGAAGCAAGATTGTCATTCTTATGGTAGCATTCTCCTACTGATTTTTGTCAAGCATCTCCTTTTACTGCCCTCTGCTAGTCGCTGTTTTCCACGGTGATATTTTTCTGTTCTTGAGAAACTTCTTGCTTTTCATTTTGCTGTCCCCTAGTCTGCCTCTGCAGCCTTTTTAATATTCCTCTTGTCCTTGTTCTGTATCTTGTCTGTCATTGTCTCCTATTTTGTGTTCAGGACTACCTAAATCCCTTTTCATTAAATTCACCCATTTCATCATCCAGATTTAAAAAGTACTTAAGACTTCTCTGACTAGAGCCAAACAATATAATAGAGAGCCATATCTTATATCCTTTGCCTATGGTAGGCAGTCTTTTGAATGATATCTCATTGAAGGAGTAATTTGAGTTTACTTTCTAGAAGGAACACAGGATTCATAGTGACAATTGTAAGCCATCTGAGACATCACTAATACCTTCTCTTATATTTCTTCCAGCACCTACCAAACTATCAGAGCTCAGGGAATTATAATAATCACGTTATCGGAGTATAAACAGAATGGGAGTTGCCTTTCAAAATGTGTTTGATAAAAAGAAAGAGTAGGCTTGAAGAATCTATGGAAGTCTTTTTCTGCAAACTTTAAAACCATAGAAACGGAAAAACAAAGCTATCAGACAACTAAGTACAGGGAGAATTTATTTCTCACCCTGCGTGGGTGAGGAATACAAGAGCCAGCTGTCTGTATTTTGATCCTTGCTGAGTAACCCCCTATTTGTTTTGTATTTATAGGTAGGTATTTCAAGTGAAAGATTTAGCCCAAGCTTTTCATTTCTGCATTTCTACCCATCTGCCTCTATACTGACCAGCAGTTGTCTTTCAGTCCATTTCACATTAAGGGATTAAAAGGTTTTTCTAGTTTGCTCCATGGTTTTGGGATACAGCTAATAGATAATCAAGTTAGCTGGAGACCCAGTTCACAAGTGGCCCCAGACCAGTTTGTATCAAAGCCTCATTTGTTGGTAAGCTAGTTTAATATCCTGTTCCTAGGAAAGGATTTTTCATGTGCGAAGAATTTCTTTAATAGTTTTCAATGTGCTTATTGGGAAGAAGTCTGAGCTGAAAACACCAGACTACTGAAGAACCCACCCTTTAGATACTTGAAT
>VWZW01005251.1:36043-68088 GCA_013397115.1 Edolisoma coerulescens | reverse complement strand
ATATTCCTCTTGTCCTTGTTCTGTATCTTGTCTGTCATTGTCTCCTATTTTGTGTTCAGGACTACCTAAATCCCTTTTCATTAAATTCACCCATTTCATCATCCAGATTTAAAAAGTACTTAAGACTTCTCTGACTAGAGCCAAACAATATAATAGAGAGCCATATCTTATATCCTTTGCCTATGGTAGGCAGTCTTTTGAATGATATCTCATTGAAGGAGTAATTTGAGTTTACTTTCTAGAAGGAACACAGGATTCATAGTGACAATTGTAAGCCATCTGAGACATCACTAATACCTTCTCTTATATTTCTTCCAGCACCTACCAAACTATCAGAGCTCAGGGAATTATAATAATCACGTTATCGGAGTATAAACAGAATGGGAGTTGCCTTTCAAAATGTGTTTGATAAAAAGAAAGAGTAGGCTTGAAGAATCTATGGAAGTCTTTTTCTGCAAACTTTAAAACCATAGAAACGGAAAAACAAAGCTATCAGACAACTAAGTACAGGGAGAATTTATTTCTCACCCTGCGTGGGTGAGGAATACAAGAGCCAGCTGTCTGTATTTTGATCCTTGCTGAGTAACCCCCTATTTGTTTTGTATTTATAGGTAGGTATTTCAAGTGAAAGATTTAGCCCAAGCTTTTCATTTCTGCATTTCTACCCATCTGCCTCTATACTGACCAGCAGTTGTCTTTCAGTCCATTTCACATTAAGGGATTAAAAGGTTTTTCTAGTTTGCTCCATGGTTTTGGGATACAGCTAATAGATAATCAAGTTAGCTGGAGACCCAGTTCACAAGTGGCCCCAGACCAGTTTGTATCAAAGCCTCATTTGTTGGTAAGCTAGTTTAATATCCTGTTCCTAGGAAAGGATTTTTCATGTGCGAAGAATTTCTTTAATAGTTTTCAATGTGCTTATTGGGAAGAAGTCTGAGCTGAAAACACCAGACTACTGAAGAACCCACCCTTTAGATACTTGAATACCCTCTATTCACATAACAGTGGCCAGAAAAAGAAAGCATAGTTCTAACTAGTGAAATTAACTGAGAATGTCCATATTACCATTCTACACAACTAAACTTGATAAGACAAGTTCTGATAAATATATGTCAAAGATATGCAAATGGAAATAATTTTAATGAATTTTGTGTGATGATAGCAAAGAAATACAGAATTATATGATCAGAATTTCCAAAAACATTGGTAATTATTTATTACTAATGTATGTGCAACAGGCATCTTTACATGTCATTTAGACATCTATTTTTGATAACCATTTGATTGCCTGTACAGTATTGAATATGAATCTAATATAGAAGTCAAAAACATGTTGAGAATTTTATAAGTACATTCTACCACTCAAAGCTCTTACTTGTTGCTGTGGTTTAACCTCAGCCAGCAGCCAAGACCCACACAACTGCTTGCTCACTCCTGTACCAGCAGGACTGGGGAGAGAATCAGAAGGGTAAAAGCTGGAAAACTCATACGTTGAGATAAAAGCAGTTTATTAGGGAAAGCAAAAGCAGNTTAGGGAAAGCAAAAGCAGCACACACAAGAAGAAATTCAGTCATTTATTCAGTGCGCCCCACGGGCAGGCAGGTGTTCAGCCATCCCCAGGAGAGCAGCGCCCCATCACACATAACAGTGACTTGGAAAGACAAACACCATCGTTCCAAATGTCCCCCCCTTCCTTCTTCTTCTCCCCACTTTATATACTACGCATGATGCCATATGGTCTGGCATATCCCTTAGGGCCAGTTTGGATCACCTGTGTCTCCTCCCAACCTCCCATGCACCCCCATCTTCCTTGAGCTGCACCACACACTGAAACAGATGCAAGAAGTCTGTGAAGAAAATAAATTCTACCCCAGCCAAAACCACCACATTTGTGCAGAAAAGGTGGGGGTTTTATGGGGAGTTTTTTTGTGGGGTTTTTGGTGGGGTTTTTTGGCAGGTTTTTAAGTGGAAAATGTAACTAAAATATGTTCACAGGTATGGTTTTTTTTAAGGGAAAAGAACCATGGATTTTTTGCTAAGAGAATTATAGAGCACCAAGGGAAACATCAAGGCCTAATCTAAATGCAGATTTTTTAAGTTAAGTAATCAGATATTTTGGAAGGACTACCTCCATGAAACTGTGTAGTTGTAGTAACATAAATGCATGATGCCACTGTACTCTTTTCCCAAGAAAAAAGATAGTTTTCTGTCTGTATCTACCAGGAAAGATAGTTCAGTAGAGCCTCAGTCAAGGTTGAGTTAAAGTGTTCCATGATCCTTATTCTCAGTGTGAGATTTGGAATAGAAAAGCAAATAAATTAAAGGTGGATTTAAAAAAAAAAATAAATCCACAAATAAAATTTAGCAGTCCCATCTTGTTTGTAGGTACTTTATACAATGTGTTCAAATCTTGGCTGGCTTATTTAGAGTCATTTTTCTGAATATTTCTCTATGGTGGTTGAAATAGTTGATGCACATAGATGCTTTTTTTCATTTACAGTTGTATTTTAAGACTACCCTTTCAGTCGGTTTGCACAGAAGCTGAGTAATACCACAATCCCACTGGTGTCTCTGTATGACTTGCCCTAATTTGCAGAGCTGATCTAGAAAAACTTGTTTCTTTAATGAAAAAATGCAGGCTTAAACCCTAGGATTCTGCATTGGTGAGACTCTAATGTGCGGTCTAATGATAGCAAGGAAAACACACGTTTTTGTTTGAAGATGGATTAGTGCAGGCAAACAGGTGCTAATCAGATCACAATAAACCAGCACTGGAGGGTGTTTGGAATTTTATGCCACTATGTTTTCAAAACATCACAGAAACTTTAGTCGCTGGTTCAGTAACACTACCTAAAAGCTTAACATGTTAGTGCAATCCCATATGTTTGAATCTTTCTTTTAATATCAGCACCAAGGGGCATATCTCTAAGATACTTTGTCAAGCTTTGGCAGGTACTGTTAATGCTGCTATTGCAAACAGAAAAACTTGGATGTTTGGAGGAATGTGACTGTTTTGAGTAAATCTCTGTCTGACTACACTAACATAACCAGTTAGCAGAGTGAAAAACAAGATAATTTTCAAAAAATAACAAAACACCATATGATATTCTATTTCCTAAAGTAGAATACTTACCTAATTTTTTGTTCAGTGTTTGTGGATAAAAAATAAGTATATTTTTTTTATCAAAGGCAATGATTTTCCAGATTGTTTTATTTCACTTCTGTATTGTTTGAACTGCTTCTCTTGCCATAGGCCTTACAAGTGCTCATTTTTTAATCCTTGCAGTGAGTAGGTTGCAGATGACTCCCTATCCTTTTTCACGGTGGGGGGAAAAACCTTCCCAGTACACATTCAGAAATATCACAAATAAGATTGAAAAATACTAGAATCTTCCTCATCCCTTCCCTTTCCCTCTCCTGAGAACAATGCAGGACCCTTCCTAACTTACTTGGACAGCTGAAAGCTCTAGGGAGGAAAAGACAGTGAAAGCATTTTAGTATGACAAGTATTTTAGTATCATAAATATTCTAAATTTTTCCTGCTTTAGCCACATGTCTTTGTCCAGAAGTTACTGAGTTGCTACTGTATATTAAACTATGCTGGGTATCATGTCTATACAAAAACACTGTAACATTATTTACTCTTCAGCTGTTAGTTGTGGATCACTGTACATCTCATAAATATTTTTTTTCTCATAGAGTCATTGTTCACTAATAAAAAGCAGAGAGGGATAAGATTGTTATTAGAGTCTCATATTGAAAAAATGTATAATTGGTGATCCTGCTTAGGATATTTAGATCCTCTTAATATGAAAATACAGCAGTGAGGTAATGTCCATGTTTTTCCTTGTATTTCATCTGTATTAATAGTCTCAGCTACTCAGAGCATGCAATCAGAGTAACTGACTGGGAGTAATTTCATATCTAAACATACCTTTATTCTCAGAAGTTATTTCATTTCAACATGTTTATTATAGAGGATATGGTACTAAGGCTTTCAGAGTTTATGCCTTGGATGCCTGATCTCTGTTTGAGGAAGTGGAACTGGATTCACTTGATTTAGAAATTTTTGGATGATTTCTCTGACCAATTGTTGGAATTGCAGAATCTACTGGAAAAAGAGAAAGAGTCTAGAAGAAAAGTTGATAAGGGCTAGATGGAAAAATTGGTACAGCAAGACACTCCTTGGTAATTTTGTAATGTATGGTATTACACATGCGGACAGGAGATGTCACAGGTGTCACAAATAGACAGGAGTTTTGATTTACCTTCATATTCTCACCATAAAAACTTCCAAGGTTGTGAAAATGTAGATTCCAGAAAACTTACATTTGAAGACCCTGGATATTTTATGCTGAACATGCAAGAGCTCTCACCTAATTACTGGGATATGTTCGTGCAATTATACAGGCAAAAAGCAGCATCCCCATCTGTATGCTAATAGAACCGGTGATGGATGGGTAATGCTGGATTTTCTTTCCTCTCTTTCAAATTTGAGTGTCACTAGTTAGAATCCTCTTGATAGCAAAGATGCCATTCCCCAGCTGAATCCCTCTTCAACTTAACAGCAGTCTGGGTTGTACTAGTTTAGGTCTCTAATTTTTTTCCTTAAATTTAGGTACTTCCATATGAAAACCTGGAAGTATGAACATGACAAGAACTACTATACCATAGTTAATGTGACAGTGTGGATGATCCTTTAAAATTGGCCTTGATAAGTTTTTTTGTTAGAGTAGGAAAATACTATGCTATGTTATCTAGAATCCCCCCTGAGGTGTCAGATACAAGCAAACTGATGCTGATCCACTTTCAAGTTAGAAACCAGCTCTGCACAGCAAACAAGCCCTTTCCAAAACCTGAATGAAGCTGCTGTATGTACAGTATATGTTTCCATTGTTTGTAAGCATTACAACTCAGAAAGTATCACTGGAACCATTATTAAAATTCAAAAACATATAAATAACAGGTAATAGCAATATTTCATCATGCAGGCTCAAATAATGAAAAACACCTACTTGTGGCCTCTTTGATTAAATCAGTCATATGTGTATAAAGCCATATTTGGTTGGCACTTAGCCTGTGGTTCAGGGGATTATACCCCCCACTGGTGTGTCTCAGGGCTGGATTATCTTTTGAAATCCTAAAAAGCTGCTGTGACTGCATAGGGTAAGATTTGTTTCTGGTAGCAGTCAGAAATCTGTAAAGGAACATAGGGAATGCTATTACTAGATAGAATCAGTGTTCTGTCTAGGCCAGTATCCTGTCTCTGACAATGGCAAATGTCAGAAATTTCAGGGGAAAGTACAAAACTCCAATGTCAAAAATATTTTGGTAAAGTTTGCTCTCGAGCAGCAAGCAGTTAGGGACTATTTGGTTCATGAGGATTTCCATTCTCTTCCCTTTCCCCTTTATTCCTTTAGCTACATAGAGAAACTGGTGTATACTTTTTTGCTTATATTCATGATGGTACACACATTTTAAAGAAAAAAACAAGCAGTATTAACTATCTTTGACCTTTTTCCTTGTTTCAGTTATTTCACACATTACATTAGAAGATATTTACTTTTAATTTAAATATGTGTCCCTTCATTTCAATAAATGTCTTTGGACAAAATGACTTTAAAATATGTTATTTAATGCTGTTTCATGTTTTACATGTCTACGGCTTTACCTTGAGTTCATCCATCACAGAAAACTGGAATAGCAAAATATTCTAACCCATTCCAGTATTTGTCATGTGGAGGGAGGTGGAAGGGAGTCCTCACATCCCTTGACATTTTTGCTGGCTGTCTCTGTTCTTTCATGCTGCGACGTACCCTTTTTTGGTAGCCCAAGTAAGAGTAACTATTCCCTGGGGAGAGTTTTTTTGGTTTTCTGGTTTTTTGGTTTTTTGGTGTTTTAAGAGGTAGGTCAGTAAAAACAGTTCCCTGATCATCCCACATTTTCTTCTAAGTTGCCCAGTGGACATACTGAGGCCTGACTTTGATTTGGCCAACAAATGGTTTCCATTGAGCTGGTCTGCTGAAGACTGATGACTTCTCACTCGGCGAAATAACCTCCCCCTCATTAAAATGTAATAATTGTCTGTAAGACTTTTTTAACAAGGCAATGCCTTTTCCATGTGTTATCTCAAATTACAAATATGTTGGTGCTGATAATTATTTCCATATATATATTATCATGTCCTACAAGGCCTGTAATTTCCTTTGACCTAAGCTGTAGTTTGATACATTATTTGATCAGCACTCTTAGTGAGTCATTTTATCCATATGTATTTAGTTAATTGGTTATTTTTCTCCCCACCCATGTTTATATATAATATACTTTACAAAGGAAAAGGAAATCTGACTGCTTGCAGCTGAGTCTAGTAAAAGAGCAATTAGGTTCTATCAGAGCCAGCAGCTGTCCGTAATGAATTCTGAATTAAAATTATGAGTGAAGAAAAGAATCCAGCCATCTGCAGGAAATGTGAAAATATTTTTATAACCCAATGGCTGAATTCTGGAAAGGGGTATCTCTGAGATTTCCCAGCTGTACCTACATTAAATTCCGGAATATCCATAGACACAGAGTATACTGGAACACATTGCATCAACTTGGCTACCCTGCATGTTTGGCTAACTTTGAACAGACTGTATTTTTATCTAAAGTAATCAGCATGAAAGTCTTTTTAAATCCTCTCCCCGTGTCTCTAGAAGTAAAATGAAGCTTTAAAAATAGTCCTGTTATCTTTTCATGTAGGCTTTCCAATCAGTATTCTGCCCTGAATATTAATCTTTCTTCATTTTTCATACTTCTGTAGACTAACTTCAGGGTCTCATCACTTATTATCAGATTTTCTCAGTGAGTGCTGTTCCAAGTGAATTCTGCATTATGATGTCTATTTTTTTTGTCACCTGAATTTTAAAAATAATTTTTAATGTCATAAGACCCAAGCTCATTTTACAGCTACCTTGAAACTTCTGTGCTAAACTCCCATTATTTTCATTATAATTTGTCCACAATTTTTGCTCTTAAGTTCAAAATCCTGAAAAAAAAGGAAGAGATTAGTGTCTAACCTCTAAATGACAAGTTGTGATTAAGAAATGTGAAGTGCTTAGTGGTGTTAACCTTTCACAACCTGATTTTCTGTGTTACAGAGAATTCATGTCAGTATAAAGATTGCAGAGGTTAAGAAACATTGTAGTGAGTACTAGTAACCAAGCTCTTCAGCAGTCAGTGTGGAGTATTCAGTGTGGAGTATTGTTAGATATTAAAAAAGGTATTTATTTCTTTCACCACTTGGTCTAAAAAAACAGGGCTAGCCTTCCTATGAGTTCATCAGAGAAGTCTCAGGATTTTTTTATCTCAATTTTCTACTGTGTAGCATCTCACTGCATTAATACTGTATTGCAACTCTTTCAGTTTAAACAAAATGTAGAGGTGGCAACTTCATGTTTGTCTCTGAGTGTATCCTCTAGGTATATCAGTTTTTGATTGAAGAGACATTCTGAGATAGGGATCCAAAACAATAGGACTACTACCAAAGTTGTATCAGCTTCAAGGTTCAGGAGTTATTTACTGGTTATTTCCAAGTTTTCAAAGTAGGGGAAGGGGGAGCAGGGGAGTGAGAAAAGAGTAAAAAAAAAAGTGTATGGACAGATTCATGTAGGGCTTTGAACTGTGATTAGTACTGAAAAAAAATCCGGTGTGGACTGAGGAGTCCTGGTGATGTGTCTTCCTTTTACTTTGTACTTACCGGATGAAGTCCTGGGTGACAACCTCAGACTTCATCACTGCTCCATCAGTCTAAAACCCAAACAGAAAAAATCCCAAGGGCATCTGCTGTTAAGAAAAGAAACAGTTGTTGGCCACAATAGGAATAGGAATACCAACACCTAGAATCAGGGAAGGGTCCAGAGGACTCTGAAACTTGGAATCAGAATCGTAGTGGCTAACAAGTACTTTCAAGGTCTTCCAGTTATCCAGTACTACAGAATACATTTCTTCCCACATTCTTTAATTCATTATCAGATAGCATCAGTTCACCTTGTGTTACTCACACTGATAGGCTAATAGCTCTTCTCCATGAAAACGTAATCAAAGCACAGAAAGAAATATTCTAAGTGCGAAGCAACTTCTCAAAACATTCCACCCTGAGAATGCAAATCAGGTTGAACTGCAAAGAAAGCAACAAATAGTTGTTAGCAGCAAGCATTATAATTTCTGTTCATTGACTTCTCTGCTGTGCTGTAATCTTCACTTCTATTTATTGACGATAGGATCGCAGTGTACTTCCTCTGCTAAATTACCCAGAAGTATTATTTTCTGTGTTTACTACAGCTGTTCAGGCATAGATCTATCTTTAATTGAAGGTAACAAGTCATAGTAAGATGTGTTTTTAAAATTAACCTTAAAATACTTTATTTTTCTAAACTCTATTTCAGTAAATTTTAGATCATTCTTTCTTTGGTGGAATGCATGATGTCAGGAAGGCTTTGTGAATGCATTGTACAGTACAAAAAATGTAAAGTGTGCACTGAAACTCAACAAATATCACAGAGAAGATATATTTAGGATAGTTAGTCTTTGATGATAAATACAGAATTCAGTACATTGCATATATAAGATTGTATTTAGAGCAGTAGGAAAATAATAAGGAGAATATCTGAGAACTGAATTAATTTTGAAATAAAAAATCATAGTAAATCCTTGTACACAGATAAAATAGTACAGAGGAATAAAGTTTATTTTAATTTCCTTTCTTTCTATGTCTGGGTAATTGAAGAAGTCAGATAACATAGTGATTAAGTAAGGTGTATATGTAAAAATCCTCTATGAAAAGCAGGATTATGGCATGTATTGTTATATAGAATCAACAATCATTTCTGAAGGGAAACCATGATGAGAAAAGTAAGTGGTATGAAATAAGGTCAGTGAACTTTTCAGTTATGTATATAGTTCCTGCTATTCCATCTCACAAGCAGAACAATAAGAGATTTTTTTTCACCAACAATTCATGATTTCAGGAAAGAAGCAGGTAGAATACTTATGAAAATTTGTCCCTTTTAAGAAACAAGACACAAGTAGCAAAATTAATGATGTGCCTTTTCAATGGTATAGTTCCTAAAGGTGTCAGGTACCTGGAGGCTGAAGTGTTGATTCAAAAGAAGAGTTGTAAGATGATCTGATTTACAATTGGGAAACTGAATGCTTATGCCTTTTATAACTATGTAGGACCATGAGACCAAATTTAGACAGTGCAGTTCAGTCTCCCTCCCAGGACATGTCTAGAATGTTATTTTTTGGAGTCCCTATCCAAATTCCAGCAAAATCTAATAAAAGGATTTCTGTAGGGGAAGTTGTGTCTGTAGCATGTTGGTTAATATCCCTTAATTGATCCTTTCCTCTCTGAATTTCTTTTTGTCATACATGGTATTCTGTTTCACAATGTAATAATGTACTACTTTAAAAATTACTTCCTGTTTGTTTGAAATTCTCATAATTTTGTTTCACAATCCTAATTCTTCTTTGGCAAGTAAAGAACGAATAGTCATTTTCTTTTCATCTCCTCTGTGTAGCATTAATTTATGTCTGGTGTGAGGATTTGAAGTGCTGAAATGGAATGTCATTGTTTGAAGGTTTGTTGAACATTACTAATGCTACATTTTTAGCCTGCACAGAAAACTCAGCTTTTAAAATTATGTTAATGAACATGGTGATTAAAATAAAAATTTCAATTTTAATTCCCTGTACATGGGACTTTTTGGAGATATTTTTGGGAGTTTTTGATACTGTGTGTTTTAATATTTGAGAGTTGGTTTGTTTGTGTTCAAGTTACAATCTCATAAAACCGCTTCTTGTTCTTGATCTCTCCAGAGCTGTGCTTGGGATTAGATCAAGAACAAATTTACTTCCTGAACATTATTATACTTTTGCATTGCATATTACAAAAAAATATAGGCTTAAATCTGGGGCAGTTATATTTGAAGAATTTATGGTAATACTAGAATTCTGAGAATGTACAGACTGAAAGGAAAAACCTCATTAAAGCCCCATAAAGGAAGAAAGATATAAGGCTGGCTTTTGGGCTGTGACCCTCCCATGCTTTTGTCCACTACCTATGGAGTGGTTCTCCATAGGTAGAGAGGACTAGGGAGAGTTCTAGACTGAGCTTTAACTGCTTGCAGTGAAATCTGTTTTCTGGGGTTTTTATTCCATGTTCTTTTTCAGACATTTTATGTGACTTCGGTGATAAATATGGTTGCCTCCATGCATAGCCTAGAGATGAAGAAAATTCAGTCAGTAAAGTCTTCCATTTGGTAAAGCACTTCACCTAAGAAAGTGCTGCATACCATCCTTGTTGACTGGTACCCGACCATAACCACATTTGCAGATAAATTCTCAAAGGTCTCTTATAAGCTGGTATATAATTCTTGAAGCAGTCCAGTACCTCTTCTAAAACGAAATTTCAATTTATGTCTTTGCACAAGGTTTTTATGTTATTTTGATCAGATATTTCTTTTCAAAAGGGTGTTCAGTGGTTTCATAAGGGGCTTTTTTTGCTGCTTCCTGGACAGAGGGGTGCTTTTCTACTCTGTTCTAATTTCCTAACGGCAAAATGGGAAAATAATCTAAATATTGCTCTTGTCAGAATTTCTGTGGGATTGGAGTCTAATCAATCATATGTAGTTCCTCAATAAAATCCAGACCTTTTTATATATTTCCCATATCACAAGCAATTTCATGTACTTTCAGTTCATAAATGCAAGCTTCATTCAATGTGAAACAGTAATATTCAATAAAATTTTCCCCTGATATGAGTCAAAAATGTCCTACATGATTTTTGGTCCATATTTTACTGTCTTTGCTTCCAATTAAATGATCTGTGAATACTGCTAATTACACTGCCTTCCTGTGCCAAATCACTGAAGTATCAGTAAAGGGTCATCATTTAAACAGCTACAAATTAATCACAAAAGCCAACCTTTAACACATCCATACAGTGATTTGAATTCAGAATCTCCCCCTTACGCCTCTTCATTTTCCTTTTTTGAATTGTAGCTATTGTAGCTGTATTGCATCACAGGACATTAAGCATGTTTCAACTCATGGGACTGAGTCAGTCATGTTTTTAGAAATTGAAAACAAATGTTATAATACTGTAAATGACAATATTTAAAGCAGTAGCAGTTTCCTAGTAGGCATGTCTATTTAATAGATATCTTAGGTTTTCAGCTTCAAAGTGTAGTAGTATCTTTTAATAGTATCTTTCACTAGCTGAAAGAATTTTTTAAAAAATTCCACGTTTGACAGCAACACCAGAAGATCCAAACCAAAAGGGCAAGAAAGTCAATAACAAACGTAGAAATAATTTGTGAAATTATTCTTATTAGATGAATTAGCATGGTTACCAGACAAAATACAGGGAATTTTTTTTTATATTTCAATGGTTTATTAATGAGGATTCACAATTTATGGTTTCCCAGCAGTGTATCATACCATATTAAGAAGGCCATTTGGTAGTAGAAGAGGCTGTGTGGTAGTTGAAGAGAAAGAGAAATGGGATAAAAAATCAGGATAGGATAGTTTCTTCTTTTATATAATAAGCGATTGGAGTTTGGAGTTAGAAGGTATTGGGGGCAAAAGGGCATGTTTCAAAGAGGAATTAAGTTAAAATCTTCATAACACTGGTTCCATTTTTATGTGGAAAGTGAAAAGAGTAGTTTGGTAGACACAGCTCGTTTTTAACGGGCAGAATTAGAACATACTGAACATCTTAAAGGAGTAAAATGTCTTGCTGGATACAATGATCCAGAGAGGAGTGCGTCAGGAGCCCAGAGAAGCCAAATGCCTCCATAAATGAAGTGTGTCAGTCACTCCATCCTTACCATGAAATCAGTGCATAATGATGTGTTTGGATCTGCTGGTATGATCTTCACAACTTCTGCATAGACCTGTAGACTCGCAAGTATCTTCTGTGCTAGAGTATGCTAATAACTATTCTTTTTTGAGTTTGCTCATGGAAAAAATAAATATGTAAATGATAATAAAAGACATGAAAAGAAGAACTGAAAATTACTCATTCCAGTGAAGGTGCAAGCTTTTACCTGGCTTGGGATTTTGCAGCTGTGTTCTGCAGGTACCAGTGAACTTTTTGATGTTTGATCTGAAATATGGCATATCCATGATGTTGGAACAGCAATTCATTAATACATTATAGGAAAAAGAATCATATTCTAGATTACTGAGAAAATCTGTGCTGCCAAGCTTTCATATTTCTCACTTGGCCCACACTTGTTAAACTGATAAAAACTGAATGTGAAGAGTAATCATTGAAGGAATGGTTTAAAACTTGATATAAACCAATCTGACATACAAATGTGTGCTACTTCTGTTGATTTCATTGCCATTACAAGAACAAAAAACCCCAAAGAAAATCACAATAGTGAGACAGCTTTTTGAGGTTTTCTCCATGATTTTTAGCAATGTTAATGTCAACAGGTTTTCCTGGAATGCAGAGCTTTTATTATACAAGGTAAATGAACTACTGTTTAGCTAGGATAGCCATCATTTTTTTTCTCTTTATTTTTCCTTCTTTACAACTCCCTCTAATGAATTTCACTGATTGGTAAATTTTCTTATAGTCAGAATATTGATTAATTTGTATCAGAGTGGCATCAAATAAAGTTGAGATTGATGCATTTGGTCTGGTAGCAGAAGTCCTCAGCTGTTTGAAAGGGATCTGCTGCTTGGAGGAGTAATCCATGGCTAGAATACATGATTAACAATTTGTAAATATGCAGTCTTAGAAGGAAGACTTAACTCATGTGAGATACAATACCTTTCTTCTGTACTTCCTTGTTATTTGGTTATAAGTAAATTCAGTTTTCTGGTAATCGGCAAAGATTCTTAAGGTGTCGTGCAAGAAATAAATGTTTGACCTTGCTTTTAGATTTCAGGATGGATTTAAGATGGTTAATATCTCAGGAAAATATAGGAACTGTGAGAAGGCTTGGCTTTTATGTAATTGTTCTCTAGAAGCTGGGTTATAATTATTTTTGTTTCTTTCTATTTATATTCAAAAAGTTGCAGTTTGTGGGGTTCTTAAATATTCTTAACTTAGCTTATGTCAGTGTCTTGAGAGTTTATATACTGTGTGCTTAATTTCATGTCAGTAACTGAAAAAAGTTAAGCATTTAGAAGGCCTGAAACTGTCATTCATTGTTACAGGCATGATGTGATCCTGGACAGAAAAATGATGTACAAAACCATTTTACACTTTAGCTTTGGGGTTTTTTTGTACTATTTATGTGCAAATAGTTGAAATAAAACTTCATAAAGTTCAATCGTACACATGGCTGCAAAAAGATGGTCTGATTTGATTCCGTACAGTTGGTGTCCAAACAGTTGGGTTTTCCCCAGCCTACAGCTAGCACAGCTATCTAGTCATGGGTCTGCATTGCAAACACTAACAGTACGTCCTAGCCAAGTGAAAGAGCAGAGGACAGAACAAACTGTGTTAATAGAAGCCCCACCAGCAGAGTTGGGAGAGGGGTGGAAAGTTTACCACCAAAGTATGATAGAAATATGTAAGACTCATTTTCTGTAAGATTATTGTTTGCCTATAAATTTACCTCTGTAAAGAGAATAGCAGCAACAGCATGTTTAATGACTTAGAAGTCATGCTACAAATAAAGCTTGAATTGTTAGAGGATTCATCATCTCCAGTAATTTCCATTTTTGAGAACATGTTGCAAGGTGTTTTATTTCTATTATAGTCAAACCTGAAAATGCAAGATGCAAAGATCTCAAATAAAAGAATTCTGTGTTCTCAATTGCTTGTAATGGATGTTTAAGGAGTTTACTTATTTCAGGGCACCAACCTCTTTCATAAAAGCTGATGTTCATATTCAGAAACATGTGCTGTTCAAATCAGCATTACAAAACTTTGAAACTTGAATGACATAAAAGTAACCACAGTGAATGAAACAGTCCATGTTTTCTCTCCCGTGTTCATTTCTTTTAGTGCTGGAGTCGGCAGGACTGGCTGTTTCATTGTGATAGATGCCATGTTAGAGAGAATAAAGCATGAAAAGACTGTAGATATTTATGGCCACGTAACTCTAATGAGAGCACAGAGGAATTACATGGTTCAAACTGAGGACCAATACATCTTTATCCATGATGCACTGCTGGAAGCAGTGACATGTGGAAATACCGAAGTGCCAGCCAGAAACCTGTATGCATATATCCAGAAGCTGACACAGATAGAAACAGGAGAGAATGTCACAGGAATGGAACTGGAATTTAAGGTACTGGGATTTTATGTTGTGGGTAACCTAAACCAAATGGTGTAACACTAAAGCTGGTCTGTTCTCCACCAGTTGTTTCCAGTAATCAAAAGATAAAAGACACCATTAGAGTAAATTTTTAAATTAGGAAGATGGTTCTTTCTAAAAAGTACGATTCTATTCTCAGTGGGTGTCTGGACAAGAACCATTTGGTGAGGGTGATTTAACCGTGCTGTTCCTTTATTGTTGTTATTTTATCTTGAAATATATGTTTCCATAGTGGTTTAATACTGGAATTTGTCCAAATGCACTAATGGAGCAGACATTGTACTTGTATAAGGTGTTAGAAGAAGCTTTACAAATATTTGGCTAATGCAATAGAATATGGAAAAGTAACATCTGAAATTGAAATTGCTCATTAATTGATACTGAGCAGAGATTATAAAACCTGATTGTGTCACTTATTTTTGTTCTACCTGGCCTTAATTATTTTAATTTTTCAACAGCGTCTTGCTAGCTCTAAGGCTCACACTTCAAGATTCATCAGTGCCAATCTTCCATGTAATAAATTCAAAAATCGCCTTGTCAATATTATGCCATATGAGTCCACAAGGGTATGCTTGCAGCCTATCCGAGGAGTAGAAGGCTCTGATTATATTAATGCCAGTTTCATTGATGGATACAGGTACAAATAGTGATGTGTTCTTATCTGTACTGCTTTAAAAGTTTACAGAATTGTTTATGTAATTGCATTGAAAATAACAGAACTTACTATTAAAATCTAGTATTTGTTATTTGTTCAGGGCATGTTTGATTGGGTGGGTATTTAAATTTTATAAAAGGTTTATATTTTTTCATGTAGTTTCATGTAATATAGAAAAATTTTGTAAATTACATAGAATGTTTATAGAATCTTAAACATTCTATTTTTACCTATGTTTAAACCACTGACAGGTCTCAGTATGCTTTACATGCTGAACGTTAATGAGATTTTAAGCATGCTCATGATTTGGATCCCAATTTCTTCACACTTACTCTGCTTTAAAGGATATATAGAAATAAGATACAGGAGATATATTCTGTGTGTCAAAGTGATAATCTATGATCTTGGAGCACTGACTAAGACTTGACCTAACCACCAAAAGCCTTTTGTATGTAAACAGATGGGCAGCCCACCAGCATCTTCATGACAACATGGAGCAATATGCCCTCAGCTGACTTAGGCAAATTATACCATTTCTTTTTCATGCCTTTTTCAACCAGCTGCTTAAGTCAGTTTAGGTGTGCCTGGGTATCCATATCCCAGGGATAATTTTGTGAGCCTGCGGTCATAGTTGAAAATAAACTTCATCTCCACTATCGCCCACAAAGGTGTTTCTGTTGCTTGAAAGAAGCAACAGTGCAAACTGGTTATCATCTTATAAAGCTGCTGATCCAATCTTTTGGTGGTAGCTTCCACTAGTAGGATATTAGGGCCTGGAAATGCACACTCCACTCCCAGATTTTCTTCCTGCCTTATTTTGCTGGAGGCATCAGACTGTTGAAGAGAAGTTAATAAAGAAACTGCTTGATGCTATAATTCCTGAACTTAATAGATTGTTAGACAGTTATTTCTATAAAATGAACCAGCACAACTAAGTGTTTCTTAAGTGCTTTTTACAGCACACAAAATTGAACAATTAGAGTTGCATTAAAATTTAAATAATAATGATAAAGTCATACATCATAATATTAACAGACTAATTTTCCTCTCAAAGTTCTAAAAATAAAAAGCCATAGTTTGATTAAACAATCATAATAAGGTTTTAATGTGCTCATTATTAATAGTATATACATTTTCCCCTCTAGATAATGTTTACATATAAACAGAGAACATGAGTATAAATTCACTTCTTTCATTAAACTACTATTCTTATTTTTTTTTTTTAATGTAGACAACAAAAAGCTTACATAGCTACACAGGGTCCTTTAGCAGAAACAACTGAAGACTTTTGGAGAATGCTCTGGGAGCATAATTCTACAATTGTGGTCATGCTCACTAAGCTACGAGAAATGGGCAGAGTAAGTACTGCTCTAATATTCCTTTACTAAAATGTTGGTTATAGCAGCTCTTTTTATTAAAGTATTTCATTGTTAGGAATATCTAAAGGTGAGAATTTTTAGGTTCCTTCTCCTGCTGAAATAGGAGTGGCCTTCCTGGTCACTAGGTATAAGTTTTTCCAATCTGTTGATGTATCGCAATAGACAAACTAGACATGGCATGTTTTTTGCGGCACGCTGAGATTCAGCAAGTGGGTTTGCATGCTGATGTTCCGAAGTAGGAGGAGGGACCACTGCTGTCTGTTGAAAAAAAGATCTCTTATTTGGAAACTTCACTTTTGCAGCATGTCCTTGTAAAAATGTTAAAAGGAAGTGTGATGTTTTTGAGATCTGGATGTCTTCTATGTGTTCTGTCCTGCACATTAAAGAATCAGCCCCCAGTTAACTCATTTCATTGATACTCTGTCTACTGGAAAGAACTAAGCAGTCTACTATCTGGACAGGATTATATCAAGAGAAAGCTAGCATCTGATAAGTCAAATCGGAGTTAGGCCATATGTCTGTGAGAATAGAGATTATTCAGGATATGGTTAGTGGATGCATAAATAGAATCGTGACTGAGGCTGGGGGACTTGCTCCAACAAGCAAAAAGGAAGAAAACTGAAGATAGTATCAGGATTTAAATTGAGATAAAAACTCACCATTGAAAATTAGGCTAGGGATAGCTCTTGTCACTGATAGATAATAAAACTGAACAGACGTATAAGCAAGTTCTGATACACAGCAACCAATGAGAAACCCTTTGCAATGCAGTATTAAAGATAATACTTTGCTCTACGAATTTAATGTTTACACCGACACAAGCAGCTCATGTTCCTGTCACTATTGGCACTTTCCATGAATATCACACTTAGCTGAATAAAAAAGGGTTTATACCAGTTTATGGTAGTCCTCTCAAGTAATGGGAAACGTATTTTATTTTGTTATTTTGTAGGAAAAATGCCACCAGTACTGGCCTGCGGAGCGCTCAGCCAGATATCAGTATTTTGTGGTAGATCCAATGGCAGAGTACAATATGCCACAGTATATTCTGAGGGAATTCAAGGTTACAGATGCAAGGGTAAGTCAACAGAGCATTACACTTGTTCCCATAAGTTTAAAAGAAAATGTCTATGTCTTTCTTTTTCTATGTTTGGGGTTTTTAAAATTTTTATTGTTAAGAAAACTCTAGAAATATACTTTCTACAAGCAATAACAAAAAAGCAGATGAAGTTATTTTTAAATAAATGGGATCTTTCTGTAGGAACAATTGACTTCATTCAGATCTAGCATCTAGGCAGCACAATTTTATAGTTTTGAACTATTTGTGCCAAAATACATTTGATTATTTGAGGACCATTTTCCTCTTTTTCTTCATTTTCCCCTTGATCAATATTGGGTACAATTTTTGCCACTTACAGTGTTGTTTTGTTGTTTTGCACCACCCTTGAGATTGAGTGAGTATGAAGGTTAATGCATTGAGATTTTTAAACTGCAGAGCAAATGACATTCATAAGAAAAGCTGGACAGGCTTTGCACATTATAATTTGATTTTTCATATAGCATATTTTCAGCTCTCTAGTATATCTGCAGAGTAGATACATGCAGCTGTGACCTTAGCATCCTCATTTTCATACTGCATTTCTTATCTGAATTCCTGAGTCCAAAACTGAGCACTCATACAAGATTAAACATACATAAACTTTTAATATATATTTGGCGTTTCTCAGACTTGATTTCTAGCACTTCAGTCTGCATGGCAGGAAAACATGCTGTCAGCACCTGTTTCTGTAGGCACTGTGGAATAATACTTGTTCAAGCAGAATAGCAGGATGTACTGTCCAGGAATAACATGAGTGGCTATTCAGAGTTGCCTGTCAGCATCCAAAATGTTAGACTTCCTCATAGTTCGCTAGACTAGTGCTTTTAATGTGAACTTCAAGTAAAATTGGATAGTATTGTTACTATCAAGACAGTATATGAACCTTTCGTTTGGCAAATGAGATTTAGGTGTAGGTTTTTGTAAAGAAACTGTGGATACATTGGATCTGATTTTCATTCTGTTTGAAATGTAGTAAGGATCATATGACTCATCTCTTCTCTAACTTATATGTGCTTAAGAAAAGTGTAGAACAGGCTCCTAGCATCAGTCTTTAAACACACTTGTAAGCAGAGATAGTCAAAGCCAATTTCACTGCAAATATGCTGATAGTTTTCATTGATTTTCTGTTAAAAATCTGTCTCAAGTCGGAAGAGTTACTGTGTGACATAGTTCACAAAGATCTGATCGCAAAATTACAGTTATAACAAAAAGCTATAGCTGTAATTGATGCGTCTACAAACATTTTGTATTTAAAAAAATTTCTTTCAAAAGTTTATATTGAAGTTGGGTATTTAAGAAAATGTGCTTACCTACAGCTATCAAACCAGTAAAAAGGGGTCAAATAATTAAATGATTAAATTTGCCAGAATTAATTTTATTTGACATGATATTAATAAAGCTCTTTTTTAAAGCATCAAGCACATTGACAGTCCTGTTGTTACATTTTACTATCACACATTGTTGCTTCTAAAATTTTAAAAATCTCCTTATCTTGATGGTCCAAATTTTGTTAAACTCATCAGCGAGCTGACAGCACCATGTTAAATTTTCTAGTTATGCTAGGAAACTATAGCTCCTTCCAAATTTACTGGAGGAAGTGAGAAATACTTACCAAAATGTACATTATAGTTTTCCTCTAGTTAAGATTTTGTGGCTGTCACACCCAGTAATTGAGATCTTTTGACTAAATTGTTGCATTCAAAGAAGAGTACATGCTGGAGTGATTGCAAACATCCTCTCTCGGTCTCATCTCCAAATCCATCCATGCTGTTGCAATACCATCCATGCTCTGGCAGAGCCAAGATGACCAGTTATTCCACAGGGACAAAAAATGAGGCACTGTACTTTTGTAGGTGCCAGCAGCAAGTGTCTGGTGTCTCTCTGTTATTTCTGAAACTGAACTGTGAATTGTCATACGGTGAAATTGACCTCTGTAACTGCTTCAAGTTATTGCTTCTGACTGCTTTGTTCTCACTTTCTCTGGAAACTCAAGAGGTCAATATGTTGGGCCAGTCTTATTTAAGGCTAAACTATTAGTGATGGCTGTAAGAGAGTATTATAAATTCTGCAGCCTAATCAAAAGACAATTGAATATCCCCTGTGAGAAGGAAGAAGAAATCCAAACGGTCAGCCAATATATAGGATGATACATTAAAAGCCCTCTGTGCCACATAGGGATCTGAAAGTACTTATTTTGATAACTAACTGTGCAAACTGTCACAGCATTTGAAAGTAAAGATTTTAATAAAATTTGGCATTTGTATCTGGACTGCTGTTGGCAAGAATCTCATTAAAAGAAATCAGCACTGTTTATAATGTCAGTAGCAGAGGGAACTGTAGGAAATTGCAGATCAGTTCCCAATATGCTCTAATGCTAGTCTAACATAGACTAAGTAACTTTACTTCTCTGCTCATTAAATAACATTAAATAAGAGAGGTTATTGTCATTTCACAGACTTGCATTGGAATAGTGAGTTACGGAAGTCATGAAACGTACAAATACACTTGATATATACACACTGAAGAAGAAGTATTTACCATTAGATCTATTTATCACAGAGAAATGTGTGATCTTTCCAATGACAGACCGGACTTATGTAAAGTAGTGTCTTTCTTACTTTTTCTACCTGGAAAAGTTACTGTTATTTTAGTGTAAGTCCTATCAGGGTCAGAAATTGCTGAAGAGTTTCCATCTCCTTAACAACATGTTGCTAGTAAGTCAGATTTCAGGTTTTCTTTCCTTACTTTAGAAGAACAGAAGATTATTTTGAAGGGAATCAACCTATACTTGTGTCTTCTTGATGAATTTATATCATGTGCCTAAGGCTGTCTGGAGGATGCAATTTCATTATGTCTTCTTGGGGGAAAATGGGATTACAGAGACTATTATCAGAGATGTTTGTATTAACAAAATACCATTTTGGAAGGAAACATTTAGTTCTTTGTTTTGATGCACGCAAGAAATCAAATTGGGTGAATATTTTCAAACATTACATATTTGTTTAAGTGGCGAAAAGCATTTCACAGATACAGACTACTAAATTGTCACTGTGGTCTAGTGGAAGTAGACAGTATGTGTGTCCTCTCACAGAGTACACATACACATACTGTTTTTTCTGTTTTCCTTACTCATCTGAAATATGGGAGGCAAAACCCCACAAAACCAGAGGAAATATAAAAGCAAAGCATTGGGGTTTCCTTTGGTTATATTTAAAATCACTTCTGTATCATTTCAAGGTCTGTAGAAGCTGAGTGGTAGAAGGAAAAAGAGAGAAAGTTTGTTCTTGCCTCCAGCATAACTTGCTGCTTTTTGAGGGGAATCTCCAGTAATAATTTGAATTTTTCATGAGTTTTACTTAGAAGAAATATCAATTTTTCATGACTTTCACTTAATAGAAGACTATTTTGATGACATGGCAGTGTGGGTGCTTAGAAAACATGATGTCTAGAGGCACCAGTTAACATCAGTAGCTCACATTGCCATGATTTTGAACATTTCAGCTGTGCAGATTGACAGTGTCAAAATCATCAAGCACAATGTTTGAAAATGCAGAACAAATTTGCTTTATCAGTTTGTGTTGCATTTTTTATATGTCCTGACTTTTTACAGATTAAATAGGCATATAACAGACGTTGTCATTTAGTAATTCCAGTGGCTTCATAATAAAAATAACTATGATGCAGTATTCTGCACTTTAAAGAAATGCTGTTAGCCTTCCTAAGCACAGGGATTGAAGAGCTTCAGGTGCCTTGTTTTAAGAAAGGAAGCCCTTCCTCTCAATTTTAACTAAATCCACGCTGCTAATGAATTAAATGAACCATTATCAAAGGGAAATTCGTTAAACAACTGGCTTGTTGAGCCATCTTCTTCCAGGAAAAATGTTCACCTCATCGAAAACAGCTTACTATTAAAGATAACATCTGCAGGGAGGGCAATGACTAAACAAGTCTTATCAGTAAGGATATTCCTGCCGTGAAGTAGATGAGCATATCTCAGAAATGGAAAGTCAGATTAGATGACGTTATTCTACCTGATCTGTATATAAAGGAACTTGTAGTCCACAGGATTCAAAACAAAACATACCAAAAAAGTTATATACCTTGGTGGGGTTGTTACGCCTTTGGCTTCAGACACCCTTTTTTCACCATCAGAATGCCAGACAACTCTCCTATGCAGTGTGGAAGACAATCTATGCAATATTGTTAATGAAACGACGCTTCCGGGCCAATGCAAAAGCTTCAGTCAGTACTGCAGTTGAAAGAGTTTTCATAAATGTGATCTCAGCCATTCCCCAGCTCCTCTCAGCATCCTTACTTTGTGATTGTCTTATGATTATCGGCTGACCGACTTTAAGCCGCAGCAACATGCTTTTGTGATACATCATTTGTGTCTTTTGTTAAAGGATGGTCAGTCCCGAACAGTGAGGCAGTTCCAGTTCACTGACTGGCCAGAACAAGGAGTGCCAAAGTCTGGCGAAGGATTTATTGACTTCATAGGCCAAGTGCATAAAACAAAAGAGCAATTTGGTCAGGATGGACCAATTTCTGTTCATTGCAGGTAAGTAAACAAAGCTTAAAAACTAATTATATGCAGATCTGGGGTTTTTTCTGAACTTGATTTCTGATTGTGGCAAAGGTGATTATTTAAACATTTCAGAGGTGAACTATCGGAAATGTAATCAAATAGAAGATTTAAAAAGGAACACAATGAACTGCTCCATGGAATGGGAACTGTTCTGTGATATTCCATTTATACAGAAACAGTTCTTCAGAGATATGTGGAAACACATGATTTTTTTCTTCACTTAGAAATGTCTCTAATGCAGCATAAAAGCAATCTGGTCAATGCTGCACAAAGAAGGCATAGGAAGAGCCTTATCACAGGCTGCTGCATCTGATATTTTTTCCACTAGAAATTAAAAATGAGGCTGTTACTTTGGTGGGAATTACTAGCTGCAAACAAGCTAGTTACACCTCAGTGGCACATTAGTAGCAATCAAGATGAGACCAAAAAAAAGGTAGGTATCTCAAGAAAGAGAATGGAATAGAAAGTGGTGTTTAGAAATTTTGCCTGTCAAAAAAATCATTGAGGTTTGAGTTGATGAGTTCTAACTTCAGAACTTAGTGCTCATTTTGGATGTGATGGGTACCCTCAATTCCTTTGCAATTGATATGCAGATGAAAACAACTTGCATGGTGGGTAGGAATAATCCAGCATGGGCTTTTTAATATTCTTGTATTTTTAATTTATTTTCTCTGCAGTATTCTGGAGTCTATAGCAGATGGCCAAAAATAATATCTTTATCTTTTATCTCTTATTTAATAAATTGTTTTCTATAAATTCCATTAGGATTTTAGATACCCATTTTTGTAATATGAAATTATTTTTTGTAGATTAAATATTATTATTGATTATAACAGAGATGCAAAATACTGACACAAGTTGCAAGTCCTTACTGCAAGCCAGGTAGTGCCCCACTGCTAGCATGAAGACAAAGGAATGAGTTTACTAGAGCCTAGTAAACAGAGAGAAATTCTCATCTTTCCAAAGTCAGGAGTAAACAGAAGTTGAGTTCTTTATGATCCCCTAATCCAAAAGACTGACAAAATGAATGTATTGGAATACTTGAATCCTACTTTTTTTGGGTGCCTGAAGTTTTTTATGGCCTGCTAAGGAGAATAGCATTGCAGAGCTGTTGGGATTCATTTTGCAAGGGAAAATGAAGGACAACCCTGATAAGAATAAGCCTTATTCTTCAACATTAATGAGTTTTGAGAGGACAGGAGTAATAAGCAATATTTATGCCTTTATGCAGATAAGAAAGCAAAGTGATAATTTTCTTCTAAGTTCTTTGTGCCATGCAGACATGTCCACTTGTGACTACAGTGAACACTGCTTACAGTACATTATATATCCCTCCCAAATGGATGTGATCTTTCATGGTAAAATTATGGATTTCTACCATTGACTTTGCTAGAAACAAAATCAAATCCAGTGTAACTTATCATGGCTTGGTTTTAAAATGTCTTTATTGTTGTTGTAATGACAGTTTAGGGACTGGTAATGCTAATCATCATTGTGAGTGTTAGTCAATCTACATGAGTAAGAAATGTCCCTAGCAAATTAGTAAGTTTGTTTGTTTATTTCAGGAAGCACAAGTTCCTGGATACCTGCACTTTCCTAGTCTCTGAGGAATTACTGAAATAATGCCTCTAATTTGTACCATGATGAGTTGTACTGTGAATTAAAACTCCCCTAGTGTCACTTCCTTGGGGTTTCCTTCACACTCTACACAATTTTCACAAGCTTGCTTTCTCTGTTACACAGTAAACCCCCACAACCCACAATTTTAAATTTTCTCTTTCCCTAGCATTTTTACAAATAAGTCAGTGTGTTGAATTAAAAAACTTCTTACCTCATAAGGCAGATACTTAAAACTATTTAAGAGAGCAAAGGACTGGTCACCTTGAAGCAAAATTTTCACTTCAACCAATATTAGATATTTATAGTCTTTTTATTTCAGCTTTTAGCTCAAGAGTGAGGAGGACCTTTCCCAGAATGCATTCAAGATGTATTTGTAGTAATAAACTCTTCTCTCTTACAACAAATCAATACTTCTTCATGGTTCATTAAAGCGTCCTAACTTTAGTTTCTAGTTTAAGTAATAAATCACTGTGAATCATAAAGCATCATGAAGGAGTGCTTTAACTTCACTCTAGAAATCCTAAGCATTTTTGAATAGGAATTGTTACAGTGTTAAAGTATGCTTGCCACTCTTAGGGGAACGGGATCAATTTCCTACAGACTTTTCTCAAGACATTACATGGATTTGCAAGCATCAAGATCTTTCCATGTTAGTCTCTCTTCCTCATTAAGTAATGTCTCCAGATAGTTACTGATTTCTTAAGTACACAAGACAAAAAATAAATTTCTTCCTTTTGCTGGAGATTTCCAAGTAATTTTTTTAAACAAAGATTTGTCTAGTGTATGAGGTCAGAAATCCTCTCACACATTTAGAAGATCATACTCCCTTTTTTTTTTTTAATCTTTAATTAGCAGAGCAGGAGCAGGAACAAGGAGAATGTAAAATGGTAATCTGCCTTCATTCTGCTGGTCATTTTGTGGGCTACTTGGTTTAGATCACACTGTCATCAGCTCTGTTCCAATGAGCGGGTTCCAGGATTTTTCAGGATGTTTCTTAATTACTAGCTGTCTAATTTACCTCATCAGGTACCTTACACTACAATTGCTTTAGATGTCCAGGACTGTTGTTATCCCATATAGGTAAATCATCACTGACAGCATGATGTTCTGTCAAGTGGTGTGTCAGTTGTCCTTTGGCTTCAGCAATCTGAGGGCACCCAGCCTATGCAAAATTGGTAAATCCAATTGCATATGTCTAATAGCCCTAGAAGTGCACTGACCTAGACCAAACACTAAATACCATCATACAGTTTGAACATTCAATTTCCACACTAGTTTTGTAAATTTGCTGGATCTCTGTCATAGTTCATATGAACATTCAGAGTTTTTCAGGTTTTCCCTGTTGTTCATGCTGTTCCATTCACTTGTCTGGTGGATAGGTCTCATAAATATTCAGCTTCCCAAGGTTATCTGGCTGGAGAAAACCTTGTGGAATTATTAGCATCAACAGTGAGATGACAGGGTACTTCGTTTCCACCCATAGAAGTTCAGACTTAGAAAATCTTTTTTTTCTGTGTAGTTACCTGTCTCTTTTACCATGTATAATCATCGTGAATAAGCGATTGTTTAATTTTGAAAGCTGACAGCTATTGGTTCTATTGATTGCAAGAATTTCTGTCACTTATTGAGGGCTAAAACTAATAGCAGAAACCCAGGACAGAACAGAGAGCAAACAAGCCATGTATACGCAAAGATATTTATGACTAATGTAGACAACCATGGTAAATGTGTATCAGCATTGGAAAGCAAAGATCCAGACTGCCAGATGTGAATAAGACCTGAGTTGAGATTTTTTTTGTGTCCATTATTTGAATTGAAGCATGCGTGAACAAGTTCAATATTAAATGAACATGCATACTTCTAACTCAAAGTAGAAGGTAAAATAGCACAGTGAAGATGTACAAAACAGGGCATATACATGGCGAACTAAAGTAAAGCAGGCAGCAGAATGCATTTTGGCTTCATTTTCTCTTGTCAGTTGAAATGTATGTTATTGGCAACAAATGTTAACATTTGCCTTCACCATGCACTGATTTTCATATATCTGGATGAACAAACCAAGTCACTGTGCAAGGAAGACTGGAGAGTCAGGATGTACTCAGTAGCATGTAAAGTTTGCTTGAGCACAGTTTTTCTTTTGAATGCAGTGTGGTAATTTGCTGGGAAATTTTGCTTGGTGAGCCTTTCCCCATATAGAAATTTGTACACATATGGTGTGTTGTAACCACAAGTAATTTGTCAGCCAATTCTTTCAGCATTAACTGTCAATTAACATTTGTTTTTTCCTTTTATTTTCTCTTCATTCTCTTCAACAGTGCGGGTGTTGGAAGGACTGGAGTATTCATAACCCTGAGCATTGTGTTAGAAAGAATGAGATATGAAGGTGTTGTAGACATCTTCCAGACTGTCAAAATGTTAAGGACACAGCGGCCAGCCATGGTACAGACAGAGGTGAGCAAAACAGTATCCATATGCCATGGTGGTGGAAAAGAAGCAATATTTACACAAGCAAAAAAAATGCACAGAGACTGTATAAAATGTGCTTACTGTTATATCTGAAGTCACATATTGGCCCTGTGACTATAGGGTAAAATCTGCCATAAAGGTACTGCTAGGACTGTTTCCTGTTACTGTAGTAGTTACTGTAGGATGAGGAAGAAAAAAATCATTTCAATAGTGGATCCTAAATTATGGTAGTTGAGAAAATCCATTTGTGAAGCATCACCCATTTTTGTCTGATCCTTGTTTCCTGGCAGAAATGTGTGGTAACAAAGAAGCAGGTAAATTGTTTGTGCAGGTGGATCCACTGATTTTTTTTTTATCCCCAGGAGAAAAGTCTTGATCATGTCTTCAGACTGCCACTGTATTATTTTCATGTTTTTCTTGACTTTGTGTCACCAAGCAAGTGGCTTTTTGGCCTGAAAATCATAATGGTAGATTCAGCATTCAGGATAACTATAGTGTAAATAATTTCTATGCTAGCAAGTGTGGCATAGAGAAATAAAGAAAGGGATAAGTAGTATAAACCAGTTACCTGGGCGTGTATGCTTGGAACTCTGTCATGTCGTAAAGAATGCTTAAACATTATCAGTTAATGTTGTGCCTAATTTTTACTTTAATTTCTGAGCAGAAGACCTGAACTAAGGCAGAACCAATGGGTTAGGAGAACCAAGGAAAAGGGCGAGAGAAGGGAAACATTTTAGGTCACACATTTATTTAGTATAATTTGATTGACACTGGCCTTTAAATTACAGTCTGTGAAATTTAAAATGGCTCCCCAGAGTTTGCCATTTTCCGCAAGAAAATTAAACTTGTTCAGTAGAAGCTGGGTAGTTTTACTTTTAAGAAGACAACTTCATAAAAACTTATATGAAAAATACAGATATTTATTTTTAATCTTGTCAGTTAGCCAAGTAAATCACTGTGACCAAACTGAAGAGTTAATTCCATTTCTTTTCCATTACCATCATTCTTCTGGATAAGCAGAATGAAAAATGACTGCTTTCTGTCATTTTGGCTCCAAGAAATAACTACAGTATACAGAAAAAGTATGCTTCTTTGAGCCTACCTGACAAATGCAGAGTTCAATTCTGTGATATATGCTCCCTCCCCCTGCTTTGACTTATTTCTGTATGCCACCCTTCACCCCCACTGCTGAAAGCAGAAGTGTTGTGTACGCATTTCTTCCAGGATTCTGTGGAAAACAATTCTCTCATTCACTGTATAAACTGCCAGAAAATCTAATCCGTATTAAACAAGGCACTTCCATGTGGACCACACATACACTTAAAATTCAGGCATATATGTAATGTATTCTGCCACTGTTCGAACTATCCCAGCTAACAGAAAAAAACTATTAGTGATCACACCACCTCAGTGAAGCAAGTACCTGATTAGTTTCCTGGCCTCCAAAAGAGTTTTAATTGTGATCTTAACAAGTGCAGCCTGTGCAGTTACCACATAGCACTATCAGACAAATAAACAAACATCCCTGGTATTTTCAAGCNCTTTTTACCATTTAAACCCTGAATTGCAGTTGGGAATAAGTGCACAGATGTGCCGTTTTAGTGTAAGTGTGCAAAATAACATAAGTGTGCAAAAGGACTGCTGAGAATAACAGAAACTACCCAGTGTTGGATTCATTGGAGGTATAAGCAAATTTCTCACCACACTAGACTTCTCTCTGCTTTCAGGTGTAGGTTGAAATGAAGTCTGTTTCATGTGAATAAGGTGCTTTAGCTCCATATTTCTGACTTAGGCCCTTTTCTTGCCACAGGCTAAGGTATCTTCACATTTTCGTCAAAGCCTTAATTACTGAAAGGCTGGGATTCCCTTTGCTTTCTTAACATGATTTTTAACCTGATGGTTTTCTGTACAGCATTCCATATTAAGGCTATGATGGACTTTTTCACTTAGTGTGTTGTATTAGCTGTGTAATTAATTGTATGTTTTGCTACTTATTTTCAAATACGTGGGGGGAAAGCATCCTAGCATGTTCCTATCAGAAGAAAGCTTTATGCAGATACTGTTTTAATCCAGCAAAACAGACTGTCAGTAGGTGGGTATATAGTCTCTGCACAAAAAGAAGCTGCATTCTGTGGAAAATGTTGTTGCATTAAATGAGTGTCTATCTTCATCAGTTGTAGCTCAGAGTGGTTTTCTGTTGATGTCAGCAAGTGAATATTGCTGAACTGCAGATGCCTCTGCAGTGTATTTGTTTGTAGCTACAAAATACTCACTATTATTTGAAAGAAACTAGAAACCAACCAACAAGCTGACTTTTTGATGCTTTTGTTTTCTATTTTTCTTTCTCTAGGATCAATACCAGTTCTGCTATCGAGCCGCACTGGAATATCTGGGCAGCTTTGATCACTATGCAACATAAAAACCCATTGTGGATTTTTATTGCAGGCCCTTTAAGATCCAGAGAGCCGCTTCTGAGCCATACGATGTGCTTTAGAAGTACTTCTTAACTCTTAGCTAAGGAGCAATTATTGGGGATATATAAAATAAAAAATAATTAAAAAAAAAAAACAAATGAACAAAAATATTGGGGATATATAAAACAAAAAAAACCAACAAAAAAAGAACCCCACCCAACAAGAAGTATTCCATGTGGACCAAGAATTCAGTTTAATAACCTAACCATAATAAAAGAATCCTGACCACTGAGGCATCTGAAGGATCTCATTTACAGATACCTCAAGGGTTCGACATTGGTTGAAGCTAAAGGGAAGAGGAAATTAATCAGAAAGAGTGATCATCTTATTCAGGATTACATGCTTTTGCAAAGAGGAGTTTTGAGAACTGCAGTTCAGTGCAAGATGTTTGTTGCAAGGTTGGGTTCTGGCTTCTCAAACAAAGCGGACTCTTTACTTCAACATCACCCTTTCCCATCATACTGCTCATCATAACACTTTAGGGAAAATGTGGGAATGTTTAAAAAGAAAGTCCTTGATTTAGTTTTTTAGTATTGTAAAGATACTGCTGACCTGTGCTTCATTTTTAACTGTGTAAACTTTTTCCTTTTTTTAACAAGAGTTTATCATTCAATGAAGTGAATTAAAGAAAAGGTTGCATAACTGTTAATATTTTTGTTTAAAAAATGTAGATTTTTTTTTAAGCTGTAGAACTGTTATCTGTAATATTGTGCTGTAGAAATGTTAGATACTTTGAAAATTTGCACATTTTTGTGCAGTCCTACAGTACCACAGTCTTGTTAGATGTTAATTTTGTAGTTTTATTTGGGTTTTTTTTCTTTAAGAAAATATTCATTGTAATCAGTTAAATCAAAATGGGGCTTTTTGGTTTCTTTTGGAATCAACAGGGAGGCGCAAAGTATAAAGATGCTGCTAGCACATACACACACGCACACATATGCACATGCACACTCACACCCTCTCTCTTTTTATATATATATATATGTATGTATTACTGTCTACCCTTTTCTGAATCTCTGTGTAGTTGCAGAGAATACAGATGGATAGATACTCACACACATGCACATAAACATATCAATTCTTACATACCTGGATTTATCAAAGCATTGGGAAAGTTTTTCCACATACTACGATTATATCAAACTACTATTTGATCAGCTCTGCATTTTTAAGGTCCATAAACTTCTGTTTCAAAGGGAAGTGAGGAATGCACATCATTGATACGCCATCTCTATCCCAAATGATATTTCTATCCACATTTCCACTTGAACACACACACATGCACACATACAGAGCACACACATGCACACACGCACACAGAGTACGTGATTTAGGCTTCAAGTGAAGTTCAATATTTGTAACACTATAGTGCAATAAGAAATCATATTATTAAATGTAGGAGGTGTGCATGTGGGAAAGGTCAGTGCATATCCCTTTAGGAGGGGAGAATGTTGTAATATACTAGGTATTAAGATGTTTTAAAATTGTATTCAATAGTATACTGTCTATAGTGTGCGCTATATAATTTACATTTATCGTATGTAACAGGGCAAAGCCAAACACACATTGCTCTGTGAAATCAAACGTTTTGTGGCATACAGCATTGTTTGGGGATGCTGGGGTTTATTTTAATTTTACATTTAGAGTGCCTTATATTTGATGCCTATTTTGAATAGTATTTCTTTAAGTTAGCCTTCATTTGTATTTAGTTTAGTTTGTTTATATCTCTGTTATTCTTTTCAAACATTTTACTACATGTACCAGACAATTTTGAAAAATATGCATTTCCAGTTTCTAATCAAGTATGGATGGTAATAAATGATAACCCAAAACACATAGGTAGTCAAGGCCCTTTATCTTTCCATATTTCTAATAACAGGCTAGCCTTCAAATTGGAATTCTATTTCTGGTTGGCTTTATAAACCCACTGCGTCACTGGTAATTGTGTTATCTGTCGTTGCAGAGATGTAGCAGCACAGTAGCAGTAGTTGACATCAGCAGTGCTTATGATGCATCTTTTATTTTTTTCTTTTTTTTTTTTTCAAATTTATTTTGGGCCAAGTCCTGCTCATTCACTTGTGTCAACAGGTTGCTAAAGTCAAACCATTGCTTTCAGTGGGAAGGTTCATGTAAGGCTAGCAAGACTGAGCACATATGACACATTGGAGATTGACAGATTTTCTTCCAGGAAAAAAGAAAATTCTCTAAACAGCACAAAGTACTTTTTGAGACTCTTTGTAGAGTGCCATTTACATTGACCTTGGTCACCATGTGTTCTGCCACTGTCAGTACATCAGCATCAAAGGATGATTTCTTTGGGGTTTCAAATAGGAGCATTGCTATGGCTTCTCAATGTGGCCTCAACATTTTTTGTTCTTCTTCCAATTTTCCCATTCCTATAAGAAATAAAAATAAGAAAGACCAAACTCCAGCAATTGTATTTGAGCACTTTTTTAATGAAAAAAAAAAAAACCCAAACCAAAAAAATCAAAACAGAAATATAAATATATGTATGGAATAGAAGTATTATAGAAGGCTACCTCAGAATGAGATTCTATAACTTACATCGGAACCAGAGAAGAATGTGCACTATGTTTCTTTCTCTTCTTCTTTCTTGATTTATACTCTGAAATAATTATTGAAGTGCCAGGTTATGTAGTGTGGTCATGTTCTTCAACTCAAATACAGGAAATCAGAAGTACAAAACAAAGTGTCATTTTGAAAACATAGACTAAGGAAGGTTTTTGCACACTGGATCTGTACAAAGATCAGTGCATTATCCCTACCAGACCGTCTTGCAAGCTCCACAGAAAATGAGGGAGTAAAAGAAATACAAAAAAGCAGAGCCAATTTTTGAGAAAAACTGTTGTACAACTAAATACTCCTTTTAATTTTTTTGTTTCTTAAGATAGCTCTTAGCATCATTGATGTGCATTCCACTTTCTGTATTCTTATATATGCATTCTGCAGTTAATTTAAATTGTGAGCATCTTTGTCTATACATCATACATTTCCAAGCTTAAAATTGGTTTCATCAGCATAACCAGTACGGTGCTATTATTTACGTTTGTATGTGTAGTTATGTCTAATTTTGTAATTAGTTGCAATGGGGAAAAAAACCACAAAATATATAAAAATGATTTATACAGAATTTTAATTTAGCTCTTTTTAAAAAAATTATTTGAGTGGTTAGGTAGCGGAGAAGATGGCTGGGGGAAGGACTGACCCTCTAAGGAGATTTGCACTTTCTATATATACCTTTGTACTATGCACTGCCCTATTGATTCTATACCCAATAATGTTATAACTTGAACCCATCTGTAAGAAATTGCGTACAAAATCCACTTATATGTATTTAAAAGACACAGAACATGTAAAAAGGAAAAAAAAAAGCACTGCTTTTTTTTTCCTTTTATTCTCTCCCATTTTTCTTTATGTTTCTTTTT
>VWZW01005251.1:16579-36025 GCA_013397115.1 Edolisoma coerulescens | reverse complement strand
TTTTTTTTTTTTTTTCCTTGGTGCCCTGATACTCCACAGATATCAGAAGGCTGCAGGTCTCATTATAACCATCCGTTATGTGGCTTTGCCATTCAAGCTTGGAGTGTCTTTACAAAGATAATAAAAACTTGTGTTCTTTGCTCTTGTTTTGGATGCATAGACTGAAAAACTTAAAAAAATTACCTTGTAAAATGGCTTGTTAAAAAAGATACAATTACCTCTAATTAGTAGTACGCGTAAATGTTTTACAGAATGAAAGGCGTGCTTTTTATTTTCTTACTTCGTTACATTGGTGGCAAAAGAAAGTCTGTATGAAAATCAGTTCTTTGCTGACACAAGTTCCATTTGTTACAGATGAATTCTAATAAAATGTCAGTGTTATGCAGCCCTGGTCTTCTTTCTTAAGCAGTGCTTTTGAAATCAAAACTTGTTTGGTCCCTCTTGGTGATAAAGGAGTTTAATTGGAACTACAAAGCAGTCATTAATCTTCTTAACTAGCTGCTGGACAGTGGAAAATGCATTCTTAGGCTAGCAAATATATATCATCTTCAGCAGCAAGTTTTGAGCCAGCATAGGCAAACCCTTTGGCATAAATTCTCATAGCTTCATGAGCTTAATTGAAATTATCACACTTTACATGCCTCTGGAGTTCCCCTTTGTGCTTTAGAAATGTATCGCTACACTGAGAAAATAGATTTGTGTCCATTCATAGGTGCAACTCAAAAGAGGGCAAAATACCCACACATTTGAGGTGAATTGTGAATTTTTAATTCCTGCAGATTTGGCAGGTTTTGGGGTAAATTCAAAGTCACTTGTCAGAATTCTGTTACTGAAATTGTGGCAAGCTGTCATGACTTTTGACTGATTTCTGTTATGCACTGCATATGCAGTGAGTGCAAATGTGAGTCTGTGAGGCTACTGTCCAAATACTGTGGTAGAGTTTTTAAACACATTGGAAAAGTTTCAGATGAACAACCACACCAGGTACATTGAGGCAAGCTACAAGGGGCATGGCATGGCAATCTACTTAAAGAAAACAAGTCTTGCTCTGTCTGCTTCTTTTGAAAGAAGGCAGGTTCTGTCTCCAAGATTACTTTGAAGGGAATACAGTCTATTAGCAATTAGTATTAAGTACGTGTTAAAAAAGAATTCTCTGTGCTGGAAGGATGTGCAAGACATTAACATTAGGGTGATTTCTAAGAACGTGTATTGTTCTTGGCCTAATTTCCACTTTAAGATGGTGATAATAGTGTAAATGTGAAGCCTTGGTATTCTTACAGAGGCCTATTAATGTTTTTCCACTGACTTCTGTGGATTTTACAATTACTGCATTGCAGGCTGCCTTTGACTTGAACCTTTTTTGCGTAGTCTGTGCAAGGTGGTTTAGAGCTGTGTTATGTAAGGGTTTCTTTAACTATCTGAGTGGCTTTAGATGGTACCCTTTAATGTCAGCATTGACTTCTTTGGATTTTCCTGTTCTGTGCGTCTAGCATGGACCATAATAAAGTGTGAAAATGAGTATTGACAAAAATATTTGGCTGTGTATGGCTTAATAACTTCTAAGTTAATGGGGTTTTAACAAAAGTAGTTCTAATTCATTATTAACACAGAAAAAAGATGTCATGTACTTCAAGATCATTACAGTTCAGAAATGCTGTTGAGATATGAAATTAACCCATCTCAAAGAAAAGCAATAGCTACAAACTTTCAAACAAAATAACATTCACATCTTCTCTGTCTTATACAATCACGTGAACCAAATGCCCAGATTCCTAGAATCTTTGGTGTTCATTCATGCTAGTGTCTCTCAAAATGAGTCAGTCCTGATTCTTGGGTAACAAGGGGTTGCCATCTATAAATTTACCCATTGCCTGCTTCTCCCAGTCTGTGCAAGCTTAAGAGAGAAGTGAGCTATTGGTAATGTGATAAACAAAGTACTGAAAAAGTACTGATAATGAATGTATAAAATTGTTCATTAACCAGTGCCCAGAAGAGTTCACTACCAGCTGGATTAGTACCTATTGATCCCTAAAGAACATTACAGCCATCACTGGTCAAAAATGACCAGGAAAAAAATCTTCCTAGAAATTGCTGTGTCTTTTTTACTTCAGATGCAAACATGCCACTGTTTGTTTTTTTTTTTTTTCCCTGTTAACCATTTTTATAAGCAGAATGAAGTTAAATGATTTTTCACAGACTTTGGAATTTTGAGGAAAATAACCAGCAAATTTGCTGATGTGTAAGCCAACATACCAGTGATAAATCACTTCTTCTTCGACAACACTTAACATGAAAAAAAAAGAAGTATCTTGCCCATGGAACTGCTGAATTCTATGAAGTAGCTTTGCATTTTGAAACCTTGAAATATGAAAGCTTTAGATAATCAAACTTTAACAACAGCACTGAATCAAATTGGCAAAAATGTCCACAGAAGATACCAAATGGTATCAATACTACTTGCCCTGTCAAAGAATATCTTTAAAGCAGTTTCAGAAGTTTGAAAGACTGGTGTTTTTGTCATTCTTTCATTTTGCATGGGGAAATGAAACACTAATGGGGTGTGAGGATGTAGCAAATTTTCATTTAAAGACCTGTGGCAATTTTTTTAAATTTTAATTTAATTTTGGTTTGTTTACTTTTTTTACTACATTTTTATTTGTTTATTTAATTTTTTTTTTCAAGGAGGGAATATTAATGCAGTGCTCCTGCAACTGTTTGGAAAGTTACTTGATTCAAAGCCTAAAGGATTTGAATATTGTAACCATACTAATATTCAAGAGAATTTTCTCTTTACACTGTCCTGTGTTTTCAACAAGTTGGTTCTGTCTTCCCAATCTGCTTATGAAGAGTACCCTAGTGGGACGCAAAATGGTTTTCTATCACTAATGCAATGAGTCAAGATAGAAGGAAACATCTGCTGACTAGCTTTCAGAGGAAAGCAGAATGATAACCTGCAAATGAGACATTGTAGTGAATAGAGATCATTTTGCATCTAGACTATAAATAGGATGCTTTTAAACTCAAAATGCATTCAGCTTGCTTCTGTCAGCAGAAGTCTTTATTATTGTAGTTGGAACAAGCAAACAACCTTTCTTTGCCAATAAAAGTACTTCATTATATATTCAACAGCCTTATTGGATATAGAATGTAAATCTTTAAAGTCAAAACTGCCTGGAAATGCCTTTCCTTCTCTCACGCATAAAAACAAGAGATCCGAATGTAAGATTTTCTTCATTGGAAGAAGTTATTCAAAAACACATCAGAGTTTCTGTACTTCTGGTCTTCAAAAATCCAGTTTGCTCTTGAAATCTAGAGGAGTTGTATGAGCCTAGCATTCTACTGTAGCAGGCAATTTACAAACACACAGCAAGTTCTCATCCATGCATTAAAAGAAAACAAAACATGATCTAGAAGCTCTAGGTAGGATTTTCAAATTCACAAGACACATCAGCATCATCACTGACAGTAAACCAAACCAACCAGCTTGCACTACCACTGCAAGGCATCTAGTTCAGGCACTGTGGTACTTCGAATTAAGCACACCGAAACCACCAGAAATAACTAATGTTGAGTACATAGTACCCATTGAATACAGATGTGGCAAAACAATCATCTTTCACCGGCAACAATAAAACCATATGCTTCTGTTTCATACACATTAAATGGTAATCAATGCAACATCCTCTCACAAGTCCACACTTCCAAAGAATATGTTGTAACCATTTCACACATTCACACCTCCTGTTTGAACTCCTTTCATTCCATTTTGTCTGTAGAAGTTTCCTATTTCATGTTCATAAAATGCTTATACTTGTTCTTTGACTGTTTCCTTTAAAGCTTAGTCCGTCACAATTTTAGAGAACTCCTACCCAATTTACAGCACCTTGCAGAAAACTGGAATGATGGATTGAGACCCAAACCTACATACTCAGCCTAGAGGGAGAAATACATTCAGCCACATTGTAGAATATGGCTGGAGAGTAAGTCTTGTGTAGTAAGTAGGCATCTGAGCAGCATATCAGCATGCTGAAGTAGATCTGTCTCTTAGAGAGGAGGGAAAATGTGGACTTCTATTTAAATCTAATACAGGTATAAAAAAACAATATTCCAAGTGGTATTTGGGGTGTTTTGAGTTTGGTTCATTGTAGTTTGATGGTTGTAGGGCTTTTTTACAAAAGGCAATATTTATTCAAAATCAGAAACTGGGTTTTTTTCAGAAGTTGGGGGTTTTTTTTGCTTTGTCTGAAATTGAGTTTGTTTTTTTCATAGAAGCTCTTACAATGCTATGTTTTAGATTTTTGGCCAAAGCAGTGTTGATAACACGCCAATGTTTCACTTACAGCAAAGCAGTGTTCAGGGTGTTGAGGTCATGGCTTCACCAGCGATTAGTCTGGGGGTACACAAGAAGCTGGTAGAGAACACAACTGGAACAGCTGACCAAAGGGAAATCCCATACTAAATGATGTTGTGTTCATCAATAAAAAAGGGGGTAAAGCAAGAAGAAAAGGTAGATGTTCAGAGTTAGGCATTTGTCTTTCCAAGCAGCCATTGCATGCGATGCCTTGCTTTCCTGGAAAGGGCTAAATATCTGCCTGACGGTGGGAATTAAGCAGTGAGTTAATTTTATTGCTTTCACATGCACCATCTAATTTGCATATGAAACTGTCTTTATCTCAATTTTGCCCCCCTGATTCTCTTCCCATCCCACTGAGGGGTGAAGTGAGCAAATGGTTGTGTGGAGCTTAACTGCTGCCTAGGATTAACCCACAGCATTTGGCTATAGATTTTTATTGGCAGTTTAAACTTCCAAGACAGATATCAAGCAGAAATTTTAGCTGATCTTCTTGGGGACAAAATTGCAGAGAAACTTTTTCTGCAGACTCTGTGCAGAAGCAGCAGAAAGCAAACAGTGGTCAAGCACAGTAATAACAAAACGGGAAACAGAACGTTACTGTCCAGAAACTAGATAATAATGTATGAGGGACAGACACTGCAGCAAAGATATAAACACTATCAACATAAATTGACTAAAAGTCGATTTTTGAAAATGCTATAGAAAAAGTACAAGTCTACAAACAAACCTCACAGGTGACCACACTGGAGCTTCAGTCAAGACTTTGCTCTTACATGCAGTACTCATATGAATGCATCACCAGCACTGGTCTGTCTGGCTAATTGAAAAATTAATCCAAAGTGGAAAGCCTCTTCAAAGAAGTGAAAGAGCTACTATCCTTCCTGCATGCTACTTCTTAGATCAAATGCATGTTCAAATACATTTAAGATAAGGGAATGCATTTCAAGCCTTTCTTTTAGTAAGTTTAAAATGATGAATATTTATTTCTTAAATAGATACAAATGAACCATCTAGAAGCAAACAAAATCCTGTCTTCAAGAAAAGATTTTAATTTCCTATTTTGAGCTCCTTACTAGTGGGATTTTAGCTAAGTAATATCAAACAAGTAATATACCAAATGAAAGATGTTTGGTAAATATCTGATGTTTGGTAATTATTTAAGGATGTGTGAAAAAGTTTGTGTAGACTTGTTATGTCTGACTCATTTAACACATGTGCTCTTTAGAAGTAACAGAAAATGAACATCAGGGCTCTGTGCACAGACAGGAATTTTATCTCTTAAAATTAACAGTACTCAAACTGAAAATTATGGAGATTGAATGGATTTAGAAATGCTGTTAATTTATTCCTTAGAAGTGTTTTGTTAAATTACTGTTTCTTGACAATGTCTTCTGAGGACCCAGCTGGACGTACTCCTTTGCCTGATAACAAAATTGTTATTTTAAAGAAGTAAATAACACTTTGTGTGATTGTGTTAATTTCATAATTGCTAGGAGTTAATTCTGAACGGGCTAAAAGGCTAATTACCTGCTGAAAGTTGTGTTCTTTTATATATATACATGGTCTGTTCTACACAAGATATTGCAGAAAAAACAGTTAGGCTTTTGTATTACAGGCTTTTGGGAGTGTTTCATCAAATGGAATGTTAAAAGCTTAGTCCTGTCATGAGAAAAGTTCTGCTTGTAAGTGAATTTGCTCACAGAAGCAACATACAGTTAATTACACAGTTGGGTTTCTGCTTGTTTTGTTTTGGTTTTCTTTCCAAAGGAAGAGAGAGAGATGTATGTAATAAATTCTGTTGATGGCATCCACTCTAGGTAGTTGCTGGTATCACTCTAGTATGATTTATATTTCGACCTTGCCCTCCTTTTAATAGCTATAAGAGGGAGATTAATATCAATGTGCTTTGGCTATTTTGACAGAAATTTCCTTTGGGCAAAGATTTTACTTGCCAATAAGCACACACCTGCATCAATCACTATAAAATACAACAAAATTATTATTTCATGGGATGCTACAGAATCAAATAACATAAATTCAGAATCAACAAATCCTTGAAAAATGGAGAGGCAATGAAACTTAATGTCAACACAAACTTCACAAAGTTCTTCTCTCCCTCCTTCATCAATGTAATAGGATACAAAAACTATTATTGAAGCAAGTTATTTTATCAAGGGGAGGAGACAAGAAAGATGAGTAACAAAAGACAATTTTAGCATGACCACACTAAGCAGACTAGGGAGAAACAAAAAAAAAAGAGATAGTGAAATTTTTTCCTCTTGGTACTAGTTAATTAGTGGCTTTCAGTATCTGGCAGAAAAGGAATCTGGGGAGGAAGCTTTGAACCAGATAACTTCATGGCTTTATGGAAATACTCAGAATGGACTGGTTTCAAAAAGCTGATGAAAGCTTTGTCCATTGACATGAACATGCAGCAAAACAAATAACTTTTTCTAAGAGGAGAGCAACATCTTCCAGAAGAGCAAAAGATGTAAAAAGAACGGATATCAGATCATTTCTCATGATGCAGAAGCTGAGTGTGTTCTGTTCTCTAAGTGGTATAAAATATCTGCTGAATCACTTCAGGTTCCCATGAGTCAGGAAAATTTGAAGAGACTACATCTGAACCAAAAATCTGATCCAACAGAACCACGCGGTGTAGCTATTCTCCGTGGCAGAGCTGAAGGCTCTCAGAAACACAAGGTTTCACTCACTATAGAATTATTACAGGCTTCTCAGCCTCTTCCGTCTTGTATATTTGTACCTCATAGCCCATAATGGCTCTTTCTCTAGCAGTCCTATGATATGCTAAGATTTTATTTGTGTGTTGTGCCTGTAAACTCTGCAATATTGGCCTATCTATGCACATATCAATGTGTCTACTTGATATTTTAAGTCTACATTTAAATTTCTTCAAGAATATACTCAATTGTCAGCTACTTTGGATGCTGGTGTATTTAACACCTAATGCAACAAAGCAGCTCAAACTCAAACTGGGAATCCTACAGAGTAATTCTCAAAGTGACTATTCCCCTGCTATTTTTTCCAGTTCAGTCCAATACTGTAGGTAAGTTCAGAACAAATTTTGAAAAATCAGTTACAACTTAAAGTGGGAGATGGAGGGCAGATTTGACAAGTAGCACAGATCCCCAGTGGCAAACTGGTAGGTTCCTGAGAATTCTGGGATAGCTCCAACTTATTTTTCCACCATTCTCTTTGCCCAAGTGAGGGCAATACTAATTACCAGGCCATTTCTTAGGAGCAACATAAGGGCCTTTCGACATAAGCATAAAATAGAGGAAAACCTACTTCATGCTTTCAGATGAACTTGGGAAATTTCCTCTCAAAGCTTATGCAATTCGTGCAGGAGCAGCTGTCCATTCAGGGTATCTGCAAAGCAACTCAGTTGAGTTTGCAACCTTCTTGTAGACATGGTTTAGCTTTAAGCTGATATATTTCAGGGGAGTCACAAGTACTGGACTCATGGCTAAGGATTGCAGCAAGTGTCAGGGCACCCAAGATATTGAGTATTGCCCTTCCCAGGTGATATTTTGGCTAGAGGTGATGAGGAGCTACATACTGTTAAAATTATCACCCAGTTTGATTCCAGTAGGACTACTAAAGTTTAGTTGGAGGCCTGTAGCTAATGATGTACTTCAGTCAGTACTGGGTCCAGCCCTGTTCAGTAGCTTTGTTAATGATCTAGATCATGAGGCAGGATATACCTCCAGCAAGCTTGCTGATGACACCTGTTGGGAGTAGTGACCAGATGATTGTGACGCTCATCAGAACCTCGGAATACCAGAGAAATGGGCTAACAAGGCCGTAATGAAGTTCAACAAGGGGAACTGCTAAGTCTTACACTTGAGAAGGAGCAATCCCAGCCATTCATTTGGAAAGTAGATTTACATAAAAGGCCTGGGGTTCCTGGTGGACACCACGTTGAACATGAGCCAGAAATGGGCCCTTGTCACAAGAAATGCTAATAATATCCCAAGAAGCATTAGGCAAAGTCTTGCCATCAAGTCAAGGGAGGGGATCCTTATCCTCTGGAGTGCTCTGTCCACTTCTGAGCTCCCCTATACAGGTGACACCTGGGCACACTGAGAGCCCAGCAAGGGGCCACACAGATGATGATGCACAGGAGCATCTGCCCGATGAGGAAAAGCTAAGAGGACTGGGGCTGCTCTGAGGGATCTGACTACTGTATATACTGTATTCCTGAAGGGAGGGTGGCAAAGGTGAAGGAGCCAGGCTCTTCTCAGTGGTGCCCCAGTGACAGGACCAGTGGCAAAGGGGAAAAAAGGAAACAGGTAATTCTGTCTGAATGTCAGGTAACACTTTTTCATGGTAAGATTAACTGAGCACTGGCACAGGACTGTATCCAGATCAGTATCTCCAAGGATGGCAGTTCTGCCACCTCTCTGGGCAACCTGTTATTGGTAATTCTATGTGAGCAGTGGGGTTGGACCAGGTGACATCCATGGATCCCTTCCAACTCTAACCATTTATATATGAATCATAAAGTCTGCATTTTAGAGATGAGCCTGAATTTCTCTAAGGCCAGGTTTCTTATCTCAATGTCATTTTCAGTTTTTGAACATCAAAAGTAAGAAGAAATTCTGAAGATATTTTTATTTAACACACATTTCTGTTTCTGAAGAAATGAGTTTTGACTATCTTCAGTCATACATACATGCATATATACCTACACAATAATGTATTTACTGTATATACATGAACACAGTACAGTCAAAATTTGTACTCAAAGATGTTCTGTTTATTTCAGCTTTTCAGAAAATTTGTGTCATTCATGTTTTTCTTTTTAGGTACTTGATTTGTTTGAACAGGACGTTTTAGTGACATCATTTTTAGCTAGGACATTTATTTCATCTTTTCTTCTTGGTTCTGAGAGACGTGGTGTTTACAAAGGAAAATCTCTTATCTTGGCAAACCCTTGACTAAATTTTCCTTCTCAGAAGGCATTTATGTTTTCTGTAATGATTCAGTTGTGAGGTGAGGTTAGTGGAACCAGATAACGTAAAGCAGATTATATACTGTCTTTACTCTTACCTCTGAAAATTAGCCCAGTATTACCATTTCTATACACATTTTTTGCACAAATGATTCAGTATTTTTAAGAAAACAACTGAAATAATCTTCCTAATTTTCTACTTCTCATCTGCCCAGAATTTTCTATTTCACTTGCTATAGTTCCCCCAGTGTTTTTCCAATGGGACAGAGAGTTTTATGATTGAAAAAAATTTGTTCCTTGTCTCATGAGCATGAGGAAGTGGGGTATGCTTCAGCCCTAGCACTCCCTTTTGTGTTTCTGTTCGTGTTCTCATTAGCTATTTGGTTTCCAGAAAAATTGATGGTTTAGATACAGTTTGTTCAGTGGCTCTTCAGCCATTTTCTGGCTTTGTGCCTGTTCAGATGAGAGGGAAAATTAAAAGCAATTTCCTTGGAGGTGTATTTTTTGCCTTAGCTGAAGACCCATAGGTTTTTGTATTCGCCTGATTTAAAGCCATGTCCAGAGGCTAAAATCAAGACTAATGCAAGCGGAAGTCTTACGCCGCTTAATTAAAACATCTGCACTGTTTTCTTTCACTGTTGAATGCTTCTGACAAACAAGTTCCCAGAGCAAATGGTGTTATCCAGATTTTGTAGGGTGTAGCATTCCTAGCCTGGTCTTAATTTAGTGCACCAAATGTATACATTGATTATGCTTCTTTTCAGTCTTTGTCTTTATTTCTTTTTTTCAAAGGAGAGAAATAAGTGTCTATCTCTTGTGATTTCAGGGGAAGGAATGAAAGAACGCATGAGCAGGCTGTTTCTAGAGAGAGAAGAGACTTGTTGCATAAGATAACTGCATTAGAAAGTCCTTACCTTAGCCAAGACAGCTCATGCATGGACTGATGTCCCACAGAGCTGAGAACTGTCAAGTTCCAACTGCTGAGTGGTAACCTCCAGCTTGGACACGGCAGGCTGCAACAGGGAAGGTGTGGTACGAAACAAGTAGCTAGCAAAAAACCTCTCCATCCTAGTTTCTAATTTTTCTTCATGGAAAAGGAAGGATCATCATGATTAATTTCTTTCTCAGTGTCCTTGCCCTAAACTGTACTGATCTGTAGAAATGGATCCAAATGGATCCAGTTAGAGGACCCAAATTTTTCTATTTCTTTCACCAGTGGAGTGTGCAATAGGGCAAGCTTTTTTCTTCTCCGCACCGTGGGAATCCAGCAGAGCAGAATCATGCCAGCAGGATGTAAAAGAGATTGAAAGATTGGCCACCTTCACACCAGCTCCTGGGGAAGTGAAGGGGCAACTAGTTCTGAGAATCTTTTCTTAACACATGAAGGATAAGAAAGTGGATGGGAGTAGTCAGCATGAATTTACAAAGGAGCAGTGTTATTATCAAGGAACTAAAAAGAAATTAGGTTAAAAGAGAAACTGAAAATACAGACACTTATTTTTAAATCTGGAGTTTTATATTTACAGTAAATGTACAAAACCTAAGAGGAGAAACATAAAAAGATACACAGGAGCTGCTTGCAATTCTGACCCTCTATCAGCCAACAAAAGTTTTTGCTCACTCTGCTGGTTCTTTCTACAGCTACGAAATTTATGACCCTCAGACTCTTTTAGCCACATTTTTCCAGGGTTCATGTTCTATTTAGATGTCTATTTCTCTTCATATTCACCTATTGATTCTTAAAACAATTGTATAAAAAAAAAAAAATCTCTATTTTTACAGTTAGCATTTCTGGCACTCACAAGCATGTTCCTGTGTTTTGGAAAGACACAGTCTCCTGGAGTATACCAACACTCTCCCAAAAAGAGATTGCTGTTACATCTGCTGAAACTAGGACAGCATGCAACAGGCAGAAAGTCAGTCAGGATGATGTGGGTGTCTGTGTCCAGGTGCTGGTAGTGGGGGACTGCAGGGGTGGCCTCTTTGACGAGAGGCCAGGGACCCATGCTGGACACAACCTGTTCCAGACAGCTCCAAAATGAACCCATGCAAGACACAGCTGAGGCTATCGCCTCATAGCATGGGGAAGCAGCAATTTTGTGAAAATGTGTTTCAGAAAGAGCAAAATGCCAGCCTCCCAAAGTGAGGAGGGAGGAAAAAAATAAACACATGACAATCAACACTGTAAACAAGAAGGTCAGTGAAAAAGAAGCAAGAGGAAGAGGTCCTCTCCAGGTCCCAAAGCAGAGATTCCACTGCAGGACACAGAGAGTGCCATTCTGGAGCAGATGTATACCCTGTATCCCATGGGGAATTCCACATTGGAGCAGGAAGGAAATGGCACCCTGTGGAGAACCCATGCTGGAGGAGGAGAAATGTGTGAGGAGGTAGAAGCTGCAGAAAAGACCAATTATATACTGAACCCAAAACTCCACTCCCCATCTTCCTGGCCTCCCAGGGTAGGACAAGAGGTAGAGGAGTTGTCAGTGAGGGAATGAAGTTGAGCCTGGGGAAGAAAAGCCAGGGAAAGTATGTGTGGAGGGTGGTTTTAATTTGTCTTGGTTTCTCACTATCCAAAAATATTTTAATTAGCAATAAATTAAATTAATTTTCCACAGGTTGAATTTCTTTTTCTTGTGGTGATAATTGGCAAGTAATCTTCTTGTATTTACCTTGCCTCACAAGCCTTTTCATCTTAATTTTTTCCTCTGCCCTGCTGGAGGAGTAGCAGTGACAGAGCAGCTAGGTCAGTATCTGGCAGCTGGCCAAGGTCAACCCACTACACAGGTTAATGAGAAATATTTGGGGTTTGCCACTCTTTTGAAAGTACACTGTCTTGTGCCATGTAGATCTTGTAGCAAGCATGAAAAGGTGAGAATCACATGGTATGAAGAACAGCACTACTATGAAGTACATCCCCTTTCTTTTCTCTCACAAGGCTGAGGAAGATTAAAGTCTTTATTTAGTCTCATCTCATCTTAATCATCTGAGAAGAGTAATTAACCTAAAGAAGCAGAAGAAGATGCTCAAAAGTCATGATAGCAGAAAATTTCAGAAATATGTTTTCATGCATTCCCTTGCAAATACCTCTTTGGCTGGGACACTGCTGCACTGCTCCATGGTGCAAATACCTGGATGAAGAGAGAAGCTCAGAAGTATGCTGACAGGGAATGAGAAGCTGTTCTTAAATCCCACTGAGAAAATTAGAGTGCACCTGAAAAAAAATGAATCTCTACGGCATGCCTATGATCAATATGGGGATGGCAGCAGCTTGGTGCCTCAGTAGACAGAAGACAAGTTGACAGCTTGTAAAAGATAAGTTTCATGTATTACTTCCACAAGCCTTATACTGCATTGTAAAACTGTTGCGTGTTAGGGTACAAATTAGTCTTTCATCACTCTGTTGCCACTTTATGCAGGACACTGCTGAAGGCTTCTGTCAGTGCAGTCATTAAGTATCCATATACATAGAGTGTTATTCATGGGATCAATTCATTTAAGCAACTTAGTTGGCTAAAGCTGCATGAAATGAATATTCAATTAAATCTGTTTTGGATCTCATTCAGATATTCAAATAAGCTAAACCTTTGGCTCGTTCATTTGTGAAATAAGGTCTTTTATATGGATATAAAATAGCTTTTCACAATGGGTAAGCTCTGATCTCTGATCCACATATGTGTAACAACTAGAAGTAGCATAATCCAGGAATTTGAGAAGCTAGTAACAGTATCCGCACTGAACTGTTGCTCCACTGGGATTTTTCACTCTTCCAAAACCACATTAGGCCAGACATGCTTGTCTTGCATGTCTGTACTTGAAGATAATGAAAATGCAGCATTGCAACATGGAAGAGTAGTTCCTAGCACACCTGATCTTCACTTTCCTTTTTGAAATTCTGGAATATGGTCTGTAAACACAGACTGATATTTTTCAGCTTTTCAGAGGACTTTTTGTCTCATGAATTTTTTTATAGCTAGCTTCACGTACTCATTTCAGAACTTCTGAAGGCACCAACCTTTTAAAATCAGATCCTTCCAGGCTTCTTAACCTAGGTTATTAGCTTAAGCTGGAGATTCACATAATCACTAGTACAACGTCAGCTGCATAGCCTGAAAAAAGACATGAAGTTTTAGTCTGGTACTAGTTTTGGACAAATATGAGCAAGAACATGGCTACATGGTTGAGCAAGGGATGGCTCTCTGTCTAGATGTCTCATTGTATTAGGTGAAACACATGTCTTTCCAGTGCAACATTCAGCAACAACTAAAGTGGAGAGCTATTTCCACGGAAACAGGTGGAGCAGGACTGCATCATTTGTTTGGTTCGAGTTTTTTCTTACTTCTGGGAAATATGGTCCAGCTGGGAGACAGAGAGATCATCATGGCACAAACTCTACCTGATGACCAATTCAAACATCCGTAGTTGCCCGTGCATTGCATGACTAGATTATTCCACCGAGATGAAAGGCAAGTTGTGTTGTAAGTGCTGTGACTGATAGATGACGCAGGTGGAAGCAGGTCGAGTGTATCTCTTTCTGTGAGAAATGACAGGCAAGGGTGCTGTTCCTTTTGAATTCACTGGAGTGATAAAAAGTTACCTGCTTAGTGAGAATAGGACTGATGACAGGGCTGAAAATAAAGAAATGAAGGCATCCCATCCCACAAATGCATAAATAAGCATTAAGAAAAACAAGAGCACTCGAAATACATTTTTAATATGCTTGCAGATTTTGCACTACATTTTTTTCCTTCTTCTTTTTGTTGATTGGTTGGGTTTTTTTGAGGAGAATCATTGTATACTTTATTTTGAGGATTAAATTCTATTCTTTCATGGCATAAATAGATTTAGAGAGATGAAAGGTGTATAAAAAAGGGTAAATTTGCTAATTACAATCAGATTCATATAAGAAAACATGGAAAAGCCAAGTCATTTCAAGTGAAGAACAGCCACCTAACTGTGTCACTATCAGATGAAAAGGATACAAATCCAAAATAAAAACTTACCCACAAAAAAAAGTAACAGAACGAGTGAGAGCCAATTGACAAGATACAGGAAAATAAATTTTTTTCCTTGTTTTTTCCTTGTTTGTTTTTTTTTGGTTTTGTGTGAAACATCACAGCTTTCTATTTACTTACTGTTGTGGGGAAGGTCAGGGGAAAGAAATAAGTATGCCTAATTTAAGAAAAGGATCATTCCTTTACAACCTGAATGATTCTGCAGACTATTTTTATACTCTAATTTCCATTTGGTAGAGGCGGGGCATCCTCCCTATCAAAGGATCCTACTGCCAGCAGGAGTAATGAGGGTCGGCTGTGCAAGACAAATGATTAGGTGAGATATTATGAAGAGAAGGCAAGGACATCTCCTGACTGAAAAGTTATGGCTGAGGCACTACATGTATGGTGAGTTTCTTTCTCTGTGGGTCATACCTGATACAGTTTTGAAAGAAAAAAGGATAAAAAGGCAAGTAGGCAAATAAAGAAGCAATACAACATGAATTTGTGAAAATCATTCACATGTCATTCTCTTCCCACAGAATGCCACAGAAATTTTATATGTTACTGCAGTTCTGCCTGGCTGAGTTGAGTATTAGAGCCATGTGTAAAAGTCTTCTATCCTTGGAAAAAAACGACCTCAGCTTTATCTGGTTGAAAATGTCCACATTACTTACTGTGCTGAAACATCTTCTGACAAGTCAGATCTCAGATTTTTGCATTATGGAACCAAGTATAGTTATAGTCTTCTTTGAAGGTATTTTTATTTACTCTCATTTGAAATTTTCTGCCACATGAACTAATAATAATTTAATAATAATAATAATTTCTTTCACCAAGACAAGCCTATTACTCCAGGAAAAATGATCATTCATGCTTCAGTCATGTGATCCGATTCCTTTTTGGACTGATAACTTACCTATTGCAACAAACATGAATCCAAAGTAAACTATTGAATCTAAACTATTAGCAGGTTAAATAAATCCCTAAAATATAAGGTAAGACTTTTCCATTCCTGTGGCCTGGCTTATATGACAAATGTTGAATAAATTATATGAAACAGGATATGCTAATTTCTGCAAATGTATTGCTTTATAACATCAGAAGCAGAAAGTCCTAGGAAAAAATATTAGTTAAAATGAGATTATGAAAAATATTTTCTTCAGAGTCAAAATAGGAGCCCCCTCAGATATGGCACAGAAATTCTAGATCTTTCTTTCACCCTAGCTTTTGCACAGAGTACGTCTCTCAAGAACGTCTGTCTTTTGAAGCTGTTAACTCATACCTGGAGATTTATGTGTCTGAGCACACATAGCATCATTGGTCTGCACAGGTTTTTGTCCCATCTGTCACATCCTGAGGAGGGGTCAAGACATTCTTCAGCCTCAGTTTCCTCAAAGGAAACTATTCTGCTAGGTGCTTGATACGTACTGTGCACTTCCCCAGCAACACGAGACCCTGACAAACAGCAGTGGGACCCCTTTCATAACAGCACCCACTGCTTTGTTACGGGGGTTGCTCAGCATCACAGAATAGTGGTTCTTCCTAGGTTCTTCAGCAGTTCAAACCCATTGCCTCTCACCACCTTTCAAGCTTCTCTCCACCCAGATTCAGGAAAATAGGACTAGCTTCCAAGAGCAGTTAAGGTGTCTCATTGTCCCTGTGTAATGGCCCTTCATAGCCAGAAAATTGTATGAGAAGGGGAAAAGCAAAAGTTACCAAATGACTTGTCTTGGGGCTTTACAGTTTCAAAAGCTGGCATGCCAATGAGTTTGGAAACACTTGCATTTCATATTTAGCTGTGAAAAGCATTACTTTCACAAAATTTAAGAGAAAATTTCGAGTTCAAGGAGAGCTAAGTACCTGGGGAGCAGGGGAGAAGGAATGGACTGCATGTGCAGTAACGCAAAAGAGTTTCCATGTATCACTTCTTAACATGTGAGAGTCCAGGATTTCTGAGCCAATTGTTCTATAAAAATTGTATTATCTCCTGTCCTTTTTCTAATTCTGACTACTGTAATTGCTCCTATTTTGCTAAAAGGATAGCTGGGGGGAGGGAGAGGGGGAGGGTCAGTAGGGGCTGGACTGTCTGGGGACAGCAGGGGAGTGCAACAGCCACATTAATGACTGTTCTGCTGGTCCCGGGGCAGATGCAGCTCAGTGTGGGCAGAGCAGAGCAACTCCCCAAGCTTCACTGCAGAAGAAGGGCCTCTGCCCCCGCTATGAGGCCACTCAGCATCTATCCCCAGAAACAATGGTATCTCCTAGGCTTTCCAAGGAGCAAGTGTTTTCCAAATAAAGCTTTCTGTACATTATTGTCCTTCAGATCCTGGATAAAAACTATTTTAAACATTATGTGTTCTCACCTCAGCTGGATTTTAGTGCTGATCTGGAAGGGAAATGAATGGTCTAAACAACCCATTTGCTACTTCTTATTGTTAAAATGTCATCACAACTCTTGATAGAATTAAAATATATCAAAGTAAAAACATTTCTGTATTTGTATTAAATACCCACTTGCAATAAGCCACTTTACGGGCCAGTGAACTGGAAAATGAAATTATTGTATTAATGTGAATTTTTACTTACTATACAAATGCAGTGTCATAAAAATGTCAGCATACTGGCTTTATTTTCACATCTGAAAATAAAACCAAAACAAGAAAAATCAGCTGAAGTAGAATAAAAAGACATTGTTTGACTTTTTTTTTCCCAGCTCTGGCACTTTGTATTTAGTATCTGGAGAGGAACTGGTTTACGACTGATTAAAATAGCCATTAGGAGGAGTCTCTGAAGAGAAAGCATGCAGACCCCTCAGCAGAGGACTTTCTCGTACATGGTGACCATCATTTCCCCCGCCCACCTGGCCTCCAGGGCTCCTCACGGCAAACCTGAATCTACTCTGCCAGTCTCAAGTCTCTCGTGCTGTGCACCCAGTTACCTGTGCATGCTCCAGATCTAAATCCCCTGAAATAGCCCCCTGGAAATGTACAGCATTTAAATAACTCTGCAAGATAGCTGCAAGCCCCAGTGCTCCGGCCTGCCCTGCTCCTCGCTGGGGCAGTGGGATATATCCAGCTGCCAATCCCTACCATGGGGAGCCCCCACCACTCTTCAGCTCTCCTGTGTCCCAGAAGATATTTGTGTTGAAGATGATTTTTACCAAAGTTATTATCATCTTATATCTATGTGCAGGAAAAATGTGTCTAATCTAATTTTATTTGATATCTGACATAATCCTTCCTAAGAAATAAATTAAAAACATTGGTACTGGTATGAAAAGGGACTCCAGGTTTTAATTTAGATTTGACTAATCATAATCCTGCCTCCTATAAGAAGTTTTTGTTAATATGAATTTAGTTCCTAAGAGATTTTTTTTCTTAAAACCATCTTGGTCATTAAATCTCTTACTAAACCTAGTTCAATCAAAACCTAGTATGAAGCGCTGCATCAGTACAGTTCACCATTGATACAATTCCTAAAGCANGTGATGTTAGAACACAAATTTATTCTGGTGCTTCTTTGGAATTTAGGAATGTTTTGACAACTGTAGACCTTTTGGCAACATCTTTTCTTATTCATCCAACATGTTTAATGAACATTAGCAATTGCAGTTCTCGCTCACCTCCAAAATTTTCTCTCACAGTGTCAAAACCTCTTAGTGTCCTTAGTAGATCAGAGTAACATTGGAAACTCTTAATCTTTTTTAATTTTGGGAAGTGTTTGGGGTGTCATTTCTCAGAAAGGTAATCATGAGCTGGCAGATACAGCATCTTAGCAATCAGCAAGACCAGTGGTGAATAACATGCAAAAATACTCATAAAATTAGCTTACATAGTAATCTACAAGTGGATGGCTTCAAATAGCATTGGCATTGCAAGATTTCTCGACTGCTGCATAAATAATTCACAACAGGAATAAATGTGTCAAATAATATATTCATAGTGGTTTCAGTGACTTGTTATAGGCAATGAACTTATTTCTCTGCTCTAAGTAGTACCTCTGATGACACCAGAAAAGACCTCCAGCAAAAAACAGAACCCAAACTTCAATCATGTCTTTGGTAAGTTTGTATGTCTAGGTACTAAACTGAAAGGTACTGGCTAAGAGAAAGACTGATACTATCTGAATTTTGAGGCAGTGATCTCTAAACTCTTCATCACTGTTTATTCCTGTTTAAAATTTCACAGGTGATTCTTGGAGGAGCTAGGTATTATGAACCTGAATTCAGGTGTCTGCATTTGTTCAGTCTGCTCTTGACTGACTAGGTGAACAGAAAGCTTCTTCCTCAACTGTGCTGTGATATTAAGGGTCCAGACAGGTATGCTCAGGATATGCTCAAAATCATTAAGGTAAGCAAGTAGACAAGGCCACTTTTATTCATATATGTAATCAGGGAAAGTGGTCAGGGTGGTCCTGTTTTCATGTGAGACTAATAATAATACCAGACTGCCAAACTCCATAGACCAATTATATACTGAACATTTGCCAAAGACTGTCCAGGAAAATAGTGTGCTCGATGGCTAAGGAGAAGAATGTGACTTCCTTCTGGACTGAATGAAAACGAAACACACGGTAGGATTTGGACGATCCTGTTTACTTGCTTCTTCCCATATCTACGGTTCTGGAAAACCTGATAGTCCTGGTACCAGGAATATGAGATAGTTTCATGGAAGAAGCTCCATTTAGGCTATAAGCAGTTTAATATAAGCAGTTTGGCTATAGCCAGCTGTGCTGGTTTGAAGACAAACCAGTGGGAGACACCAAGTCAGAACAACAATTTAATAGGAAAATTTTTTAAAAAAGCAGAAAACACTGGTTTGAATTGACAGAATCAGGATACAACCTGACACCCTGTCGCTCAGGGTGTTGGTAGCAGCCCAATTAAATAGCTGCAGTCCTGCTGGTTCTGTTGAAGCAGTGATCCTGTAGAAAGGGTCAGGTCTTCACCTGAAGGTCGAGGGGTAGCTCTCATCCTCTGGAAATCCAGTGGAAAAGGGCTGCCTGTGGTGTTCGAAATCTTGGCTTATATCTAGGATGGGATGCTTGGTTTTTCCCTCTGGGCGGAGCATCTCACAATGGGATGATGTAATTTTGTCAGTCAGGCAGTGAGACAAGATGGC